>RWGZ01000936.1:54927-298060 GCA_009725065.1 Utricularia reniformis
CATGCGTGGGAGGTTTGTTATGTGTGGATGACAGTTCCGCAAGAGGATCTGTTGAAAGTATGGCCACGCATAACACACCCACGCATAGGGCAATTGGACCGAAGCAGGTTCAACCCCTCTCGCACGGACACCGCAAACACTCTTGCGTTGTTCCCCCCTCCCGAAGCACGCCTTAAGCGAATAGATCTGCTTCGGGAGAGAAGATTAATAGAGATAGGTGTTGCGGGTAGGACCGGAGCCCCAGCCCCGAAGGGGGTTTTATCTTCTAGCTCAGATTCAGATCCATCAGAAGGATCGGGTATGAGATAATACTTGTGTTTTACTTAATCCTGATCCTTATGTATCCGTTTTGCAGATTCAACTGAGACGATGCCGAGCGCCCGTTTTAAACGTATGGCAGCTACTTCGGTCCGTCCTTCTGAGGGACAAAGGGAAGCATCGAGCAGCGCCGAAGCAAGTGAATCGGCAACGGGAGGCACGGTGGTCCCTTCGGGGTCAGGGAACCCCCCGGTCCAAACAACCAACAAGGGCACATTGACCCTTCGCTGCACGGGGCAATCCTCAAGCGGAGAGGGGCCTGCTTTTCGGGTATTTGGAGTTGTAGAGGAGGTGATAAAGGCTCGGATTCGTTCTATGAGCTTATCCAGCCTCTATCAAATCGGTAATAGTTCTTTTATTAACGCTAGTGGATAGAAGTCGAGGCTGTATCGCGAGTACGAGAACATGAAGTTATTAGTTTCCTTTGGAGATATATCGTATGTCAATTCGGAATTCCCAGGATTTTGGTATCAGATAACGGAACGCAATTTGCTGGAAAGAGGGTTAATGAATGGTCTGAGAATTATGGAATTGAACAGCGGCTTACCCCCGTGGCACACCCAGAAACAAACGGGCTTACAGAGGTTATCAACCGTATTATCCTACAACAGCTGAAAACACGAATAGATGAATCCAAAGGCTCTTGGGTGGATGAATTGGAAAATGTGATGTGGGCATATCGGACATCACCGAGGTCCACTACCGGATTCAGCCCCTTCTCTTTAGTATATGGCTCTGAGGCCGTGTCTCCGGTGTAAGTGACTATTTTATCAGAAAGAGTTATCGCTTATGACGAGGTGTTGAACGAGGATATGAGAAAGTTGGACCTTCACTGTATTGATGATATCCGTGATAGAGCCGCAATACGAATGGAGGTATGTAAAAGGCGAATGGCTAAGAAGCACGACAAAGGCGTCCGACCTATGTTGTTAAAAGTTGGAGACTTGATTCTTAAGAAAGTGGAAGTCTCGAAGCATGTTGGTAAGTTGGATCGAAAGTGGGAAGGACCGTACAGAGTAACGGCAGTAGTGAAGGAGGGAACGTATAAAATCGCAAATATGAGCGGGGAGGAGCTGCCATGAACTTAGCATATTTCCAATTTGCGTAAGAATTATGTATAGACGTGAGTCATCGATCTTTTTGAAAATAAAATTTTCCCTATTTTTTTTTGTCATATTCTAATTCTTTAAGTATCTTTTTTGACGACATGAATTCAATCGACTAGGGGTATGGTAAGGTAGGAGTAGGTCCATTTCATTTTAGTATGAAGGAGGATGGAATAAATCAAATAGGTTAGATTAGAAATGCAATGTCCACCTGTCTTATAGTCGATCATTTTCAAAATCTTCAAATTAGATACTGCGTCAAAATATTTTGAACATGATGAGTCTTCATGTCCGCGGCAGAACCGTCTGTACCTAATTACTGTTGGAACATGCTAAGGGGCCCGTTGATTGTGATGTAGCCGGCTTAGAACCGAGCGTATTTCCGTGGCAAATCAGGGTGCAAGTATATACCTGACTACTCCATGACACGCTGCGAGGGTCGCGCCCTCATCGAAGGCTGGTCCATTTCCGCATGACACCGTCTTTTGGAGGGGCCGAATGACGCAGTATTATGGATGGGTTGAGAGTGCGATGGCACCGTCTTATGGACGGGCCGAGTAAGTGGTGACACCGTCTTATGGACGGGTCGAGAGTGCGATGGCACCGTCTTATAAACTTGCCGAGTAAGTGGTTACACCGTCTTATGGACGGGTTAAGAATGTGATGGCACCGTCCTATGGACTGGCCAAGTCAGTGTTGACGCCGTCTTATGGACGGGTCGAGATAGTTTCGTCGTCCCTGATGCAAGTATATATCGGCGGCTAGAATGTGATGGCCCCAAGTGTAAGTATATACCGGCGGCGAGAGTGCGATTGCCTCGGGTGCAAGTATATACCGGCGGCGAGAATGTGATGGCCCCGGGTGCAAATATATACCTGTGGCGAAGATATGTTGGTGAAGGAAGAACAATCTCGAGTTCAAATATCTACTCATTTAAGAGGGGTGTTCCCCAGAGTCCGTTATTCCGAAGGATCATTTTCGACTGATATTGAAATAGCCGAGGGTCAAGCCCTACTACACTGAGGACTCTTACGCACACTTAGAGTTATCGAGAAATATTATGTGCGTTATTATTGAGCACCCTTACCAGCGTAAGGGAACACCTACGAATCATGCAAATTCTTGTTATGTCGGAGGCTAATTTCTCAAATGAGATTATTCATAGTTGTATTTTTGTCCAAGTGTGACGAGATGTTAAAAAGTAAAGAAAGTAATTTCTTAGACATATTGGGGAATACAAAATGCGGGGAGACTACAAAAGCGAAGAAATTATAAAATTTGAAAGTTTATTTCTTCTGCTTTCTTGAACCCGAGCCTTCACCAGATCCGCTGAGACGTTTCTTCGTTAGCTTCATTGTCAGAGAGGGGGAGTTAGCCCTTTTTTCTTTAATCTCCGCAGTGGTTAGTTTTCTAGGAATGAAACCTGCCATTGCAGTCTCGTGGCGTTTCCGATCTCCTATCACACTTGCGGAAATAGTGGAGCTAATCTTTGGAATGTGTCTGCTGGTGGACCCTCTTCAGTTTCAATCTCCTCAGAGTAAAGTTGGCGGTGCAAATCCTCTTCCAGGTTGAACTGAAGCTCCCCCAACGAATCTTGCGAGCAGTCTAACTTCTCTGCCGCAAGTACAGGCTCATATTTTCCAGAGAGACCGGAATATAACCTCTCTTTCTCCTCAGGTGATAGGGATATGCCCAGAATCCTTTGTGTCTGGACGATTTTGCGGTTGCTAGGGCCGCCAAATTGCGGAAAGTCGGGGAACGTAATGCGAACTCCCAAATTAACTTCCGGAAGCAATCATTCAACTGGCGTGACAGCCTAGCAGCTCGAGCCCTGAGACCGTCTACGGTAGATTGGAGGGATTCGTTTTTCTATTTCAATTCATTAACCTCCTCCATGGCCTTCCCGAGAGCCTTTTTATCAGCTGCATTGGCGTCCTTGGCCTTCTTCAGCATTTCCCCGGTCTCAGTTTTGATCTCCTTCAGCTTGTCCTGAGCGTATTTCTCATTTACCATGAGGGTTTCTATGGACTGCTCGAGGGCATGTCTCTTCCAAATATGATAGGCTTCGCACTCCTTCAATTCGCTGCGATGAGCTCGGGGTAAAGCTGCGATCGCCTTGTTATGTTACTCCCGGAGCGCTGCCATATCTTGAGCATGTTTGTCCCGCTGATTTTCCATTAGCTTCTCTGCAGCCTTCTTTGTCTGCTCCCCGATTACATCCGGACAGTCGAGCTCCGAGTGCATGAGCATACAGTATTCCCCTACGTCAACCGTGGTACCCAGCTCCATTATTGTCCGCTGCATCTGAAAGGAAGCAAGAGTTATGAGTACATATATATAAAATAGTGGGCAAACAGTTGAAAAGAGGCAACGGTAAATGCCACTACGAACCTCTGCCCCTACACGGCATACCGTTGCAGCCTGGCCCATCAACCGACTAAAGTCCGTAAAAACCGTGTGGTCATCCCGACCACGCGGCAACACCTGCGGGTTCCGGTCAAAATATGATAAAGCCGGCCGGTTCGACACCCCTGTCACCCCTCGGGATCCGAGTGGCGGCTCCGTCTTTTATCAGTACGAAACCGGCCTGGCGCCCCATCTCGAGCCATTCCTTAAATGTAAGCATCGGGATATCCCTTATGCGGAAGGCATAGAGGAACTCGGCGGTTAACCCACTTTTCATAAGGGGTTCCGCAATCTCCAAGGTGGGGCCCTCCACCGGTCTTTTCCCCTTATCCAAATGAGCTTCTGAGTTTATCACTCCCTCTAGACGGGTGTCCTGCACCACCTCCTCCACCATCGGGTCTATTGGCTGACCCTCGATTATTTCGCCTTCCTCGTCGTCCCCGATCACTTCGACTAGCATCTCAGCGAAATCATACATCCCATCGTCAGGAGTAAATTCTCCAGCAGTAAGCTCCAATCTCAGGGACACATGAATTAGGTCTTCGGGACTCTCGGGAGCCTCTGCAGCCGGCTCAGTCTCTACCTGCTCGAGATTTTCCATTATTGTAGCAGGTTGAGGGAGAGTGACGGGCCTGACTTCATTAGCTGGTGGCTTCGTCTCTTGTGTACTTAGGGCCAGCTCGGCCGTGGCAGTACGGTTCTGAGCCCCCGGCGCCATCTCGAATATCAACTCATCATCCTCCGCAACCAGAGCACGCAGCGATTTCAACCTGTCGCCCAACTTCGAGTGGTCTTCAGCTGGAGCCATTATCTTGTCTGCAAAACAAACAAGTCGCGTAAGCTGTACTGTGTAAAGGTTAAAAAACGAGTATGCGTTGAGTTTAAAAGGATTCTTTCTATTGAAGAAAAGTTATTGAGATAGTTCAGGTATGAATGTGTAGGCCGGGTACCTAATAGTTCCCTACTAAGGTAGAGCTCCGCCCTCCCGAGGAACAATGTTAGAGTTCCTCACTGGGCTGAATCTAGTGAAATTGGGCTCATGGGCATAAAACTTATTAATTGGGTTGGATTTCTCTATAAATATGAGCCATAAGGAACTGAAAAGGGATTCGAACTCTTTTGGTACCTCCCAAGACAAGGCTCTCGCTCGAATTCGTGAAGGAACTCGCGAGACATTGTTTTTCAGCCTCCACCCGCGAGTTTTTGCTCCAAAATTCACGGCCAACTTCACTTGAGCTACTATTCGCGAGTTCTTGCTCGGAATCACTATTCGCGATTTATTGCTCGGTATCACTATTCACGAGTTATTGCTCGGAAACACTATTCGTGAGTTCTTTTTCAGAATAACTATTCGCGAGTTTTGCTGGAATTACTATTCACGAGTTCTTGTTGGCATCACACTATTCATGAGTTCTTGTTGGCCAGCCCCCTCATTCGCGAGTTTTCGGCAGTTTCATCGTGGCGGAGCATATTTGATCGCTTTTTGTACCGTTTTCACTCATATTACCGATACTTATTCATTGTAATTGTACCTTTCGATTATTATAGTGAAAACCAAGGTAGAGATTCGCTCTCCCGAGGACGTAAGCTCACACATTGTGGGCCCACAACAATTAAATTTTGAATAATTAAAAAAAAAGACTGATATAAGAATAAACGCTCTAAAATATTTTTAGATGAGATCAAACGGGTATCTTTACTTTTGATCCATCCATTCCACTTCTACACATTACATTATAACAGGAGCGAGCCAGCTCTTGATCTCCCTTTATCTTCCCAACACCTGACGGTGTTGGAAACTTCATCAAATGTGGTTGAGATACCACAGCTCCAAATAGGTTCAAACAACTTCTCCCAAGAATTGCATTAAAGGGGAGTATAGGGAGGTCCACCATCACAAATTCCACTATCAAAGTCTTTGATATTTCGGGATCGCCAAAGTTACCGGTAGAAAAACAGATCCCTCAGCCGCAACAACACTATTGTTAAAACGAACTAACTTCGTATGTACGGGCTGGAGCTGGGTGGTTTCCTTCAACGCCATCTGCTCAAAGGCTGCAAGAGTCAATATATTGGTAGCAGCTCCGGTATCCACCAACACTCGAGAAACAGGATGATTAGCAATAATAGGAGAGACAACCAATGCATCGTCTTATGGGGAGAAAACCAAGGATAAAGCTTCAGGTCCAAAGGTGATTGTCATTTTGTCCAAATCTGTTTACTGGACCGTGTTAACTTTCATATAGCGCCCCTTCTGGTGTAATACCTGATAAGAACGTTTACAGGCACGGTTTGAATCACCGACGCTTCTTCCCCCGGTGATAGCCATAATGTTGGGGCCTAGATTACCCCATCTCGGTTGAGCATTCTCAACATTCAAAATCGGTTGGCCCGGTTGGGGCCAGCCGGAGGGGGAGGTGGTAGTGCTTGCTGGTTTGTAGGGGCTGGTGGGTAAGCTTCATATCTATACCCTTGCTGATTTCTGCCGCGACCACGATAGTCGTTTCCTCTTCCTCCATCTCGCTGATTCTATCTACCACCGTTAAAGAATCCCCTCTGGTCACCTCCTTGACGCTGGCCACGCTGTCCTACGTACCCACGTCCTCTCGTGTTTGGCTATGGGGAATCGGCTTTCAGGGTTTTGGATGTTGTCCCCTCTAGGACACTTATATCGATCTTCCCTAGCTTAGATTCTGTCAGAGCCTCCACAGTACTCATCAGTTCATCAAGCTGACCCAATTCTATCAACCTTTCGACCTCAGACATTAATTCCCGACAATCATTCGTTGCATGTCCGAAACTCCGATGAAAACGACAGAATACTTGAGACTCGTAAGTCGACGGCGTTGGTTCTTGCAAGGGAGGGGGATAACGAAGAGATGCACCCTTTTTTTGCTCGATAATGGCAAAAATCTTTTCATAATTGTGTGTAGGAAACACACTCAACTTAGGTTTTGCATGCGGGACAATCTTGTCCAGCCCACGACTTACAACTATATTGTGAGACCCATACGCCCGAATCTTGATCACTCCGTGATCCCTCAAGCCTTCATCTTCTCGGATGTATTGCGTACATCTCAATGCCAAATCCTCCATTCTTTCCGGGGGATCCCTATTCAAGGAGTTTCATAACGGGTGTCTAGCTAGGATAAGCTAGAGCACCCCAACCTTCTCACTTACATTAATCCGAGGTATCTTCCTACACTCGGCTTCTAAACGGGTAATAAAACCCAACAATCTTTCCGAAGAGTCACACCGCAACGCGGTCAAAGAAGTAATAGACTTTATTGGCGGATTGAAAGACGTGAAATCCAAATAAAATTGATCCTAAAGTTCTGATATGAAACAATCGAGCGCCTCGGTAAACGATTAAACAATCGGAGGGATGATTCCTTAAGAGAAGCGGCAAAAACGAATCACATGGCCACATCACTGAAATTCATCAAACTCACATGAATATCCAAACTCGATGTATGAGCATGTGGGTCGGTCGACCCGCGATACTGTGGAAGATCCTTAGGCATTTCAATAAACTCAGAACGGGTGCCACTAATAATCGCCGTGGAAAACGGAGATAAAGCATTTGAAGTGTTCCACGGCTCATTTTTCACATAGTTCCACATGTTCTAGGTGTGATGATTTTGATTTCAATTAAACTTGAATTGATGTTGTTAAATCATGAATACATGTTGTTAGAACCAAGAACAGCTTGGTTATACTATGATTAATGTGATTAAACTATAGTTTAAATACTATGACACGAAGTCGTGTTGTTATGACTTGCACGATCATTCCGTTTTCGAACTTACATTTTTTGTATATACAACATGTATTCATGATGTTAGGCTTTATTTAGTTTGAATACACTTGGTTTTACCAAATTTACAATGTGATTTGTATGAATATCATTTGTCTCATTTATCACATAGTTCCACATGTTCTAGGTGTGATGATATTGATTTCAATTACATTTGAATTGATGTTGTTAAAACATGAATACATGTTGTTAGAACCAAGAATAACTTCGTTATACCACGATTTATGTGATTAAACTATAGTTTAAATGCTATGACATGAAGTCGTGTAGTTATGACTTCCACGATCATTCCGTTTTTGAACTTACTTTTTTTGTATACAAAACATGTATTCCTAATGTTAGGCTTTATTTAAATTGAATACACTTGGTTTTACCAATTTTACAATGTGATTTGTGTGAATATAATTTGGCTCATTTTTCACAAAGTTCCACATGTTCTAGGTGTGATGATTTTGATTTCAATTAAACTTGAATTGATGTTGTTAAAACATGAATACATGTTGTTAGAACAAAGAATAACTTGGTTATACCATGATTTATGTGATTAAACTATAGTTTAAATGATATGACATGAAGTCGTGTTGTTATGGTTTGCACGATCATTCCGTTTTCGAACTTACATTTTTTGAATGCACTACATGTATTCGTGATGTTGGGCTTTATTTAGTTTGAATACACTTGGTTTTGCCAAATTTACAATATAATTTGTATGAATATCATTTGGCTTATTTTACACATAGTTCCACATGTTCTAAGTGTGATGATTTTGATTTCAATTTATCTTGAATTGATGTTGTTAAAATATGAATACATGTTGTTAGAACCAAGAATAACTTGGGTATACCATGATTTATGCCATTAAACTATAGTTTAAATGCTATGAGATGAAGTCGTGTTGTTATGACTTGCACGATCATTCCGTTTTCGAACATTGTTTTTTGGTATACACAACAAGTATTCGTGATGTTAGGCTTTATCTAGTTTTAATACAATTGGTTTTAGCAAATTTACAATGTGATTTGTATGAATATCATTTGGCTCATTATTCACATAATTCCACATGTTCTAGGTGTGATTATTTTGATTTCAATTAAACATGAATTGATATTGTTAAAACATGAATACATGTTGTTAGAACCAAGAATAACTTGGTTATACATTGATTTTTGTGATTAAACTATAGTTTAAATGTTTATGGCAAGAAGGCATGTTGTTATGACTTGCACGATTATTCCATTTTGGAACTTACTTTTTCTGTATACAAACCAAGTATTCGTGATGCTAAGCTTTAATTAGTTTGATTACACTTGGTTTTACGAAATTTACAATATTTTTTGTTTGAATATCAATTTGCTTTTTTTTCACAAAGTTCCACATGTTCTTGGTATGATGATTTTTATTTCAATTAAACTTGAATTGATATTGTTAAAAATTGAATACATGTTGTTAAAACCAAGAATAACTTGGTCATACCATGATTTATGTGATTAAACTTGATAATACCCGGGTATATTCTCTTGTATTTATCCTTACCCGTGGGCTCGTCCGACATAGTTACGTAGTAATTTCGGTATTTTCATATGTCTATCGCGAGGCGTTTTCTGGGGGTATTCTCGTAACTCAAGCTCGTTGGGCCCCGTATACAGTTTCTTTAGGCATTTTGAGATGTTTTGGGTTATCTCGGCCCCGGACGAGGCCAATGGTATTTTCGTAATTTACCACCCAAGAGCACATCGGTCAAGTGCAACGATGTTATGCGGCGGCGTATTCACTGCTTGGAGGCAAAGAACTAATTTGCGATGTTTTCCGGTATAGGTTCCCAAAACTTCGAGATCAGCATGGCATTTATTATATTATAATTGGAGGTTATTTAAGTGTTTTGGGCTAAGTGAAGTAAACTAGGCTCATGGGTTCAAGTAAGTGAGATTGGGCTGGATTTATCTATAAATACAAGCTCCAGTGCATTTGGACGGGTTCAGACTGTTTTCACGGTATCCAAGGCAAAGTATTATTCTGCATACTGTAGAGTCGCGACTTTTCACCCGTAACCACAATTTGTTGCATGCTTCCTAGCTTGAGTCGTGACTTGTTGTTCTTCATCCCGCACCCGCGACTTATTGCTCGTAGTCGCGAGTTATCGCTCTGTTGCACGCAGTCGCGACTTGTTGTTACCCCAGCCTGTCTCGCGACTTGTTGCCATCTCCCACCGACCCGCGAGTTATTGCTCTGTTTCACGAGTTATTGCTGCTACAGTATATTTCACGAGTTGTGGTCAACAACTCGCGACTGCACACCTCTTGCGCGCAACGAAGCGTTTTCGATCGTTTTTCGAGCCGTTTTCATATGGATTATTGTTATCACATCATTGTACTTGTAACCTTTGATCATTATAGTGGAAACCAAAGTACAGCTTTGCTCTCCCGAGGACGTAAGCTCACACATTGTGGGCCCAACCACGTATATCGCTCGTGTCCTCATAACAAAATAATTTCGAGTAAATAAAAAATTGACTGATCTAAGATTAAACACTTTAAAACATTTCTAGAGGAGATCAGTTGGCGCCGTCCGTGGGGACCCTAGATTTTATCCCATTGAGAGCTTTATTGCTGGATTTGGATTTTTGTTATCATGACTACTCGGAATTCCGATGAAGATGTTTTCAATGAAGAGATTGAGGTAGATCCTAATCATCGGGCGAATGATGGGATTGCTACGATACCGGGGGCTCAATTGTCAGTTCTGGAGGAGCCCCCTGCTCAAAATGTCACTGTTCGACCCTCCCGGAGCGGGTTTTCATCCGGGAGGACACCTAGTTTTTATCCTTCTCAACGTCAGTGTTAATCTAAATATTACGAAATCGCGAGAGTTGGTCGAGTTGCAGTCCGTAATAATGATTGCCTTTCGCCACCTGCACCCTCAAAATCTGCGGATCAAACGGAGACCGATGAAGATTTGTAAGAGCGTAGACGTAATTTAATCGCTCAATTAGAGCAAGTTGAGGCTCAAAGGAGAACCCGGTGGAACAATGTTTCCCAGGAACCCGTTAATTATGAGGTGGCGGAGGAAGATAATGTTCCTATTTCGGAACCGCGAGCGAGTACTGCAGCAACCAGAGAGCAACGCAATACTTTGCAAAAGATTGGAGAATTGATAGAGTTAAAATTTAAGGAGATGAGTGGGAAGTTGGAGCAAAACTTGGCCACGATGAACCAATTGGAGGCCAACCTGGCTCTTGGCCAGGAAAGAAGACGAGTGTACGGGGAGCATACCCGGGATACTCATCAGACCTCGGCTTATGAGGGAGATTATGCTGAGAATGAGAAGGCTAATGATCCCACTGGCAGTCGAAGGAAGGTTCTGCCGTCAATGGAAGTTTTGCAAAGTCCTTGGAAGACGTCTTACGCTCTGTCGCCATTTTCCATGGCCATTATCGGAGCCACTCGTTCTGAGTTTATTGAAATGCCTAAGGATCTTCCACAGTATCGCGGGTCGACTGACCCACATGTTCATACATCAAATTTGGAGATTCATGTGAGTTTGATGAATTTCAGTGATGCGGCCAAGTGTTTCGTTTTTGCTGCTTCTCTTAAGGAATCAGCCCTCCGATGGTCTAATCGGTTACCGAGGCGCTCGATTGTATCATATCAGGACTTTAAGGATCAATTCTATTTAGCTTTCACGTCTTTCGATGCACCAATAAAGTCTATTACTTCTTTGACCGCATTGCGGTATGATTCTTCGGGAAGGTTGTTGGGTTTTATTACCCGTTTTGAGCCCGAGCGTAGGAAGATACCTCGGATTACTGTAAGTGAGAAGGTTGGGGTGCTCCAACTTATTCTTGCGGGACACCCGTTATGTAACTCTTTGAATAGAGACCCCCCGGAAAGTATGGAGGATTTGGCGTTGAGATGTACACCCGTTATGTAACTCTTCATCCGAGAAGATGAAGGATTGCGGGATCACGAAGTTATCGAGATTCGGGCGTATGGGTCTCATAATATAGTTGCAAGTCGTGGTGTAATAGCCGAGAAAAAGGTATGTCGAAACAAATAGTAGGGAATGTAACGGTAAAGTCTAGACGGTAGATAATGAGAGATACGGGAACGAAAGAACGTAAAAGGGAACGAAGAATAGAAAAGTAAAGAAAAAGATAAAGGAGGGGTCAAAAAGTAAAGGAAGGAGGGGTCAAAGTGTGAATTAGAAAAGTTAGGATGTCTATAAATAGGAGTGAGGAGGCCCAAAAATGGGTTAATCATCATTAAGACCCGAAAATCCGAAAATTCCCGCAAAGAAGGAAAATTATCGCGAATTTTACCTGCATGTCTTTTTATCGCGAAAAATTTCATGTGCAAATTGTCGCGAATTTTATGTGAAGAGGAAATTGTCGCGAAAGTGGAAGCTGTGTAAATTATCGCGGAAATTGTGATCAGTGCAGTATTATCGCGGATTTGATGATGAAGAGAATTATCGCGGATTTNACATGAAAACATGTTGTTAGAACTAAGAATAACTTGGTAATACCATGATTAATGTGATTAAACTATAGTTTAAATGCTCTTCACATGAAGTCACGATCTTATGACTTGCACGATCATTCCGTTTTTGAACATAATTTTTTTGTATACACAACATGTATTCGTTATTTTAGCATCTATTTTGTTGGAATACACTTGGTTTTAACAAATTTACAATATCATTTGTACGAATATAATTTGGTTCATTTTTCACATAGTTCCACATGTTCTAGGTGTGATGATTTTGATATCAATGAAACTTGAATTGATACTGTTAAAACATGAAAACATGTTGTTAGAACTAAGAATAACTTGGTTATACCATGATTAATGTGATTAAAATATAGTTTAAATGCTCTTGGCATGAAGTCACGTTGTTATGACTTGCACGAGCATTCCTTTTTCGAACATAATTTTTTTGTATATACAACATGTATTCGTGATGCTAGCATTTATTTAGTTTGAATACACTTGGTTTTTACAAATTTACAACGTCATTTGTACAAATATAATTTGTCTCATTTTTCACATAGTTCCACATGTTCTAGGTGTAATGATTTTGATTTCAATTAAACTTGAATTGATGTTGATAAAACATGAAAACATGTTGTTAGAACTAAGAATAACTTGGTAATACCATGATTAATGTGATTAAAATATAGTATAAATGCTCTTGACATGAAGTCACGTTGTAATGACTTGCCCGATCATTATGTTTTCGAACTTAATTTTTTTGTATACACAACATGTATTCGTGATGCTAGTATTTATTTAGTTTGCATACACTTGGTTTTTACAAATTTACAACGTCATTTGTACAAATATAATTTGTCTCATTTTTCACATAGTTCCACATGTTCTAGGTGTGATGATTTTGATTTCAATTAAACTTGAATTGATGTTGATAAAACAAGAAAACATGTTGTTAGAACTAAGAATAACTTGGTAATACCATGATTTATGTGATTAAAGTATAGTTTAAATGCTCTTGACATGAAGTCACGTTGTTCTGACTTGCCCGATCATTCCGTTTTCGAACTTCATTTTTTTGTATACACAACATGTATTCATGATGTTAGCATTTATTTAGGTTGAATACACTTGGTTTTTACAATTTTACAATGTCATTTGTACAAATATAATTTGTCTCATTTATCACATAGTTCCACATGTTCTAGGTGTGATGATTTTGATTTCAATTAAACTTGAATTGATGTTGTTCAAACATGAAAACATGTTGTTTGAACTAAGAATAACTTGGATATACCTTCATTTATGTGATTAAACTGTAGTTTAAATGCTCTTAGCATGAAGTCACGTTGTTATGACTTGCACGAGCATTCCTTTTTCGAACATAATTTTTTTGTATATACAACATGTATTTGTAATGTTAGCATTTATTTAGTTTGAATACACTTGGTTTTAATAAATTTACAATGTCATTTGTACGAACATAATTTGGCTCATTTTTCTCATAGTTCCACATGTTCTAGGTGTGATGATTTTGATTTCTATTAAACTTGAATTGATGTTGTTAAAACATGAAAAAATGTTGTTTGAACTAAGAATAACTTGGTTATACCTTCATTTATGTGATTAAACTATAGTTTAAATGCTCTGAGCATGAAGTCACGTTGTTATGACTTGCACGAGCATTCCTTTTTCGAACATAATTTTTTTGTATATACAACATGTATTTGTAATGTTAGCATTTATTTAGTTTGAATACTGTTATGGTTACTTTTTAGGTGGTACCAACAGTCGTCTGGTTCGTTCAATAAACGAACTCGGTTATGATTTCTTTAAAATATGAAGACGATCGAAAGCTAGAAAACCAAAGTAAATACACGACAATTTATAGTGGAAACCCCGTGAATTGGGGTGAAAACCACTCGACTAATGATGAGACCAGCAAAATGGACAATCGGAGACTTGATTGGTTATACTTGGAGCGATGGAATTGGAAGGGTAATTGATAATGGATTGAAATGGGCCATGAAGATGTTTTAATTTTATTAAGTTTAGTTTAATTATGACCAAATTTATATAAGGTCTAAAGTTGGGCCGTCAATAAGACCCATTTGGTCAAATTAGTTTATTTCATATGGTTTTGTTATAAATAAGCCTCTAAGACTCTAATTAGAGGACTTTTGATTGATTATGTATGAGAGTTCCTCCTTAGGTTCTTTGATGGACTATTCCGAACTTATCAAGATTTATCTTGTGGCGTTCACCTGGTTTATCACTCCCAATTCCTTCTATGTTCTGTGAGTGTGGCACCTTTATCCTTCTTTTTATTTGAGTACTGATATTACCTGGGTATATTTCTTGCACTTATCAATACCCGGGGACTCGTCCGACACTTTTATTGGTATTTTCGGTATTCTTGGTATTTTCATCGGATGGCGTTCTCAAGTGGTTTTCTCACAATTCTGGCCCGCTAGGCCCCATATAAAGTCTCTGTAAGCATTTTGAGATGTTTCGGGTCATTTCGGCCCCAGACGGGGCCAGGGGTATTTTCGTAATTTGCCACTCGAGAGTGCACCGGTCAGGTGCGATGATGTTATGTGGCCGCATATTCGCTATCTGGAAGCAATGGATTATTTTATGGGGTCGTCCGGTGTTTTCTCATCAATATCCTCGCCTAATTCTGGATCGAGACGCATTTCCGAAGTTATATTTCCGAACGGTATTTGTTCTAATTTAATTGGATATTAGTTGAGGTGTCTTGGGCTTAATCTAATGAAATTGGACTCTTGGGCCTAAGCTTGTGTTTTGGGCCACATTTATCTATAAATAGAGGTCCTAAGACATTGAGAAGGGGGGAATCCTTTTCACATCTCCCAAGGCGAGACTTTCATTCGAAATCGCGAGATTTCAACACTGCAATTACAATTCGCGAGATTTCGTACCAAACCTCGCGGCCAGCCCAGACTCGCGAGGAATCGCACCAAATCTCGCGGCCAGCCCAGACTCGCGAGGAATCGCACCAAACCTCGCGACCAGGCCAAACCACACCAAACCTCGCGACTAGCTTTTCTCGCGAGAAACCAGACCAAACCTCGCGGCTAGTCCAAGATCGCGAGATTTCGAGCCAAATCTCGCGACCAGGCTTGACACAGCCCTTCTCGCGACATTTCGTCATATTTGGCTTTTTGGAGTATATTTGATCATTTTTCTTTCCGTTTTCACCTGTATTATCACTATCATCTCATTGTAATTGTATCACTTGATTATTATAGTGAAAACCAAGGTAGAGCTTTGCTCTCCCGAGGACGTAAGCCCACACATTGTGGGCCCAACCTCGTATGTCCCCACAACAATATAAATTACGAATTAATCATATATCGACTGATCTAAAAATAAATATCCAAAACATTTTTAGACTAGATCAAGTACAATGTTATGTTTCTTACTTTTATTCCATATATTTTGTGGGTTACGGGTTATCTAACTTTGGGGGTCACATCAAGGTGTGGGTTACGGGTTGATTAATTTCGGGGGTCACATCAAGTGGTATCGGAGCCTAGGAAACACGAACTTGTTCTTTTTTGTTATTTCTTTCAGAATTGATGGATTTAAAGAAAGAAATTTTCTTTCTTTAGAATCCTATTGATTCAAAAAAAAAAAAAAAAAAAAAAACTTTGAAAAAAGAAGCTACAGAATAAAAAAATTCAAAAAAAAAAAAAATTCGAAAAAAATAGAGAAAAATTACAAAAAAAAAATTCAAGAAAAAAGAGTAGTACAAAAAAAGATACAAAAAAAATCGAGGAAAAAAAAAGAGTATTTTGTTCTTTTATTATCCCGTCCATTCTAGTTTATTTCCTAACATATATACATTTTAACAAAAAAAAACCTTACTTTTTGCAAAAAAACACCGTTCTTTTTGCCAAAAAAAAACAAAAAAAAACTCATTCTTTTTGCAATAAAAAAACCATCCTTTTTTTACCAGCTTTTGCCACATCCATTTGAATTCATTGGTAATGTTCGAATAGTTCGATAAGAACCCTAGATTGGAACATGAGTGGAAAAAGGCAAAGTGAGTTTATTTAAAAAAAAAAAGCCAAAAAGAGAGTGGAAAAAAAAAAAAAAAAAAAACTATTAGAATTTTTCTTTTTATTATTTTTTCTTAGGTCGTGATGTCAACTTCAAAGGATAAAGATATTGTTGATGAAGAAGAAGTGGATATGAAGTTTATGATGAAGGCAATGCAACAAGAGTTCCGACGATTAAGTAACCGATTAGAAGACCAAGCTCACTTGATTGATGAACTCAAACATAATGGGAGAGTGTCGTTTCAAAATACAAGAAGAGATCGGACGACTACACATTCTGATGATGAGATAAATGGAGAATTTAGTGATCAAAGCAATGCGAGGGATCGGCACACTAGTAGGAATCTCAGAAGAGAGAATTTCTAAAATGATGTAGATGACATCAAGATGAAGATACCGTCATTTCAAGGAAAAAACGACCCAGATCTTTACTTGGAATGGGAGGCTAGAGTTGAACATGTTTTTGATTGCAAAAATTATAATGAATTGAAGAAAGTTAAACTTGTTGTTCTTGAGTTTACTGACTATGCTATTATATGGTGGGATAAATTGGTTTCGATGAGGCGAAGAGATCATGAAAGGCCAATTGAGACTTGGGAAGAAATGAAGATTATTATGAGGAAAAGATTTGTTTCATTTCACTACCGTAGGGAATTGCATAATAAGTTGCAAGGGTTAATCCAAGGCTCAAAATCAGTTGAACAATATCATACGGAAATGGAAGTTCTCATGATTAGAGCACATGTTGAGGATGATAGAGAAGCTACGATGGCGAGATTTTTGCGAGGCCTTAATAGATCAATTGCTGGAGTAGTTGAATTGCAACATTATGTTGAGATGGATGACATGCTTCATATGGCGATTAAAGTTGAGAATCAACTCCGGCAGAAGGCTTCATCTCGATCAGAGAGGATGCCTCCATTTAACAACACATGGAAGAAAGATTGGAATAAACAAGAAAGGAATGATCATAATCACAAACCTGAAACCTCGAAAGGAAGGGTTGCTAGTTCTTTGCAAAAAGATAGGGAATTCACTCCTCTAAGTTCATCAAGAAATAGAGACATTCGGTGTTTCAAGTGCCAAGGGAGAGGTCATATCGCCTCGGAATGCCCTAATAAAAGGAACATGATTTTAAGAGAAACTGGTGAAATAGAAACGGAAGATGAATTGGAGAACAATGACACCTTTTCGGAAACCAGAAGCGGAGGAGATGAAAATTCAGCAATTGGTGAATTCTTGGTAGCAAGAAGAGCCTTGAATATGAATATGAAAGATGATGATCAACAACGAGAAAACATATTTCATACACGTTGTCTTGTGAATGGAAAAGTATGCACCGTTATTGTTGATGGTGGAAGTTGCACAAATGTTGCAAGCAACATTTTGGTTGAAAAGTTGGCATTACCAACTCAGAAACATCCGCACCCTTACAAGTTACAATGGTTGAATGAAGGTAGTGAAGTTAAGGTAACAAAACAAGTATCAGTTCCATTCTCTATTGGAAGATATGCAGATGAAGTCTTGTGTGATGTTGTTCCAATGCATGCGGGTCATATCTTATTGGGCAGACCATGGCAATACGATCGGAAAGTCACACATGACGGATTTCACAACAAATATTCATTTGTCATGAACACTCAGAAGATTACCCTTCTTCCTTTGTCACCTCAACAAGCTTATGAAGATCAATTGAGAATAAAATGTCAAGTTGATGAAAAAAAAGAGAGAGTTGTCGATGGGGGAGAAAAAAGAAAGGGAGAGAGTGAGAGTGAGAGTTCTTCTGTAGGGATGAAAGAAAAAGTAGTCTATCAAAATGAGAGACATGAAAAAAAAAAGTGTGTGTATGCGAAAAGTAGTGATGTGAGGAGAGCCTTAAATGCGAGATGCTCAATCTTTATACTAATGTATAAAGATGTATACCTTAATAGTCATAATCCGACCTCAAATCTACCTAGTGTTGTTGTTTCCTTGTTGCAGGAATACGCGGATGTGTTCCCAGAAGACCTTGTGGGACTACCACCAATAAGAGGGATCGAACATCAGATTGACTTCATACCAGGCTCGACAATTCCAAATAGACCAGCGTATCGTTGCAATCCTAATGAATCAAAGGAAATTGAGAGACAAGTAAAGGACTTACTCTCAAAGGGATTAGTGCGAGAGAGCTTGAGCCCGTGCGCTGTACCAGTTCTTCTAGTACCAAAGGCCGATGGATCATGGCGAATGTGTACAGACTGCCGAGCTATAAACAAAATCACTGTAAAGTATCGCTATCCCATACCTCGTTTAGATGACATGCTAGATGAATTGCATGGTTCGTGTGTGTTTTCTAAAATTGATTTGAGAAGTGGATACCATCAGATTAGGATGAAAGAGGGTGATGAATGGAAAACTGCTTTTAAAACGAAATTAGGTTTGTATGAATGGTTAGTTATGCCATTTGGTCTAACTAATGCCCCTAGTACTTTCATGCGACTAATGAACCATGTTTTGCGTGCATTCATTGGAAAGTTTGTAGTCGTTTACTTTGATGATATTCTTGTCTATAGCAAATCATTGGAAGCGCATGTTGAGCACTTACGTGATATTCTTTCTATTTTGCGCCGTGAAGAATTGTATGCTAATTTAAAGAAATGTTTATTTTGCTCAAATAAAGTAACTTTATTGGGTTATGTTGTGAGTGACCAAGGAATAGAAGTTGATCAAGAGAAGATTAGAGCAATTCGAGAGTGGCCCACACCTAAATCTGTTACTGATGTGAGAAGCTTCCATGGGTTAGCTAGTTTCTACCGAAGATTTGTTAAAGATTTTAGCACCATTGCCGCACCACTTACTGAAGTCGTCAAAAAAAGTGTGGGTTTCACATGGGGAGAAGATCAAGAGAATGCTTTTATCTTATTAAAAGATAAATTATGTTCAGCTCCATTACTTGCTTTGCCCGATTTTTCTAATACATTTGAAATTGAATGTGATGCTTCAGGATATGGAATTGGTGCCGTCCTAATGCAAAACGGGCGTCCATTGGCATTTTTCAGCGAGAAACTAAGTGGTGCATCGCTTAACTACCCAACTTATGATAAAGAGATGTACGCCTTAGTTCGAGCTTTGGAAACATGGCAACACTATCTATGGCCAAGGGAATTCGTCATTCATACCGATCACGAGTCGTTGAAACATATAAAGGGACAAGGTAAACTGAATCGTCGACATGCTAACTGGGTTGAATTCATTGAGACATTTCCGTATGTCATTAAGTNGAATATCCAGCAATTGGTGAATTCTTGGTAGCAAGAAGAGCCTTGAATATGAATATGAAAGATGATGATCAACAACGAGAAAACATATTTCATACACGTTTTCTTGTGAATGGAAAGGTATGCACCGTTATTGTTTATGGTGAAAGTTGCACAAATGTTGCAAGCAACATTTTGGTTGAAAAGTTGGCATTACCAACTCAGAAACATCCGCACCCTTACAAGTTACAATGGTTGAATGAAGGTAGTGAAGTTAAGGTAACAAAACAAGTATCAGTTACATTCTCTATTGGAAGATATGCAGATGAAGTCTTGTGTGATGTTGTTCCAATGCATGCGGGTCATATCTTATTGGGCAGACCATGGCAATACGATCGGAAAGTCACACATGACGGATTTCACAACAAATATTCATTTGTCATGAACACTCAGAAGATTACCCTTCTTCCTTTGTCACCTCAACAAGCTTATGAAGATCAATTGAGAATAAAATGTCAAGTCGATGAACAAAAAGAGAGAGTTGTCGATGGGGGAGAAAAAAGAAAGGGAGAGAGTGAGAGTGAGAGTTCTTCTGTAGGGATGAAGGACAAAGTAGTCTATCAAAATGAGAGACATGAAAAAAAAAAGGTGTGTGTATGCGAAAAGTAGTGATGTGAGGAGAGCCTTAAATGCGAGACGCTCAATCTTTATACTAATGTATAAAGATGTATACCTTAATAGTCATAATCCGACCTCAAATCTACCTAGTGTTGTTGTTTCCTTGTTGCAGGAATACGCGGATGTGATCCCAGAAGACCTTGCGGGACTATCACCAATAAGAGGGATCAAACATCAGATTGACTTCATACCAGGTTCGACAATTCCAAATAGACCAGCGTATCGTTGCAATCCTAATGAATCAAAGGAAATTGAGAGACAAGTAAAGGACTTACTCTCAAAGGGATTAGTGCGAGAGAGCTTGAGCCAGTGCGCTGGACCAGTTCTTCTAGTACCTAAGGCCGATGGATCATGGCGAATGTGTACAAATTGCCGAGCTATAAACAAAATCACTGTAAAGTATCGCTATCCCATACCTCGTTTAGATGACATGCTAGATGAATTGCATGGTTCGTGTGTGTTTTCTAAAATTGATTTGAGAAGTGGATACCATCAGATTAGGATGAAAGAGGGTGATGAATGGAAAACTGCTTTTAAAACGAAATTAGGTTTGTATGAATGGTTAGTTATGCCATTTGGTCTAACTAATGCCCCTAGTACTTTCATGCGACTAATGAACCATGTTTTGCGTGCATTCATTGGAAAGTTTGTAGTCGTTTACTTTGATGATATTCTTGTCTATAGCAAATCATTGGAAGCGCATGTTGAGACATTACATGATATTCTTTCTATTTTGCGCCGTGAAGAATTGTATGCTAATTTAAAGAAATGTTTATTTTGCTAAAATAAAGTAACTTTCTTGGGTTATGTTGTGAGTGACCAAGGAATTGAAGTTGATCAAGAGAAGATTAGAGCAATTCGAGAGTGGCCCACACCTAAATCTGTTACTGATGTGAGAAGCTTCCATGGGTAAGCTAGTTTCTACCGAAGATTTGTTAAGGATTTTAGCACCATTGCCACACTACTTACTGAAGTCGTCAAAAAAAGTGTGGGTTTCACATGGGGAGAAGATCAAGAGAATGCTTTTATCTTATTAAAAGATAAATTATGTTCAGCTCCATTACTTGCTTTGCCCGATTTTTCTAATACATTTGAAATTGAATGTGATGCTTCAGGATATGGAATTGGTGCCGTCCTAATGCAAAACGGGCGTCCATTGGCATTTTTCAGCGAGAAACTAAGTGGTGCATCGCTTAACTACCCAACTTATGATAAAGAGATGTACGCCTTAGTTCGAGCTTTGGAAACATGGCAACACTATCTATGGCCAAGGGAATTCGTCATTCATACCGATCACGAGTCGTTGAAACATATAAAGGGACAAGGTAAACTGAATCGTCGACATGCTAACTGGGTTGAATTCATTGAGACATTTCCGTATGTCATTAAGTATAAGCGAGGTAAAGAGAATGTTGTGGCAGATGCACTTTCTCGCAGGTACAATTTACTTTCATGTCTTGATGCTAAGCTTTTGGGTTTTGAACAAATTAAAACACTATATTCCAATGACCCGGATTTCAGTGATATTTATATCTCTTGTGAGAAGTCATCTTTTGGAAAATTTTATCTGCATGAAGGATTTCTGTTTAGAGAAAATAGACTGTGTGTTCCTATGTGTTCTTTAAAAGAGTTGTTTTTGAGAGAAGCTCATGGAGGTGGATTAATGGGTCATTTTGGAGTTAAGAAAACATTAGATATTTTGACTCAACACTTATTTTGGCCTCACATGAAGAGAGATGTGGAACGGATTTGTGAGAGATGCATTACTTGTAAAAAGGCGAAATCTCATGTTTTACCCCATGGTTTGTACACACCTATACCAGTACCTGATCACCCTTGGATTGATATATCTATGGATTTTGTGCTAGGCTTACCTCGAACCCGCAAGGGTCGAGACTCTATTTTTGTTGTTGTTGATAGGTTCTCCAAGATGGCACACTTCATTCCGTGCCACAAGACTGATGATGCTATACATATCGCTGATCTATTCTTTCGTGAAGTAGTCCGGCTCCATGGAATGCCCAAAAGCATTGTATCAGATCGGGATACAAAATTCCTCAGTCACTTTTGGAGGACACTTTGGGGTAAGTTAGGCACAAAGCTTCTTTTCTCCACCACATGTCATCCACAAACAGATGGACAAACTGAGGTAACTAATCGAACACTATCCTCCTTGTTGCGTGTTATGATTAAGCAAAATATTAAAGCATGGGAAGATTGCTTACCACATGTTGAGTTTGCTTATAATAGGACTATTCATTCTACTACTAAATTGTCACCGTTTCAAATTGTTTATGGGTTTAATCCTTTGACCCCTATGGATCTATTGCCTTTGCCTGTTGAGGAATACTTAGCTTTGATGGGGAAAAAAGAGCAGAGGATGTCCGTCACATTCATGAGAAAATTCGACATCAAATTGAGGAGAAGAACAAGCAATATGCAAGAGCTGCAAACAAAGGACGAAAAAAAGTTGTTTTCAAACCCGGAGATTGGGTTTGGGTACATATGCGAAAGGAACGCTTTCCAGCGCAACGTAAATCGAAGTTACAACCTAGAGGAGATGGTCCTTTCCAAGTTGTTGCTCGAATAAATGACAATGCCTACAAATTGGAACTCCCAGATGAGTATAACGTGAGTCCCACATTCAATGTATCTGACTTGTCCCCTTTTCATAATGATTTAGATTCGAGGACGAATCCTTTCGAGGAGAGGGAGAATGATGAAACAAGCAATAAGGATTCGACCACATATCTGAAACCAACTGAACCACTCCGTATTTCAAGCGGCCCCATGACACGTTCCAGGAGTAACAATATGCAAGAGACAATCGGAGACTTAATTAGTTATACTTGGAGTGAAGAAATTGGATGCCTAAATGATGATGGATTAATGGAGCCTATCAAGATGGTTAATTTTATTAAGCTTAGTTCGATTAAGGTCCAATTTATATAAGGTCTAAAGTTGGGCCGTCAATAAGACTCATTAGGTCAAATTAGTTTCTTTTATTAGGTTTTGTTATAAATAAGCCTCTAAGACTCTAATTAGGGGCTTTTGATTGATTATGTGTGAGGGTTCCTCCTTAGGTTCTTTGATGAACTATTCCGAACTTATCAAGATTTATCTTGTGGCGTTCACCTGGTTTATCACTCTCAATTCCTTCTATGTTCTGTGAGTGTGACACCTTTATCCTTCTTTTTATTTGAGTACAATTTTATGTTTCTTACTTTTATTCCATATATTTTGTGGGTTACAGGTTATCTAACTTTGGGGTCACATCAAGGTGTGGGTTACGGGTTGATTAATTTCGGGGGTCACATCAGTTACGGTAGTATCGATCGGGGACTGCCGCCCAGATCTCTTCGGAAAACGGGAGCATCAAATCTCCCACTGCAGCGAAGACGCCTCCAGATTGTTGGGATGACGCCTGGGCCATATGCAGATTTGCCACCAGTCATCATCTTTGCTCCGCCTAATCGGAGCATCCATGGCCCGATCAAGTAGTCCAGGATTGCGCCTCAAATTAGGACCGCAATCCCTCTGCGTTCGCAGGGTTTCCAACTCCCTGGTAAGCTCATCGATGCGCCTCTGCATCTGTTCCTGTTCCGTCCCAAGAACGGGAGTTGGAGTTCTAATTGGAGGAGGCGGAGAAGATTGGTATCTCGGCCTCCTCATTGTTACTCCGCACCTGATAATCTCCTCGTCATCGGAGCTCGGCGCGTCTAGGTCGTTTTCGTACCCTCTGTTTGCTGGAACATGGCTTGTGATAGCCGGTGGTTCTGTTCCACTCCTCTCCGACGTAACTTCCAACATAACTATCCTAACAACAGCTTCCAGGTCCTATAAAGAGAACGTTGAGGCTGGAATGCTGCTGGGAAGAGTATCACTATCGTTCGTCAAAGTTCTGGTCGCCATGCCTTTGATTATCCTATCACATGTAAAGACCTCAAATGGGGATTATCAACTCGTCCCCACGGACGGCGCCAAACTGTTGTGGTTCGAAAACCGGGGGTGTCAACAGTCGACCGGTTCGTTGCAAGACGAACTCGGTTATAATTTATTTGATGTGTGGAGATCGATTATAAACCAAAGGCGAAAGGACACAACGATTTTAGAGTGGAAAACCTCAAAGACGAGGAAAAACCACTTGACTAAGGGCTAAAGGAAGTGCCCTTAGTCGGTTCAATAAGCAAATTAATGATCACAAAGATCATGTTTGTTCTTTTTACAACAAAGAGGTAGAGAAGTATCGAAAATAAATCGAAAGAGAGTTGTCTATGCGTGCTCCAAGGAAAATCGGAAGAAGATCCTTTTTCTCACGCCCTAAGTGTTCTTTTTATACTCCCACTGTGCTTCATACAGTAGGATGTCGTTTTGTGCCTGTCCTTTGCGGCTAGGTCGGCTAATGTCAGGCGGAACAGCCGCCGGGAATGGCTTCAGAAAGCTGCATGGCACTAGACCTTTCGGCGCTGCTAGCCGGCTATTCCCTGGCTACTGGAGGTTCATACGACTTCGCCCGACCAAGCTTCTGACAAAGCTGTCGAGGGTTGTCGTTGCATGGGAGGAGTATGGATGGCCCGAAGCAGCGCCTGTAATATGAGGACCGATCGTTCTTGGCGCATGCGAGAAGTTGGGCCCTACATATCGGGACCGATCGCTAGGAACGGTCGATCGGGCCACGGGGTTTGGATGGGTCATTCACTCATGTGGGCTGGATCTGGGCCTCCAAATTCGGTTTACGTTGTATGGGTTCTTCTGATCAAGCTTGTCATTGATCATGTTCGAGGCACTGGGTTCCAGAGATCTCATCAGGTATATATAAATATTTTACAAAAATCATGAAACCATCATTTTACCAAATATATTTAAAAAATTATGATCACTATATCTCACCACATCTCACCACATCACATTTCACCATACTTCATTTTAAAAAGTTATACCAAATAAATCCATTGGATCATTAATTTATTATACACTATTCTAAAAAGTTAAAAACTTAGCCTGCCACTCCCAAAAAAGAGTTAAACAAATAATCTCGCTATTTATGTGGACAAATAGCGAGATTACTTGTCCACAAAAACTCACGTTAATTCCGTCAGCATGTTGATGATTTAGTCATACTAGTTGATAGTGGTACAACAGCCATTATACTGGCGAATATCACAGTTCACACTTCATAGTCAAACTTCGTGCTGAAAGTCTCGTGTACCGTCAACGATCTTCGACCGCAGCGTCCAATTTATCCAGATCGAGGGATGACTAGTCAAAACTGTTGTGAAACCTAGCTTTCTGTCTGCTATGGCGGCAATCAGAAATTCCGTCATGGACGCCCAGACAGCGGCGGAGAAGGCTGTCTCGGTCATAGGATTTGGTTGCGATTTCAAATCGGATCTATGTCTCTCCGCCTGCAAACCTGCACCTTCCGGTTCTAGCTTGATCGAGTTGGACCGGAAGCGAACAAAGGACTTGATTGTTCCGGGCAGCGTCATTGTTACCAATGTATCTTCCTCTATTAAGTGCGATAAAGGCGACCGCATTCGATTTACCTCCGATGCACTCACCTTCAATCAGGCTAGCATCATTTTCCTTTTTTTATGTGAACATTATTCATTGAAAATTTTATTTAGCCCTCGTTCGCTATAGTAACGGTCCATGGCTCGAAATCTGGCTTTTAAGCTTTCTTCTTGACCAGATAATAGTTTCAGAACTCTTCGTTTTTATCTAGATTAAGTTTTGTTTATATGAATATTGAAGAAATCTAACTTATGAACTGTAATCTGATTAAATTGAGCCAAAAACTTATGTAATTCTGATAATTTTTTAATGCGATGCTTATGGATTATATGATAACAACTTACTATACTAAATAATTTGAAGTTTTTTCATAATAGATTAAAATAAATGCTCATATTGTTGTGATCGTTATAGCCTAATATCTTTGTTCCAAATATTTCAGATGTCAGAGTTGTTTAATCAGGAGCTATCTTTGTCTGGTAAAATTCCTTCTGGTCATTTCAATGCAATGTTCGGCTTCAAGGGTCCCTGGCAAAATGATGCATCTGCAACAAAAATTCTTGCTTTTGATGGTTTGTTAAATTGTTTATATACAATTGAATTGGAAAGGTCACAGATAACACTATCTAATGAGATTAAGAAAGACGTGCCCTCGACTTGTGATCCGATTGCTCTCGCTGAGTAAGATCCTTAACTTGATACTGCATTTCCTTTCCCATTATTGAGAACTTAGTTTCGGTTACATGCTGTAGGTTTATTGAGAAATATGGCACTCATGTTATAGTTGGCGTTAAGATGGGAGGTAAAGATGTGATTCATATCAAGCAGCTTCAAACTTCAAATCTCGAACCAACTGAAGTTCTGAATTTGTTGAAGCAGTTAACTGATGAAAGATTTTGCAAAGATGGAACAATCCACCGTGCATCCAAGACTGATATGCCATCAAAAAAGGCAATGGTACTTACTTGCATGCTTAAGATTTCACTATGATTTAATCTACATGCTAAACTTAATCTTGCATTGCAATGTAACTATATACATGGTATTGATAATTTCGTTGAATTTCTCAGTTTTTTCTGAGATTATGGATTCTATTTTATTGTAGGAATCAATGATTTGGGATCATCGTATACCTCTTGGTAGTGCTACAAGGCCACTCGTAACTTCTCATTCCACAAACAATGTAAGCTTTCTTATGACAATTATCATTTCTTTCTAACTTCGTTATATCCCTTTGACGTACAGGATGTGTTGACAATTCATGTAAGAAGAGGAGGTTTTATTACAAATCAAAGCCACGATCAATGGCTTCCAACTGTTTCGCAGTCTCCGAATATTATTTCGATGTCTCTTGTACCTATCGGATCCCTTTTGGGTGGCATTAAAGGTGGTGGTTTCTTAAGCCAAGCAATTAACTTATACCTACGATGTAAGTATGCACATTTCATTTCATGCTTTCTCATCATTTATCGAAATTTTTCGTATTGCAAGAGGGTTGTTTCAGATCATTTAGTTTGTTGTAGATAAACCTCCTCTCGAGGAACTTTCGCAGTTTTTCGAATATCAATTGCTGCCACAGCAATGGGCGCCTGCGTTCAGTGATCTTCCTCTTGTACCTTCATTCAAGAAAAAAACAACTCCATCTCTTCAGTTCAAGCCATTGGGGCCTAAACTTTATGTTAACACTATAAAGGTAACATTTTTTTGTAAAAATTCAGGATTCAAATAGGTAGAAAGAGTGTCGGTGTAGCCCAATCCATAAGAAAAGTGAATGACATTGAAAAGGTTTGGGCTAAGCCAATTAGGCATGATATCACTCTCCTTATAAACTAGAATATTTATATTTCCACAGCCGATGTGGAATATATTTCAACCCTCTCCTCAAGTTGAATTGGTCTTGGTCCGGTTCAGATTTACTTCAATATGATCGGTAGTGTTTGAATCATAGATCAATTTATTTTTGTCGCCTAAGTTCGATGCGCTTTTCTACTTGAGTTTTATTTTGTCTAAACCGGTACGGACTAGTCCGAAACCCGCCCTGCAGCTCTGATATCATGGAAAAATTTAGGATTCAATGTACCAAAAGAGTGTCGGTATAGCCCCGCCCATAACAGAAGTACATTACATTGAAAATGCTTGGGTCAAGCCAATTATTAATGATATCACTCCCCTTATAAACTAGAATATTTGCATTTTTACAATGGAAGTAGGATATATTTCAACATTTTTATCATACCAGTCTCTTTAGCTAGAAATATTGCAGTTCTAAGCATTAAAACTCGCTATGTGTGCTTTATAGGTTGATACGAGCAAGAGACCGGTAACTGGGGTTCGTTTATTCTTGGAAGGCAAGAGGAGTGATTATCTAGCATTACATCTTCAGCATCTCTCAACATGTCCCCTTTCACTTAACCTTTCTCTATATCACGAACACGAGCTGCATGATGATTATACGGACCGAGGCTACCTCGTACCCGTCAAATGGAGCATATTCTCGCACATATGCACGTACCCCGTAGAGTACCATGGAACTCAAATTGATGAGCCTGCCTGCATTGTGACGAAGGCTTGGTTCCAAGTTAAGGTTATTGGAATGAAAAATGTACTTTTCTTAAGGCTTGGATTCTCCGAAGTTGAATCTGCGAAAATCCGGAGGTCAGAATGGAATGAAGCAACCAAGAGTGTATCAAAGAAATCAGGACTTATATCATCAATGCTAATGAGTTCTCCATTTAGCTCAGCTTTGAATCAGCCTAATGAATTACCGAAACAGAACTTGAACTCAGCTGTTTATCCCGGAGGGCCGCCTTCTCCATCGAGAGCCCCTACGATGTCACATTTTGTTGATACTAAGGAAGTAGTGAGGGGACCTGAGGATTCACCAGGGCATTGGGTTGTCACTGGTGCTAAGCTATGCGTTGAGAGTGGGATGATTCGACTCAGTGTGAAGTTTTCATTGCTCACCATGACCTCTGACGATGATTTATCAATGTGAGTTTTTGATGATTTTTTGCATGGTGCATGTGAATTTATAAAATGATATTTGGGGTATAGTATGTCTGTATAAAGGTGCATTTTGTTGTTTATGAATCAGATGAAGAAATGCACCACTACAGGGTAGCATAAAATGTACCTGTATGCATAATGTAGAAGAAATACAATTGATCGTTTCCCTTAATATATTCTTGACGGCACTGCCCTAAAACGTTTGACTACGGTCTCCCACTTACGGGCGTTGTAAAAGGTATGTCTACAAGTTACGAATGCATATTTTTAGCAAAAATATGCATTTGTAGCCTTCGAACTTCAATAAAATGTATATAAGATACTTTAAATTTCCAATATTATTTATCATTGGTATTCTAACGAAATCGTTAATATTTTATATTTCATACACAATTATCGAACATTATGTGCTAATTTTATATAATTTTTTAAACTATTCTTATTTANGATCGAGGTTTATAGATCATATGATTTTTCTCGGTTTTGAGTTTCTACACTAAATCTGGTGTCTTCTACTTTTCTTCAGTTACATTCGGTTTTCATCGCATTAGTGTTATCCAGCCCCGAATAAAGGGAATTTCTTTCATTTCTGGAGGGAATTTTCCCAAGAGCTTGTTATCTTATGATCTGATAATTTTGCTTTTTTGGTTTGATTTGTAGTGCTGGACAATTGTTCTACCAATAGATGTTGCAAAAACTATTATTCAGACATCATGTGAAAGAAGGGAGACAAGAAATCCTTATCGTGTACTAAAATCGGTACGAGATTTTGTTGATTGGGAAATTGGAAGTGATGATTATTGGTATTTGTTTGTGATGACTAGATTTATAAGAAGAGTGGAATTAGAGGATGTTATACAGGTATTGGACCAACAATATTGAGAGCATTTCCTGCTAATGCTGCTGCCATTGTTGCATGGGAACTTTCTTCTAAAATCTTGGGGATCGACCGAAACGGATAGTTCCACAGACAGGTCGAGGTGAGATGTCTCGTACCCGAATTTCGCTAAGAACTTGAGAGAGTAGCAGCTTGATGGATTGAGTTCTATAGCCACATTGATGCTGCAGGTACAGCTTAAACAAGGCTTCATGGTTTTACATTTATTTTAGATAATATTTCTTAGTGAATTACTCAACTTTGATTAATTCATTATGAACATGTTTAACTTTTTAAGGATCACTTCTGAGCCCACCATTTTGTGAAACATTATAAGATTTTAGAAAAAATAAAATTGCTCATGAATCCCCTAACTTATTAGTCGTGTAAAATCATGTCTATAGCTTATGAATAGCAAGAATTACACTTTATGTTATTCATATCATTTATTTTTATCCTTGACGTTGTACCAACCAGATTTTCGTTAAGAATCTGTTTTTTCGTTGATGGCCCTCCAAATTCACAAATTATGCAAACTAAATGGTTTTAGTTTAAAAAATTATACAAATTTAATCATTGAAACGTATAAATTATGTATAAGAATATAAAATATTTGAATCATCATAAAAAATCTTTCTATGTATCAAGTGACTATATTGATTTAGTTATCTATATATTATTAAAACATTGATATGTGAATTTAAAATTTTGATACTGACGGGTATTCAAACAACTACCAATAGAGATAGTTATATTAATTGATTTGAGATATATCTTATGATATCTTAAAAATAAGTGGATGAATGGGTCTATAAAAAAGATTGATTTGGTTATTATTTTACATTAATTTTATATATTATATACATCCCTCTATATGTAAATAAGCATTTAATAACTTTTAACATTGTCTTGAAACATTTTTCAAAAGATTCGGACATTTTATATTCATAAGAATGAAGAATGTTCTAACCTATGTTTTAAACCACCTATTCGAATCAATTTTTAGTGAACCGTAAATTTCTCTGTTCGATTTAAATAAAAGAATATTTTTAAATATTTACGGTTCATTAGGTTCGTACCGATTTACATAAACAAGAACCTCTCCAATTCAATCTATTCAACCGGTTTTAAAACATAGGTTATAACATTTAATCGTATTCCATACAAATTTTTCAATAAACCAACTATGTAATTTCTCATATTTCTACATTTCACTCTTTAAGTAACCAACTTTCAACGAAATAACACATTATCATTCAAAAAACAAGAAAACACTAATGTTTTCATACTGGACCGATATACCACCGGTACGATCGGTATACCGCTATTATTTTTAAAAAAAAAATTAAAATAAAAAAAAAGCTTTTTTTAATTTTTTGGGTCTACCCAAAAACCCGATACCGATGGAAATACCGGTGCCGCCAGTATGAAAACATGGGAAAAAACACATTCTAACAAAATCATGGGCTAAACAAATATTACAAGAAATTACAAAATGCACCCAAAATATAATTACCTTCAAATGATTGGCCTGGCCTTGTAAATAATCGACTTCATAAGAGTTGGTTTAGCCATTCTCAGCTCTATCATAAGCGTTCGATTTATGCTTAGGAGCAAATGTAAAACCAGAGGGTACTTTTCCCAGTAAAATTTCAGATATTCGAATCCAATCTGCCGCAGAATCCGAACCCATCAAACTCTCGAGATCATTACGACCGAAGTAAAACGGAGGCCTCCAGTTTATTTTCTGCGGGATTACGTCTAAAATACCAACTGGAATATACCTGCAACTATAACTCAACCATTCCAAAAGAAAATGTCTTGTTGTTTCTACACCTTTCGTGTCTGATCCCCAATGTTGAAGCCCGAATCGAACATAATCTTTCAAAATATCTAATCTTTCTCCAGAGCTAATATCCCAGTGTTTCTGTTCCTTGATTTCGGTAAATATCCATGGCTTGATCAACGCTCCTCGTGCGATCATACACGATGAAAGCTCCGAGCATTCGGATTTGTGTCGATTCCAATCTTCGTAAGAGAAAATATCACCATTTCCCAATACTTGTAGTGAATTTGGAGCTTCTTTTGCACATTTGTAGATATAGTTCCAATCAGCTAATTTGCTGTATCTTTGTTGTCGTGTTCGACCGTGTATTGTTACGGCACTTGCTCCCCAATCTCCTATATCTCGTATCAAACTATCTATCCGATTCTTCCCTTCGAAATAGCCTGTTCTTACTTTGATAGTCACTGGTGTGTTTACAGCTCTAGAGGATGCTTCTAGAACACCCTTTATTCGCATTGGCTTCATAAGCAAAGCCGAACCTGCACCTTTGTTAACGATAATATCTATCGGGCATCCCATATTGATATCGATGAAATCAACAGTGCATTCTTGATCAACAAGTTCAATAGTTTTCGCAAGAGTATCGGGATATGCTCCACATACCTGAACACCGAAGAGATCCTCCGATGAATGTCTTCTCAAAAGAGCCCATTCTGAAGCCTGACCCTGTAATAAATTTGTACACATTGCCATTTCACCACATGTAACATCAGCTCCGAGAGCTTTGCAGACTCTCCGAAACGGTAAATTCCCAACCGTCGTCAAGGGAGCTAGATAAAGCTTTTCCCTGAAGTCGATGAGCTTCTTATCACGTCGATTTAACTTCAGGGATTTCTCACTGTCATCCATGGTGTAATCGGTATCTTGCTCGTTATTCAGAGGTAAAGAACAAGTTTTTTCATCACTTGAGCACTTCGTTTTCTTCGGTTCTCGAAGTTCATTAACAATGCTCTCTTCTTCATCTGGTTTATCAATACAAGTTGAGGAAACAAATGCAGCATCTTCACTAGAAACACAGGCAACAAAATTACCTTCAATCTTCATCTTGTTCATAAGCCCAAGAAGCTTTAGTGAAGCATCAGCTTTAGGAAACTTCATTTTGTTTTTCCACAGAAGCTTTTGTACATCCTTTTTCAAGACGTTCATTTCACCGTCTCTTTTGCTCCCATTAACAATTTCAGAAGCTATTTCACTACCATCAACCTTATGTGTACCTGCAAATCTACAAGAGATACCATATGGGCACGGCCCTAATCCACTCACGAAAGGGCATACCCCATCTAAATCTTCAGGCTTCTGAGCCTTAAATGCATCAATATCATGGCTGAATCGACAATCTGCTCCATATGGACAAGAGCTAGGGTTTCCACTTTTCGCAACTTCTGGGCATATATGCAAAGGAGACTTAATTTCTTGACGTCGCTCGCGTTTCTGTTGACGTTTTGATTTCTTCTCCTTGAGAACTTTTGCTGATCTAGTGCTACTGCCTTGTACCTCTCTTCCATCATTCACATTGATAATTTTGCTATCGCAATTCCTGAGTGTCGGTGAACGGAGGAACTCCCTCTTCACAGGAGCTATCGCTTTCGCCACAAGCTCTTCCGGCGACGGTAAAGCTTCAACTCCAGACATATCTAACCTGGTACTGTCCACGTCAGTCGAAACCTCCATCACGCTATTTCAAAATTTTGTTCCCTGATTTGTCTCCTATTTTAGAGTAGAAAGCAATTCAAAACTAAAAACGAGAAGAAAGTAGCCGCATACCAAATAAAATCGAGCAAGGAAAAATCCGTTGAGGAAAGCACCAAATAAACCCTAAAACCTAAGAGAAACAATGAACATAAGACAACCTAAAAGAAACTGTCCAGACTCAGGAACGAGGATGAAGTGGGCATGAGCCATGAGGAAGTGAAATTTTGGGGCCTGTCTGAAGGCCAATATAAAATCGGTGGCCCGAAAACAAAAAATCCTTGTGCAAACAATTTAAATTTAGTTGCAAAATTCAATATTTCACAATGCATGTTAAATTTTCCAAAAATTAATTAATTTTTTTAAAAAATCAAGTACATTAATATTTTATATTACGATGGTGGTCACAATATTTAAAATAGTGTAAATTCAATAACCAAAGTTTGTAAATTTGATACAAAGTCCCCGAAATTTCAAAACATTTCAAGAATGATCATTGAGTTAATAATATGAGTTTTTCATCTTTTTTCGTATGAGTGATTTTGACAATTTATGTGTTATTTTTAAAATTTTCAAAGTTTGAAGATATAGTCATTAAAATTTTGAAGGTTAAGAGGTCAAATACAAATTATGGAACATTTAAAATATTAGCGATAGTTATTATATAAATGATTTTGGAAATTCGGGGACCAACCACACAATTCTTAAACTTTGAGAGCATATTGTTTACAACTTTAAAAATTGAGGGAGGTCAACGACACGTGTTATATCAACTTTGGAGGCTTTGTATGTAATACAAATTTTTGGGCACCGCCTTTATACTATTTAAAGTTCCGGGTGATGGGAACCGAAGGATCGGGTATCGCATAAAAACAGCAGCCCATGCATGAAGGCCGGCCCAAATTTAAAAAGCAAGTTCGATTTAATGATTTTGAGATCAAAGCTCACCTTAATCATGCCCAACCAAGTCAAGTCCATGTGGAAATTATAATTATTGAAAACACTAAGTGTCGGATCGATCCCCAGAGCATTGGGCCGATCCCCACCACATCTGATCGATCCTGCCACGTGGGTATTGACTAAGATTTAAAGGAAATAACGGTATTCAAAGAAATTGCATATATTAAGGAAACTTGTCAATTCTAAGAGATCTAGTAACAGATTGACGCACAATCAAGAAGGAAAGTGATGATCGACCCCTATATAAAGGAAGAGATTTGAAAATCAAAGACACGTTTTGGCTCTTCATCCTAGACCATCTTTCATGATCGGATCATGTTGCTCATCCGTTTCCTATCACTTTCCCTTATTGTTCTTGTTGTTACACCTAATCTCCGTTACATTGTGGTACTATTCCATTAATTCATTTATTTAATTAGTTGAGAGGATTACTTCTCACTAGGTTGGTTTTTCTCTCTTTCTTTTTATGGTTTTCATGTTAAAAATTGCATGTGTTCTTTCATTTCTTCTAAATTTAAAGTTTTCTTAACTAAAAACAAATAAAAAATTGGATCTTAATCATTAATTATGATCAAATTACAATGATTGTTGTTAACTCTAAAAAAGAAATCATAATAGGGGGACACTTACACCACTCATTTACAAATAATAAAGTATCTCGAAGAAAGCATTGTAACAAGTAGTTATAATCATCATTATTATATACATAATTGAGTTTTGTGATTATCCATTTGTGTCCTAAAAATTTAGTNTGATTGTCAGAATGTATCTATAGAATGTAAATCTGTTTAAGTGTTCTGGATGGTAAAGAATAAATAATTAACTAAAAATTATGCTCTTAAAAATGTATATGAGAATGCATTATGAATACTAAAGTACTATTTGTCATTCTAATTATAGAAAAGAAGATTTATGTAATTCTGTACCGGACCGGTATGAACTGTACGATCGGCACCAAATTTTTTTTTTATTTTTTAAAAAAATAATATTTAATTAGTTTTTATAGTCGGACAAAAAAAATCCGAAAATCGACCCTAATATCCCGTACTAGGTGGTACCAAAAAAATAACCTTATTGCCCAAAATTTGACGTACCGATATACCGTTCGGTATGAAAACATTGGTAAGAACATGCTTTATATTGGAGGATAGTAGTTTGGTCAGAAAATTATTAGAATACATTTCAACCATTCAAAATGTGTGGGAAGAGTCATTTTGCGTTAAAGAGTACAAATCAATATTCGTTTTGAGAATGTAATGTAAAATGAGAATGGAAAAGTTGGTGTGTTCTTTAAACAAATCCAAAATACATTTTAAGAATAACAATCCAATAAAAGTAAAATGCATTTCCATTGTGTGATTTATATTTATATTTATTAATTTCACTCTTTTAAAAAACCCTTTATTTGCGGCAACAACCTTATCGCCATGACACAAGCCGCCAGCAAAATAAACTAATATATTATTATAATAAATTTTAAAATTCAGCATGCGACAATTAGGCTTATCTTGATCAAGACAGCTACATGGCATATGTTAAAATTAATTATTTATAAAAAATAACTAATTCAATGGTGTTGTTTGGAATGACAGTGCACCGCCCGATGCGTTAAACGTGTTGTAGTTGTATTATATTTTAACCAAATATTATTAATAATTGTGTTCGTACGACCGCAAAAAACAACGGTGAGTTCACAGTTGGTTTAACCTAACGGCCACCAGAACGTACCTTCGTTAAATTATAGTTTAATTTTTTAAAAAATAATTTTAATCAATAACTTCTTATATTCTATCAATTGCATGTTCAAACTATAAAAATATATATAACAATTTAAAAATATAGTTTTTGACATAACGAATTTATCATAAAATAATATGAAATTTAATTTTTAAGCTATGTTGCATAGGTGCGGGGCTACGGGTGCGAGGTGTAGGGTGCAGGGGTACGGGGTACGGTGATTTTAGAAGTATCTGATTTAGGATGCGTCAAATTCAAAATAATAAAATAATCAATATAAATATTTGAAATTTTTAAAAAAAATAAAATATTCAATTAGTATCTAAAAATGTAAATCATAATAAACTGAATATAAAGATTACAACACTAAAAAAAATTATGAGACCAATGATTACTCGTAATGCATTTTATAAAATGCAAACTTATCACTAAATGAACCTAATTTGGTTATGGAAATGATTAATGAAGTGAATGAATTTGATAAAACTGCAGAATAAACCACATGATGATCTTTTTGAATGGTTCAGTAAAGATTATGGTCGGCATGAAGATTATGGTTCAGTATTTGGCTCTGAAATATGAATAGATTCACTTTCACTCATGATAAAAGCACAAAATACACAAACATGTAAAAAGTTATGACCTTTAAAACAATTTACGAATCAAGTACGTAATTCCTAATTCACCTTTGTTATATTCTTGTTTCATCGCATTTCATTTACCTTTGGAGTTCTTTTTCCTCATCTACAAGGTTTCTTATGTGCAGCCTCTTACACTTATAAGTTTATAACCCTAATTTTTTTTAATTTTTTATTAAATATGTGGGTGGGTGCGTGAATCCCCGCACCCAAGCACCCGACGCGCACCCGGTGTGTTAAAATCTCAAATTTAAAGCACCCGTGCAACATAGTTTTTAAGTTATACACAATTTTTAAAAAATAAGGACAAAAAATCATTTTATGACATCACGATCACTGCACTGCTGTTTTAAAAATAATTTTTTTAAATCACTATCAGTTCACCTCACAACACAGTACAGTCATCTCATATCATCGTTATTTCTCAAACGTTATTTCAGACGTGTCCAATATTAGATTGGGCACATGATGATGACCACGGGAACTTGCCGCCGCGTATGAAAATTCCTAGTGTGGGTGCACCACATTCGGATAGGCTTAGCCCTCAACGGTGGATATACATCCACGTGTCATTGTCGCATTTTATCCAAACCAAATTGGATATGAAACGCTAACTGTACTATTTGGGACATGTGGTGTTCAATTCTATGGATCGTAATTGGGTTTATCGCTACCAAACGATAATTGGCTTATTGGTGTGTATTTGGAGAGTTAACGGGTAATGAATGTGCGGGTATTAACTTTACATATATTCACACCACTATCCATCTGATTACACGTCTATAAATTAATTACTAATTTATATTTAATTATATATACTTGTAAAACTAACTTAAATAAAAAAAATTATAATTTAAGTTTTTTCTAGTTTTCATTTTCAGGCGAAAAATAATTAAATATTCAATAATTTTCATTACAGATATGCATATTTTTGTTAAACTCATATTTTATCAATATTTGCAAGGGTTATTCCTTATTTTTCTAATGTATTAATATTTCAAAAAAAATTATAATTTTGTTTGATATAAAAATTTTAATCCGTAAAAATTCTTTAATTTGATATTAATATTGATATTTAATGATTAAATATTTTGATTGTAAAATAATTAATTTGTGTTTTGTATGAAATATATTTAAATATCATTATATTGATTTTTTATATTAATTAATTATAAAAAATAAATTTATAAGACAATGATTAACCGTTAACCATTGGCTTTGGCGGGGTGGATAGTGATGAGTTATGAAGGAGTGTGGTGGGGTGGGACAGAGAACTGGTAGATGATATATTAAATGAGCGGGTAGCAGTTATTGGTGTTACTGTCTCACTTCCGCTCTGTTGTCATCCATAGTCAAATATTGTATTAGTGCAAATTTTCAAGTATAATTTGGATACTACAAGTTTATATTTCAAAAATATAAAATTTGTTAAATTTCTAGACTTAATTTACGTTAAGAATGTGTTTGGATATAGTGTATTAGAGAAAAGAGATCACATCGTAAAAGAATTGAACAAATCGTTTACAATAGTACACAATCTCTCATATAAATCAATCCAAGTAATATATCACTTCTAATATGAGACAATTGTTTATATTTCAATACACTCCCCCAAGTAACAAATTATATTTTCAATTAAAATTAAATAGTGTAGAATGATTTATTTAAGATAATTATAAGGTAATCTCCAACATTGGATACCATGATTTGGCAACCGAACTTTTGCCATGTCATCGTTTATCACTCAAATAGCATACTCTCTTATCTCAATGAATGATTATTTTTTAAGAAACTACATTTGAAAAAATAAAAAAAATGTTATAATTTTAAAATATATAGATTTAAAATCGATCTATATATATATAATTTTAAAAAAATGATAAGTTACCGGTTTGATTATCTGATTTTTAATTGTGATTTTACTTTCGATTATTCCGTTTTTATCGGTCTATTATATTTTTAATTCAAAAATGTAATAACAAATGTCGTTAACTATATAATTAAAATTCTAGAATGTTTTACACTCGTAAAAACCGCAACTATCAATTTAAAATATAAATAATGATTTCTACAATTGAATATCATTACAAATAATTATCATCAACATATAAAACAATAATATAAAAAAATAAAGTTGATATTGATTTCTATAAATATTGATATTAATATTGAAATACATAATGATGATGTTTAAAAGTTGATGTTGATTTTCAATTAAATGTTTGGACAAATGATCAATATTGAATAAATTAAAATGTATAATACACGTCAACTTTCAAATAACTCAATAAAATCATAATAAAAATATATAAATGATAAATATATTATAAATTAGATTAATTATCCATACTAACAAAAAACAATATATTACGTCCAAAGTACATGTCATAAGCTAATCCATATTACTTACTAAATGAGATATCTTACTGCACAACTTTTTATGAGATTCAAAGGACATTTTGTGGATTTCACATTTATTTTTATTTATTTCAAATGCTCTTTGTTAAATATATATAACATAGTGGATAATGGATATATGAACCTCTAAAAATAAAAATAATAAAATAATAATATCAATATTTTACATTTATACTAATTAAAATAATAATGATATAAATTGGTCCACCGGGAATTGTTGTTGGAAGATGTAGATAGGGACGACACAGAGGAATATTCGAGCATATCCATCTACCTCTGCTTAGCTAATTCCCGCTGACGTGGATCCATGTTGTCCAGCAAACCCGGTTCAGACCGGAATACCAGCTCTTACGGATGAAACGGATATTCTGTAGGCTAAATGGGCCCCGCCCGCTGCTTATAAATTCGTAGACGCTTCGTTTTCGTTGATTGCAAAATACAGAGTAAAAACAATCAATTCAAAATGGTGAGAATTGGATCCGGAGTTCCGCTGAATCATCACCGGATTCTCTTGTCTGATAGCCGGACACCTGATTTCTCCGGCGAAACCGCGATAAATCTTTCGGATGATACCGTTTTTGAGTTCTTATGTGGAGAATTATATGATTCGTCGCCGGTGAGTAGTAATGATGCCGATGAAGGCCTTTGTGAAGAGCTCGAAAATGAGAACGAGGACGGGAATCAAGACGTGGAAGATGATAATTTCTGGCAAACGCAGCACCAGTTGATACAGGTAGGGTAATTTTTCTGTGGTTATTCGCGATTCCAATTTTGTGGCTGAAATTGCCCTTCACGGTCATTTCAATTTATTTTTTCTACGATTCCAATTTTGTTTCTTTGTGTTCTTGCAGTCAACGATATGCAGAACAACGTCATTAGAATCACAAATCCGTAAAATTACGAATCAAGCAGTAGAAGAAGCACGTGAATTACACAACTTTTCTTGTTGGTGTACTCCACCTTCCACCGGCGCTTGTCGAAAATGTCTTATGAACGATGTGTGCAGAAGACTTCAAAATTCTGGTTTTGATAGTGCAATTTGCGAGTCTAAGTGGAGAAGTTCACCTGAAATTCCCTCAGGTTCATTCACTTACCTCTTGGTTCTTCATTATGTCATGAACCACAATAAGCTGCCATTATATTACATGGTTTTTGCTTGCTAAATAGCTTTGAAAGCTCAAATATGGCTAGAAATACTCACTTATGGCTTTTCTGATCTATTCATCTGCTTTTATCTTCAATTTCTTTGTGGGTATCTCTGGTTTATACGTTTTTTTCTTGCTAAATAGCTTTGAAATCTCAAATATGGCTGAAAATACTCACTGTCACTGTATCTTATATGATCTCAAGTTGCAGCATTTTGATATAACCCCTTGTGAATATCTCCATTGATGAATGTATATTGTCATTACAGGACAACATACATTTCTAGACGTAATCGACAACTCGAATCCGAAAAAAGGGCAAGTGCGAGTCGTTATCGAGTTCAATTTTCAAGCAGAATTCGAAATAGCTCGAGCAAACGAAGACTACAAGAAGCTTATCAAGAGATTACCCGAAACATTCGTGGGGAAAATCGAAAGGCTTTTAGGAGTATTGAAGATTATGAGTGAAGCAGCAAAGAAATGCATGAAGGAGAGGAAAATGCACATGGGACCTTGGAGAAAACACCGTTACATGCAAGCAAAATGGATGAAAGCACGTGATCGATCATCATCAACTACTACTAGATCCAAATCATTTNTTGATTACACAATGATTGTTAGATGATTGAAATCAGTGATCATTAAATCCATTAACATGATATGCCACTATTTACATTAGTAAGGGGTCCGCCCCTTCAATAATTTTTCCTCTTTTTCACTTTGTTTTTTTGTATTATTATTTATTTTCGATTTAAACATATTTTGCAATATCTATGAATAAAGATGTGCACATGTTGGATGTGAACGACTCTGGTTGAATCTCACGACTATAGATGAAAATTTAGGTTATCCGTTGGATAATCGTCACGTTTAAGGCATATTTGGATAGTTAAACGATAACGGATGTGCGATAAGTTGTAAAATTATTTACACGTCTTAAACGAGGCGGGTAGTAGTTTTTCATATATCCGTCTCACTACATCTTGTTACCCGCATACAAAATTATTTACCCGTTTAGATATAATTAAATATACTTATAAAACAATTCTATTGAAAAACAATTCTAGTGTATGTTTTCTATTGTTTTGCATTTTCAGGCGAAAATCATTGAATATTGAATAATTTTCATTACGAATATGCATATTGTTTCATAAACTCGTTTTTATCAAGTTTGAGAGGGTTAATTCTTTTTTTCTAATGTATTAATATTTCAAAAAATCTATATTTTGTTTGATACAAAAATTTTAATATGTAAAACTTCTTTAATTTGATATTGATATTTTTATTTGTCTCGATCAAGTAAAAATTATGATTATAAAATAATTAATTTGTGTTTTATATGATATATATATTTAAGCATTATAATATTGATTTTTGACATTAATAAATTATAAAAAACAAATTTATAAACCAACCGTTAACATTAACCATTAGCTTTGGTAGGACGGGTAATAGACGGGTTATGAAGGGACATGGTGGGGAATTTGTAGGTGGTATGTTAAACAGGATGGATAACAGTTAATGGTGTAACCTCCCTTTATCCATCTCATTGTCATCCCTAGTCCCTACTCACGACACCATCCGTCTAAATAAATATTACCATATCCAACTTAATCCACCACCACCAATTCCTTGTCGGATCTAAATCTTAGCAATTTTTGAAAATCATATGTTTCCGGTTATATGAAATTAAGAAAGAATGGTTTTAGAAGAGGAAATGTATTTTTTTATACATTGTACGTGAAGTCACATGGCAGACTGTCATATTTTCTATGTTGTACGGGTGCTTGAAATTTGAGAATTTCATGCATCAGATATCATGTTAAATTTCTAGAGTCGGATTAATTTATGTGGGGAGTGTGCTCGGACATAACATATAAAAGGGATGAGACCACACCTTAAAAGACTTGAACAAGTCATTTACTATGGTCAAATTTCCTCTTATAAACCAATCTATCACACTTTCATTTTCAAATATGGAACAAATTACACTATTTCAACACACTCCCTTAAGTTCAACCACATTACAAGTTGGACTTGATAATTCAAATCGGTGGATTACCAACCGATCAATTTCATTAAGTCGGACTAACCCCCGGCAAAGTCACTCAGGATTTTTCGAACTCGCTCCGATACTATGTGAAAGTCACTGAATTTCATCTTATGTAAATGAATAGAGATGATTTTGTTGGAATAATTGATTCATTATACACATTCAAACCACATATTTAAAGATACAAACTAAACATATTAATTAACGTTCATTTCCATAATGACCATAATTTACCAAATATAAAAAGATGTGATCCTCTACTTCCAAGAATATGTCTTCATTCTAACACGTGTATTCACTCACCCACACACATTTTTAAAAAAAATATGATTAATGAGAGTGAGATAAGAAACTATGCAGAAACTCATGTTGGTGGGAAAATAACTGCACAAATGACTGGAAGACTGTGAGAATAAGAAGTTAATAAAGATGAATTAAAAATTTTATATTTTATTCGTAAATTGTTTTAAAACTCATTAATTTTTACATGTTATGTATATGTACAACGTAGCATATTTTCATGTGTTTTCATAATATGAGATGAATATGCAAAAGCTCAAATCCGAATAACGAATAAGAAATAAACTTAAACTTGAATTGAAACTCAATATTAAAAATGGAAACCCGAACCTAATCTATTAGGTTTTTTGAATTTCAATGAAACCAGCCTGTTGCATATCCTTAATTATGATTTATGATGAAGCGGCATCATCATAATATTAGCCATTAGACTACGTGTAATATTGTCTGCATCCAAAACTATTTCCGCAGTATAAATCTCTCTACAAATCATTATTCTCACAACCACATCATATTTTCTTTCTAGTTCTAAAAATTCTCACTCATATACATTATTTTTTATTTTTCTTTCATTCACATCATCTTATCTCTCCAAATTTAATTTTATCTTTCAATCTCATCAATTTTATCTATATATTATTCAAATTCTCATTAAATATTACATTTAATTTAATATTTTTAACTATTTCGTTTGAATTTGAGTTTCNCACTTTCATTTTCAAATATGGAACAAATTACACTATTTCAGCACACTCCCTCAAGTTCAACCACATTACAAGTTGGACTTGATAATTCAAATCGGTGGATTACCAACCGATCAATTTCATTAAGTCGGACTAACCCCCGGCAAAGTCACTCAAGATTTTTCGAACTCGCTCCGATACCATGTGAAAGTCACTGAATTTCATCTTATGTAAATGAAAGAGATGATTTTGTTGGAATAATTGATTCATTATACACATTCAAACCACATATTTAAAGATACAAACTAAACATATTAATTAACGTTCATTTCCATAATGACCATAATTTACCAAATATAAAAAGATGTGATCCTCTACTTCCAAGAATATGTCTTCATTCTAACACGCGTATTCACTCACCCACACACATTTTTTTTAAAAATATGATTAATGAGAGTGAGATAAGAAACTATGCAGAAACTCATGTTGGTGGGAAAATAACTGTTCAAATGACTGGAAGACTGTGAGAATAAGAAGTTAACAAAGATGAATTAAAAATTTTATATTTTATTCGTAAATTGTTTTAAAACTCATTACTTTTTACATGTTATGTACATGTACAACGTAGCATATTTTCATGTGTTTTCATAATATGAGATGAATATGCAAAATCTCAAATCCGAATAACAAATAAGAAATAAGAAATAAACTTAAACTTGAATTGAAACTCAATATTAAAAATGGAAACCCGAACCTAATCTATTAGGTTTTTTGAATTTCAATGAAACCAGCCTGTTGCATATCCTTAATTATGATATATGATGAAGCGACATCATCATAATATTAGCCATTAGAGTACGTGTAATATTGTCTGCACCCAAAACTATTTTCGCCGTATAAATCTCTCTACAAATCATCATTCTCACAACCACATCATATTTTCTTTCTAGTTCTAAAAATTCTCACTCATATACATTATTTTTTATTTTTCTTTCATTCACATCATCTTATCTCTCTAAATTTAATTTTATCTTTCAATCTCATCAATTTTATCTATATATTATTCAAATTCTCATTAAATATTATATTTAATTTAATATTTTTAACTATTTCGTTTGAATTTGAGTTTCTTTTTAAAAATTTCATATTCCAAATTATTATTATTTTTTCAAAATATCCAATCCGAAACAAGTTACGAATTTAAATCACTAAATTAATCTAATATACGACATTTTAAACATTATTATATTTTTAATTATAATATTGTAAATAATATATAATATTTAATTGATTATATAATATAATTATATCAATTATATAATTAAATATAAAAAATAAAAATCATTTCCGTGGACATGGGGCGCCCAACCCCTTGTCCGTCCAGCGTATTTCCGTCCTATCAAATCAGCGCCCATGTAATCATTGACGCTGATGTGACGGAAACTCATACGGACAAAATCGTATGTTCGCTTGAACCCTAAACCTTAAACCCTAAATTCAAGCGGACAAAACCCTAAACCGCATGTCCATACGGTTTTGTCCACGTTTGAAGTAAGTCTAGACCAACTTGTAAAATATGATTTAAGATGTCTTCTGTATAAATTTTGAATATCTCTTTTTGTAGAATAAAAATGAGAAAGAGTTTGAAAATGAAAATCTAAAATTATGAGTGTTCTACATATTTCATTTTCTATATTAATAAAATATTCTAAATCCCTATATATTCTTACTTAATTATGATTTGTTTCTACATTGACATTTGAATCTTATGAAGTTGTGGACAATATTTTCTTACCGACCGATATATCGTTCGTATACCGGTCGGTACGATGAAAACACGGCACCATTTCGACTGGTACCATTGAGTTTCCGGTTCAGAACCCGAGTTTTTTCAGATCGATCAGAAAAAAATAATAAAATATTAATTTTTTTAAATGCGAAATATAAAAAAATCGTATCGGACGGTATACCGACCATACCGATCCATACTGAAATTGTACCACAAACACGTATGACAACATTGTTTGTGAATGAATAAGAAAAAAATATTGTAATTTATGGGTAAAATGATTATTTTATAATGCAAGAAAGAGAAAGAGATTTAAAAAATAACATATTTGATATTTTTGGGTTATATGCAAAAAAAAATTGAAAAATGAAAATTCTTTTTCTCCAAAAAAAGAATTCAAAAAAAATATATTCTATTGTTGTACTATTTCTATTTTTAATAAATGAGAAAGAGTTTTATAAATAAGTGTAGAATATACTGTTAGAAAGCCATTGAGTGCTCGTATACCAAAACCCAATAAAATTCCTCAGGTATATTGAAAGCCCAATATACAAACAANTAGTTTATTTCATTGGAAATAATCAGGTTCAAACATTGGGTTTGTTTGGTACCCCGATTAAAACAGCGGTGAGGTGCGGTGAGATGTTGAAATCGTGATTTTTTAATGGGTACAAAACATAAGGTTAATTGCGATGTGATAATCGTTAAAAAATCACGATATCATCACAGTTGTTAAAACCAGCTGTGACCTCATGGTGATTTTGGAAAAGACTCATTTAACCTTACTTCTATTAATTATAATATAATTATATTTATTATTTTGTATATATAAGGGTATATTAGTATTTTTACATATATCACGATCATAATATCGCAATTTTACCAAACATACTTAAAAATTCACGATCATCATATCTCACCACACCTCACCATATCTCACCACACCACAATTTTAAAAAACTGAACCAAACAAACACATTGTTAGTTGGAAAATGAATATAAAAAAATGAAAAATTGTTAATATTTATTGTCCCTTACCGAGTTTTGAGTTTTTTCGGGATCCGATAACATTATTAAAAAACGTTTTATTTTTTTAAAAAAAATCGTGATGTATATATTTAGTACTGAATTTTAATAAGACGTATGATATTTAAAAAATAATACACTAGTACATATATAATTCAATAATATAATACATATATTATTAAATCCTTCAATTATAACAAAGTACATATCCAATCAATTTGATAAAGTAAATTTAGTAATGTAATAAAGTAAATTCAGTGGATACACAAAAAGAAAAAATTGTCATTGGTAAAATAATAATATTAATAAAAATACTAATAATTTTACAGAAAATGTGCTATGACAATGCCATCCATTTAAAAAACTCGGGTGCCCAACCCTTGTCCATCTGTGAAGTTTTGAAGCTTCTAGATGGTGGAGCTCCAGCTTCCGAAGCGTCTCGAAGTGAGAGTGGCGTAGAATTTTTAAATAGTATATTCATAATATTTGGAAAATTTATTCTATATCGCATATTACATAAAACTTTAATAAATATCAATATTGTCATATTTGTTGTGGTTCCTTTTTAGAGGGTACCAACAGTCACCGGATTCTGAAAATCGGTTTTATTTGTTGTTTGTGGAGACAACTTGAAATAAGAAAATGAAAAGAACGCAGGCGATTTTAGCCTGGAAAAACCCCTTAAGAAAGGGGGAAAAACCACGTTGCCGAGAGGAGAACCTCCACGGAAAATTCATTAATAAATCAATGAAATATACAAAGAGAATAAGAGCAGCGGAAATGAAATTACAGCGGCTAGGGTTCTTTGAAATTGGTCTCCTTTTTCTTAGCTTATCTTTTATCTCTGCATTTATAGAGGGAGAAACACGTGTGGCCCACATCCTGAAACCACCTTTGACAATGTGTTTCCCCATGCTGGAAAGTGTGGCTGAGCCTGAAGCATGGAATGCATGTTGATGGGCCCACATGCAACCTGTCAGTGCCTTTGTAGTCTGCTGGGACCTATGCAGTCTGTCGGGACCGATCGGTCTGCTTGGCCCTAAGCAAACTGTCGGGACCGATCGGTCTGCTTGACCCTAAGCAGTCTGCCGGACCGATCGGTCTGCTGGCCCTAAGCAAACTGCAGGGACCGATCGGTCTGCTTGGCCCTAAGCAGACTGCCGGACCGATCGGTCTGCTGGCCCTAAGCAAACTGTCGGGACCGATCGGTGTGCTGCCCCTAAGCAAACTGTCTGGACCGATCGCCCTATGATGTTTGTCTGGACCGATCGCCCTATGTTGTTTGCCTAGACCGATCGTCCTATGCTGTTTGCCTGGACCGATCGCCCTAAGCTGTTTTCCGGGACCGATCGGTCTGTTTGATAATTTCAGCTGTCGAATTCTCGATTGGGCCTGACCACCTTCATTCTTGCTTAGGACTCCTCGTTGGTACCGGGTTTAATGGTTCTCAACAAGAACACATCTTTGGTACTCGGTTTAAAGGTTGTCAACACTAGCCCTTGGGTTTCGTCATAGCAAGGCCGCTATGAACGGAAGCCAACCATGAAAAACCCGAACCTTCATATCCATGGATGTCTGCTGGTCGGAGAGCTCTGTTCTTCTATGAGTCCAAAGATATGCTACGGTTTTGGGAGCCCCGGTTCTTTTATAAGTCCCAAGGTAGATTCCTCATTTTCCTCTCGGATGAGCTTCTCCTTCATATTCCTTGTTCTCAGCATGTCGATAGAACGAATACATCGGAAAATAACATTTCTCACACTTTCGATTTGGCCAGCGAGTTCTTGCGGGGAATTAAGTTCTTGGTAAGTTCTAAGATTTTCTCGACTTAGTCAGAGATGTCACTAGTCCAGACCCGTCCAAAACCCCCGCCGTCCAAGTCTAACACATATCCCTGTGTGAGAGAAGACAGTTCCAATAAAAGCATATGCCCTTATTTATTGAGGATTCGTTACCGATTGCGAGATCTGTCGCCCGCGTGATCCTCGTCGGGATAGATACCTCAATGGGTAAATCCACAAATCGTCCCCACGGACGGCGCCAAACTGTTATGGTTCCTTTATAGAGGGTACCAACAGTCACCGGATTCTGAAAATCGGTTTTATTTGTTGTTTGTGGAGAAAACTTGAAATAAGAAATGGAAAGAACGCAGGCGATTTTAGCGTGGAAAAACCCCTTAAGAAAGGGGGAAAAACCACGTTGCCGAGAGGAGAACCTCCACGGCAAATTCATTAATAAATCAATGAAATATACAAAGGGAATAAGAGCAGCGGAAATGAAATTACATCGGCTAGGGTTCTTCGAAATTGGTCTCCTTTTTTTAGCTTATCTTTTAGCTCTGCATTTATAGAGGGAGAAACACGTGTGGCCCACATCCTGAAACCACCTCTGACAATGTGTTTCCCCATGTTGGAAAGTGTGGTTGAGCCTGAAGCATGGAATGCATACTGATGAGCCCACATGCAGCCTGTCAGTGCCTTTGTAGTCTGCTGGGACCTAAGCAGTCTGTCGGGACCGATCGGTCTGCTTGGCCCTAAGCAAACTGCCGGGACCGATCGGTCTGCTTGACCCTAAGCAGTCTGCCGGACCGATCGGTTTGCTGCCCCTAAGCGAACTGCCGGGACCCATCGGTCTGCTTGGCCCTAAGTAGTCTACCGGACCGATCGGTGTGCTGCCCCTAAGCAAACTGTCGGGACCGATCGGTGTGCTGCCCCTAAGCAAACTGTCTGGACCGATCGCCCTATGCTGTTTGCCTGGACCGATCGCCCTAAGCTGTTTTCCGGGACCGATCGGTCTGTTTGATAATTTCAGCTGTCGAATTCTCGATTGGGTCTGACCACCTTCATTCTTGCTTAGGACTCCTCGTTGGTACCGAATTTAATGGTTCTCAATAAGAACACATCATTGGTACCCGGTTTAAAGGTTGTCAACATGAATGATAAAAATATATTTTATCATAAACATATTTACATTAAATACATTTATTTTTATCTATGTCAAAAATAAAAAATGTATGCAATTCATAGTATTTAATTTTATTAATTTAAAATATTTATCACTAAAAGAGATAACTGGTGAAAGCATGAGAAATTAAATCAATAAATATTTTCGTTAGTATTTTTTATTAGTAGATTGCAAAAATATATAAAATAGAAATATTTGTAAAAATAAAAAATGTATGAAATTCATAGTATTTAATTTTTTTAATTAAAAATATTTATCTTGATACTACAAGAGATAACTAGTGAAAGCATGAGAAATTGAACTAATAAGTATTTTCGTTAGTATTTTTTATTAGTAGATTATAAAAATATATAAAGTAAAAATATTTGGATAAAATAATGTAATTTGAATTTATTAATATGTTTATTGACTTGATAATTCTACTATTTATACCTTATTATTTATTTTTATTATAAACGCTTCGGAGCTGTTGTGGTTAGAAAACCAGGGGTGTCAACAGTCGACCGGTTCGTTACAAGACGAACTCGGTTATGATTTGTTCATGTGTGGAGAAGAGTTAACGGTTTAGAGGCATAGAAGGCAAAAAGGATTTAGAGTGGAAAACCTCGGAAGCGAGGAAAAAACCACTTGACTAAGGGCGGAAAGAAAAGCCCTTAGCCCTTCCAATAACCGAAAACAGGATCATACAATGCATGNTTCTAACTTATCCACCATTTTGCCATCCTAGTAGAGATTGCAGCACACAAAGTTAGCAAGAATTGCAAAACCTTACAGAAATCCGACTATTCTTGCAAAATTTATAGCCGGGCAATTAAAGAATCAGGTTTCGTTTTGAAAAGCGATTAAAAGGGCTATTGAATAAACTGAACAAGCAGAGACAAAAGGAATTCAATTACAAATTTCAGGTATTTCCAGAGTCAAGTGTGACAATGCATAAAAATTTAGTATTTGATAATTACAAGTTAGCATAGCTCAAAACGAATTTGCGCAAAATATTATAACTGAAGAATCTAAATTATAACTTTGTGAAATGAAGTAAGCAATGGATAAGTGATACTGAATTCTAGCATACAAATTTCCTGTGGAATTCCAATCCCATCAACAATTTTTGATACACTAATCGACATATTATTCTGGGAAAAAATCCAAATGCTTCTAGCAACAACTTGAAACTCCTTAAGCAGAAGAGATAAAAAGATGTGACTTGAATTAAAATACCTTGAAGAACACAAAATACGGTACAGCAGTTACAGTGTATGCCTGGGAAATATCGGGTTGTTCCTCAGCTTCAACCTGACAAATAAGAGCATTTTTTAGTTTTGAACAGAAAATAAATATAGAGCATCAGCGCGTCAAAAATATTATAAAAAAGCAAGCTAAACAGAAAAGGTTGATCTTGAGAACAAAAGTAAGCATAAGTTGACCGAATGCAATTTCTCTCTTGCCATTCTTGAGTTCAAATTTGTAATCGTACGAATAATTGGTGCAGGGTAAATCTGATCTAATCATACAATCCAGTCCATAAACCTTGTCGTTTAAAAAATTGTATCATCCAATTATTTTCAGTTGTTCACGCTCTATCAATATTTGATAATAATACAGGCATTACAACCATCATTCTCCAATCAAATCAACTCCTATTATTTGTTATGCATTGAACATTAGTAAGAAAATAGAAGGTATCATAAAACACAAAAATGCACGTTTTGATAATAGAGCTGCCATGTACCCACTGAGCAATAAAATGCTCTGTGTAACTCGCAAGTAGCCTCCTTGCACATCATACTTGACGCAATCGAATTACAGTCAATAATTAAACAAAGATTCTCGAAAAACAATCACCAATAATCGTGCCGCAGGACTATGCCATTAACAAAAGATTTTGTTAAAAATAAAAAAATAAACCTCATGATTATTCACGAAAACAAATGAAAGAAAACTGCACAATTGCTGTAAACTTGTAACCCGTTATGAATAAGAACCTATATAGCGGTAGCCATACCCGGAGGAAACGAACAAGAGGGAAATCGGTGGCAAGATGCGATAACACTTGATCCATGTGATTGGAGGCCTCGCACCAAGAAGCCCAAAAGTGCAAAACTAACGAAGAACCTTCTCCTAAGATGGCCTTGAGCTCTTCCGCTGATTTCACATCCTTCAAGACTCCCCCTATCGCCGCCATAGTTCCTTGTCAAAGCACAAGCGAGGTTAGATGCTATCGCGTTTTTAATTGTCACTACTCACTGCTTGTTGCTTGTTTCACTTCACGTAACGGAAACCCTGACTCCTAATTCGGCAACTTTCGCGGGGCCGAAATTATAATTTATAAAAATTTAGTGAAATGTAGAAACACTTCAAGGATCATTAAGCAAATAGATGGTTTTGTGCTTTCAAATTCAATTTTCAAAGGATCAAATCACAATACAAGGTTTATATAGATCAATTTTTTGTATATTTGAAATTTTGATCATTTCGATTTAATCTCATACAAATCTTAATTTGCGATTTTGGTAAATCATGTTGGAGTTAGATAATCTCAATAATTTCATACTTACTTGTCTATTGCTACTGGGCTATACAAATGGACATCACTTATACATGTTCAGTCTTATATGCTTATTGGGCTGGAGCCCGTGTTAACGTTTACTCTTGGACTAACGGTGATTGGGCCTTGATAATGGTCTGGCCTGTTGGGTTTCTGGTAACAGTAAGGCGGTTGGGCTCGAACTATAAATGTGTGTATCTCTTCACATTTCGTTTACTTTTTATTTTCGTGATTGACTTTCTGCTTAGTTTTCTCTCTAGTTGTTGAGCGATACTTATTGCTATTATGCTTTGTTTTTCGCTGTTAAGATTTTGTGCTTATACTTAGTCTCTGCACTGTTAACTCTAGCTTGCTCAAATTTCTTTACGTTAAAGACTTAAAAACTATTTACGCTTTATTGTTTTTAAAATCTTGAGCGTTTCTGCTTCGCGAATGTTTTCTTGAAACGTCCTCTGTAAAAACTTGTGTTCTTGAGAATATCTTGGGATATTCTTACATTCTTGGCTGATAGTTTTAGTTTCAAACAGATCCTCGTAGATCTGAGAAACTGTAAAACTTTGCTACGGACGAACACGCTTAAACTGTAGGTTCTTGATCTTTTCGGCTTAATAGTTTGAGTTTCAAACAGATCCTCGTAGATCTAAGAAACTGTAAAACTCTGGTTGAAGAGACTTTAGTCTTACTTACTGCATCTTACATTTACGCTTAAACTGTTCGCTTTTAGCCTAATATTTGGCTTCAAGCGCTTACGAAAGATTACCTTCTGTCTTGGGTTACGGCTTTGAGAAAATCTTTGGATTTCTCAAAGACTTGAGTTTATATAGGAGTTTTCAAGCCAGATCTGTAAAGATATGAGTTTCTGGAAAACCGTTGACCAAGATTCGTACAGAAGCCTTAAAACACTAAGTATATCTTCGATAATACGTTGAGCTTGTGCAATAAGAACTGTTCTTAAAGTTTCTTACCATTGTCAAGGCTGTAAAATATATCATCACAAACTGTTTGTGTGACTAACGTGTGTTTCATAGTTGCATGTTATTTTACTGACTTCTTTGTGATTAAGAAATTCAGTATTCAGGCTACGGTCTAAAATGCGTCCTAAGGAGGAGAAAATTACTGAGCATTTTCTATCATTATACTTTAGTTTAACTTCTTGTGCAGTAGTTGTATTCTGTGTTTTAGTTGTGGTTGTGTTATGTGTTTTTGAACATTTCAACTAAAATAGTGAATAAATTGTAGGGTGTTGGACAGTGGATTGACGATACGATAGTGTCTTATCTAAGACAACGTGATCAGATACCACTATAAATCTTAGTGTCATTTTTAACGCTTTCAGAACTTAGTTTAACTAATAGGATTAAAAGTAACAACAAATCAGATATCAACAATATAAAAATCGATCTCTAAAATTTATTTTGATCAAATTAAAAACTTTATGAATCAATTATGTTATGCAAATTAAATTTTAAGAATTGATTTTGTCCAAACTTGCAAAGTATGAGATCAATTTTGACATTTTGATATTTTAGATATCATAATTGATATAATTATAAAACTTTGAAATAAAATTTATTAAAAACATTAAAGTATAAAATCATATTACTTTTATCTTTCGAAACATTTATATAAGATTATCTGTAAGGGTAGAGAAGTCCTTATTTCCATGCTCCTTACCATGTCAACACCCATGACTATATGGGCGCTGACATTCTTCCGCGAAATACATTCCGTTGACAAGGGTTTGGACGTCATTTGCCCACGGAAACAACTTATTTTATTTTTCTTTTAATTTTTTTTATTTTTTTTATTACTTTATTTAAAAAATATATATATAATTTAAATATTAATTTTATATATTTGATAATTAAATTATTTTATTTAATATTCCATAATTTTGAAATTTAGATTATAAAAATGAAATACGAATACAATCGAACATTGAAATAAAATATAAAAACAATATAAATTAATAAATAATAGTTAAACATCGAGATCATCGGAATCATTAGCATGATCACTATTTCTTGGGTTATTAGAAATAAAAAATTGATAACGTTGATAAGATATAAAATTAAAATTTAATTTGAAAATAAGATATGGATGAAATATAAATAAAAAATTATGTGGATATTATTATGTGGATTGTGTGAATAAATTTTAAATGATAAATAAAAATAAAAAATTTTAAAAGTTGAAAGATAATATTACGTAGATGTGTGAGAAATTAAAAAATTGAAAGAGAATATGATGTGGATGTGAGATAATATTTATATGTAGAGAAATTTATATTGTGTAAATTGTTTTGGGCACGGAAAATATTAGACTAACCTAAACTACAAATAACAGCCTACACTTGTGGCTACACTTCTGGGGAAAAAAATTTGTATAGCAGTGTCAACATCCAATGTATTTTTTATTGACGGTATTTTTTAAAGTATAGCTTTATTAACAATGACGAGAAAATGTTTACACATATAGGAGCACTTATAAAGAAAGCTGACACTTTTTAAAATACGTTCATTTTAGATGTTTTAAGAAGGAGAAACATTCATTTTTTTAATTCTCTATTCCTCACCAAATTATATTCTAAATTATATATAGAGCAATCTTTATTTTTTTAATCAAATTTTTTAGTTATAATAAATTCGAGTAGATATAGATAAGATTCAAATTTACAGAAAAATAAAAACAAAAAAACTTATCTCAAAAAATTGATAATCAACCATCAAAATTCACCCAAAAAAAACACAAGGCTCCCAAACATAATGGAATCTAAAGTTTTCCTCAAAGAAACTAAAAACTGTACTATATATGGTATCGGCAGATAGCTACCGTCAATAATCACCGAGAAGCAACAGTGATTAATCTCTTCAGCGATATATATATAGACAAGAACCATTAAAGAAAGAGAGAATACATCTAATAATTATACGGTATGTACCATATATGATAAGATAAAAAGAGAAAATATTAGTACTGCTATATTAGTAACAAATTTCATATAAGTGTTAATATACAATTATTTCAAAAAGTAACATTAATAAAAATTTATAAGACACTGCTAGATATTCAAAAAAACTCAACATTTCTGATATCTTCAATTTCAAATTTCTAACTCTCGCGCGCAATCGCAGTCTACAGATTTCCGCAATGTCAACGGCGAGAGCGACTAAGAAGCGGGTTATAGAAAAGGAAAACATGAAATCGGACCGGAGAAAGAGAACGACGGTCGACGATGATATCGATTCTCTCATTTCCAAGTCAGTTTCCCTTCACCGATTAACTATACATTTGTTATTCATTTACGTTCTTTTGTTTCCGCCGATGGATGATCCATTCTTATTCTGATGCAGTGATATTAAAGGAATTATGAGCGCTCTTCAGCAGATCAAAGAGAAGGCGCAAAAAGATGGCCAGAAAAAGAACGAAGAGACAATCTCCAGGTGAGACTCTGGCGTATATTCAGGTCTACTTGTTTTTCGTTCATTTGTAACTGGATACATCGTTGTGTTACTTAGACATTGTTTGAGATTAAGGTATTTTGACCTAATTCTAAACCTATTCTTCTGCTTTACTGAATCCGCAAAATAACTAGAAATCGAACACTGAAAACTGTCACAGTATCACTTTTGTTCGTTTTGCAGAATTAATTCTGCTGATCACAGAGACTTAACAACCCAATTTACTGTTACCGTGCCTGAGCAATAAGTTCCTTCCTTTGCAGTGTGGCTTCAGAGATCAAATCAAACTTGGATGAATTAAAAAATAAGCTGGAGAAAGAAAGGTTAATTTACAAACCTGAACAACTGATTTCCCAATGTAGTGAACACTATCCATCAACACTTCCCGGTATATTTATTTGCAACGTCCATATTTTGTACACATAACTCCGTATCAATTGACAGGCAAAGCTTTGCCAAGGGCCTAATAAAGAGCTCTAAAGAGGTCTCTGCATTTACTCATTAGATAATAAAATTGCTAGTCTTTTCTTAGTTTTAACTGCTGTTCCTTATTTAGAACAGTGTGAGAATTTACTGAAGAGTGAATTTTCAAAGTTCCAAGAACTTTATGAGAAATTTTCTAAGGAGAAAGTCTTGCATCTGCAGTCTGTGAAAGGTCATTCTCCTTATCTTGTTTTTATGACACTTTTCGTTCATTCTCTTAATATCCTTCGGGACTCAGTTTTTTCAAATACTAGTTTGAGGGGTGTGGAATTATAGTTGGATCAACTCAAATTTCTTTGTTGGGATCAGCCCAATCTACAGATATTATATCATTCTAGTTTTATTTTTATTATATTTTGAAGTACTTCCCTTAAACACCTTTAAATATTAACAGAATACTCACAAACATCGCATGCTTAGTGTTTTAAATGCATCCATTTTTTGTACATTGCTTGTAATCACATCCGTATAGCATGTGATGTGTACATTTCATCGCATAAATTCGTTACTTTTTTCCTGTACACTCAGCTAAGCTAGTTACACTTGTTTTTTTCTCAGATGTTGCAGCGAAATATGAAGAGGAGAAGGAAAGGTTATTTGGGCGCTATGACCAATTGAGTGAGCAATAAAATCACTTTCTTAGTTCTGAATCCCCATTTTGTGATAATCTAAGTTTTCATATCTTGTAACAGGAAGGAAAGAAATGAGCATGTTGATTGAACATGAGAAACAAAGTGCTGTCAAAATAGCTCAATTGGAGGAATCCCTTAAGAAGAAAAAGCAGGTGAAATGTCTTCACATTATTTTCTCCCTTGCACATATTTATGCTGTAAGCCACCTTAGCATCAACAAGTTCTGTTTCGACACACCGAATGAAAATGCTCATCGATTTGGGAATAATAATCGACAACGTTCTAACAACTTGCATTCAAAACGAAGCTAAATATACATTGTGTAGATTCTGTTATTGTCAGTGTGCATTATGCCTAAACTTGTTATTGTCAGCGTGCATTATGCCTATACAGACGAGATGAATGTTTCAAATTCATACATTTAAAATGCAGGATGATAAAACCTTCAGCATTCTGAGAAAAACTTTGGGTTCATTTCTCGGGGATGCATCAGACGAGGACTTTCCACTCGAGGACGAACGCTAACGAATGCTCAACAGCACTAATGGCAGGTTCTTTTAAAGCTTTTTAGTTTATATAATGAAACATATGTTGAGTGCAGTTGTGTTAGATGCTCAACTCACAGTTATCCTCTCACTTTACTAAAATAACCATAAACCATAGTTTGTAGGTAGATTTTAGTGGCTTCACTAGGAAAATTGGAGTGTTTGTTTATGTTTTTGTTCTCCTGAATTGTAACAAGTTGTGAAGTTACACATGTGTTGGTATTTGTCATCCTATTTCTATATTTTATACCAACGACAATAACATTAGCTTTCATTATTTAAACCCATAGTTTTTATAGTTTCTACATATAATTTTGATTATAAATATATATATCATTAGTATTTTGTTTGGGAATAAATCATTAATTTTTATACCCTAATATTTTATTACCAGTTCCCAGTTGAGGAGAACTCTAGGACCAGACACCCTGTGACGGATAAGGCCCAATTGTTAATGGACCGATTCAAATGGTAGAAACGAACCCTTGCAGCCCACTTGTACACTTAACGAAGAGCGGCCCGATGTTCCACGAGAGGACCGAAGATAACATTGGTAAAATAAAGCGTTTTTTGGTAACTGGCTCCATGGTTAGGTCAGAATGATTACAAACCCACGTTTTTCACGCTTCAGGCCTTCACACGTTTACCACGCCTCAGGCCCGATCACGCAGACCACGCCTCGGTCCCAACCTCGTTTTACATCGCACGACAACAACCTCTAACAAACCTGTCAGAGGTGGTTACAAAGCGTGATTTACACACGCCACTAACTCTTTAAATACAGAGTTTGACGACGGAAATAGCAGGACCTTTTGGACGCGTAAGAACAGGCCGTTACCCTGTCGGAGTTCTTACTGCTTTTTATTCCATTGTCATTTTCATTAAGCCTCTGCTGTATTTTGTATGAATTATTTGATTAGTGAACAGGATATGAGCGTAATTTGCTCTTAATCAAGTTGTTTTCTCCCTAATTCCTGAGGTTTCCACTATAAATCGCCGTGTCCATTTATTGTTTCCAGTTCTAATCGTATTCCACATCAAAAACAAATCAAAACCGAGTTCGTCTGCTGACGAAACAGACGACTGTTGGTATCCCCTAAAAAGGGATCATAACAGTTTGGCGTCGTCCGTGGGGATGATTCTCTAATCCCATTTGAGTTTTCTACCAGGGATAGGACAATCAAAGGCATGGCGATTGGAACTTCGACAAATGATAGTGACGTGCTTCCCGACAGTCTCCTAGCACCAACATTCACTTTGCAGGATCTGGAAGATGTCGTCAGGAAGGTGGTACTAGAAATTACGTCGGAAAGAAGTGGAACAGAACCACCGGCGGTTTCAAGCCCTGTTCCCAAAAGCAGAGGATACGAGAGTGATCCTGACGAGCGCAACACTGATGATGAAGAAATCATCAGGCGTGGTGTAACAACGAGGAGACCTAGATATCGGTCTACTCCTCCCCCCCGGCCAGAGCTCTAACTCCTGCTCCTGGAAATTATCAGGAGCAGATGCAGCGACGAATTGATGAGCTCACCAGGGAGTTGGAGAGCATGCATGCGTTGAAGGATTGCGAACCTAATCTGGGACGCAATCCTGGTTTATTCAACAGGGCCATGGAGACCCCAATCAGGCGATATAAGGATGATGACTGGTGGCATAATCTGCATGCGGTTCAAACATCATCCCAGCAATCTGAAGGCGTATCAACCGCCTTGGGAGATTTGATGCTCCCTTTTTCTGAAGAAATCTGGGCAGCAGTCCTAGATCGGCATTATCGCAACCCCGAGGGGTTGCCGACATTTCGTGGTGACGGTGATCCGATCGATCACGTTGCCTATTTCGAACTACGCATGGGAACGGTTCGGGACTCAGATTCACTAAAGTGTCGCATCTTCGCGGTAGGATTACAAGGTGACGCCCGAACGTGGTTCAAAAATTTGCGGCCCGATCCATACAGTCATATGGTGGATTTATTCTGGCCTTCTCAGAGCAATTTGCTCCAAATGTAGGACCGCCCCGAAGCAGGCAGGACTATATAAGCTGAAATATATCCCGGCAAAAATGAGTCTTCGGTCATTCATGGAGAAATTCAATAGGACCGCCCGGGGCATCAAGCTTGAGCTCCGGGATAAGATTGATATTCTACAGCAAGTCTTGGGACCGTGCAGCCTTTCGGCCAGTTTGGTAAAGAGCCCACCATCCACTTTGGGAAAACTTCTTCAGAAAATCAACAAGTATATTAAACGAGGGGCCGTGGCGGTAGAACCTCGCAAAACGAGGGTGGAAGACAGGAGTAGGTTGCTCCTCCACCCTCTGAAACAGGTGCCCAACCTCCTCAAAATGAGGCGGCACCCTGAGAAATAGCCGGAGATATTTATGTTATCTCCGGTGGTTTGAAGATAAATGAATCGGTCCGGGACCGAAAGAGAACCGCGCGCGGAGACTCCGCTGAGAGCTCCGAATCTGTGGTGCTGGTTAAATATGATCTAGCTGAGCCGTCCCCTCCCTTCAGGGAGGACATTACTTTCACTATGGCCGATCGGGAAGGGATTATCAATCCATGCGATGATCCCCTTACCATCACTGGGGTCATCGGGAATCGTCGTGTCCATAGAATCTTAGTGGACACTAGGGCTTCGTGCAATCTACTGAAGCGCGAGGTTGCCGAAATGTTGGGAGCTGCTGCTGACGATCTCCCGATCGCTAACATAACTCTTTGGTCGTTCGACCAAAGGAGAGTCATTCCATGCGGGAAGATTTTATTCTCAGTCACCCTTGGAGAACCATCCAAGGACCGATCGGAGAATCTGAAATTCATTGTCGTTGAAGTCGACTTGCTTACAACGCCATTATCGGACGGACCGGCCTTAGTAAGTTCGAGGCGGTCCCATCTACTTATCATATGATGCTCAAATTCCCCTACATTCATGGAGTTATTTCTGTTAAAGAGGATCAGAAAGTAGCTAGGCAATGCTACATAAGCTCGTGCCGAACATTGGCACCTATAAAAAAGGCTCGGGTGGATCTGCTGGAAGAGGTCTCGCACCCGAGGCAAGCAATGGAACCCGTAGGGTTCAAGTTGATTAACATGGTTGAGGATGACTCAACCAAAACAACTCGCATCGAGACACATTTAGCCTCTGACTTTGAAAAAGAATTGATCCACTTGCTGAGAAGCCACGTGGATATATTCGCATGGACCCCGGACGATGTTCCGGGGATTGACCGATCCGATAGTGAACATCGGATCAACACCGAACCCGGAACGAAGCCTGTTAGGCAGAAAAGGAGACACTATTCTCCCGAGAAAATCGAGATTATCCGGGCTGAGGTGAACAAACTACTGCGGTCGGGATTCATCAGAGAAATCCACTATACTGAATGGGTTGCAAACCCAGTGGTGGTCTCCAAACCGGATGGGGAATTGCGAATGTGCATCGACTTTACCGATGTTACAAAAGCTGTGAGTCAGACCCTTTCCCTTTGCCGCACATCGACCGACTGGTAGATGCTGTTTCTAGTAGCACCATGATGAGTACCATGGATGCTTATTCTGGGTATCATCAGATCTTCTTAGCTGAGGAAGATCAGAAGAAATCATCATTCATGACCGAAGATGGCGTTTACTGTTATGTGGTTATACCATTCGGTCTCAAAAATGCTGGAGCAACATACCAAAGGTTGGTCAACAAAATCTTTAGAGAATTGATCGGCCATATGATGGAAGTGTATGTTGACGATATGATTGTTAAATCTATGAATGATTAAGACCACCTTTCTTATTTGTCTCGTTGTTTCGAAGTATGCCGAAAATATAAGCTCAAATTAAATCCAAACAAATGCTGTTTCGGGATCCGAAGTGGAAAATTTTTAGGATATTACGTTTCAGAGAAAGGCATAGAGGTTAACCCTGAAAAGGTGCATGCTATCATTGATATGCAACCTCCGAGAAACAAAAGAGAGTTTCAAAGGCTTACTGGCCGACTAGCCGCAGTGAGCAGGTTTATTTCGAAATCCACAGACAGGGCCTTACCTTTTCTCAGAGTGCTAAGAAAAGCAAGCCATCTAAATTGGACCGAAGAATGCGATCGGGCCTTCTTTGAGCTGAAGACTTATTTAAACACTCCATCGGTGATGGTAAGTCCAACTTGTGATGAACCTTTGGGGTTATATCTTGCGGTATCAGAAGTTGTCGTCAGCGCAGCTCTGGTAACCATACGAGACGACATTCATAGACCTGTTTATTATGTCAGTCATTCTCTGGTACCTGCAGAAACCAGGTATTACACCTTGGAGAAATTCATGTTAGCTTTGAAAAAAGATGTATCCAAGCTGAAACATTATTTTGAAGGCCGAACGGTCTATGTTTATACGGATCAACCTCTGAAAGTGCTCCTTAAACAGAAGGATTTGAATGAGAGATTGGCAAAATGGGCTATCAAACTCAGCGCTATGTATCTGGAATTCCTGCCCCGAAGGACGATCAAATCTCAGGTTCTTGCCGATTTTGTGGTTGAAATGACCCAATCGGCCATTTATCTTAACCAAGAGGATGATCGATGGACGATCCACGTAGATGGATCAACCTTCGGGGGAAGAGGAGCGGACATTACCCTGACAACGGTACAAGGTGATCTTATTCATTCCGCAGTCAAATTTTCCTTTGCTGGAACAAATAATGTGGTTTGAATATGAGGCAGTATTATCAAGAATGACCTTGGCTCGAAAAATGGGAGTTAGCAGAGTGCGAATGTTCTCATACTCGAAGTTAGTAGTGGAACAATTCGCAGGGAGATTTGAGACTCACGATCCGATGATGAGGTTGTATTGCGCTAAAGTTCTGGAGTTATCCAAGAAGTTCAATGAGTTCTCTCTCGACCATGTGCCACGAGAACAAAACAAGGTTGCCGACGCACTCGCCAGATTGGCTTCGGGCATACCTGACATAGAGCCGAGCCGAGCACTATTTCGGTCTACGTTCAGGACCGACCTTCGGTCGAGATTCCCGTAACCGAACAGTCTATTGAAGAGATCGGGGCTTTATGTCATGAACTCCAGGGCTTGAATATTGACGCTACTGAATCTCCGGGAGAACCTAATTGGATGGACTCTTTTATTAAATACCTCTCAAACGGCTGTCTCCCTGAAGATAAGTCTGAAGCCAGGAAAATAGAGGTCCGGGCTAAGAGATTTACCTTAATCGATGTACGCTTGTTTAAAAAGAGTTTTGAATGTCCGCTTTTGCGATGTTTATCTTCTATTGAGGCTGAAGCCGTCATGATTTATGTTCATGAAGGGATATGCGGCATTCATTCAGGGGCTCGATCTTTATACCACCGCATCATCAGAGCTGGATACTTTTGGCCAACATTGCTTGCTGATGCCAAGCAATATACTAAACGTTGTGCCATATGCTAATACCATGCTCCACTCCCGCAATTGCCTGGGGCTCCCTTATCGATTACCCCATTGCCTTGTCCGTTTGACAGATGGGGGATCGACATCCTCGGACCTTTTCTTCGGTCAATAGGGCAAAGAAAATTATGTATTGTAGCAGTGGAATATTACTCGAAATGGATTGAAGCAGAAGCAGTAGCCATCATCTCAAAAAAAGTAGTCAAGCACTTTATATGGCGAAATATTGTGAGCCGCTTCGGGATTCCCCGAGCGCTCGTATATGATAATGGGACTCAGTTCCGTGGAAAGAGCATACGGGATCTATGCACCAAGTTGGGCATCATCCAGCATTTCTCATCGGTAGCCCATCCCCAAACTAACGGACTTACGGAGGTATCTAACAAGGTTATCCTGAAGGTATTGAAAACCAAGTTAGAAGAGTTTGGAGGTAAATGGCCCGAACACATCTATGAGGTCCTTTGGGCATACCGAACTACACCTCGCTCAACAACCCAGGAATCACCGTTCTCATTGGTGTATGGGACCGAAGCTGTTAGCCCAGTGGAGGTTGCCATCCGATCACCTCGGATATCTCAATACGATGAGCATATGAATGGTGAAAGGAGATTATTGGACCTCGAGATGATCGAAGAAAAGAGAGATGCAATTTATGTACGGATGCGTGTTTATCAGCGAACTATGGAACGGGCCATAACAAGCGAGCTCTCCAAAAGAATTCTTTGAATGCGATCTCGTCCTCAGAAGCATTAAAGTGCAGAGGAACGTTGGAAAGCTAGACAGAAATTGTGAGGGACCGTATCGAATATCAAAGAAATTGGAATCAGGTGCGTATAAACTTGAAACATTGGATGGTATAGAGGTCACCCGAACTTGGAATGTCATGAATTTAAGGCGATATTTCTTGTGAATCTTTGATTAATGTGTTTGACTCAATAAAATACATTCCCTTAAACATAAGTAGAAAACAAGTAAATACAATACAAACTATTTCTAATGAAATGATTGACCGATCTTGAAGTTGGGTGGCTTATGACGAATATGGACTGGTGACAGAAGCTTCTTGTCCGCAAGACTCCCAAGTTGTAGTGACCGCTCTAACAAGTCAGATGCTCCTGCACTTGCCCAGCCTCATGGATGAGTTGTGATTCTCCCAGAACTCATTACGAACTAAAACACTCCCTTCAACGGCATTCAATCTTTAGGAATGACCCTTTGTACCTATGAAATCTGCTACGACAAAATGAATGGTAGTCAGCACATCGAAACATAAGATCGGTCCTTATAAGACGTATTATGAGCAAAGCTTAGCCAACAAAACCTAAGGGACTTTATTAGAACCAAAGTTCGGCCGAAGCTCATAAAAACTCATATTAAACGGAGACTACGCCTATCCAATCAAGTATTGACTCTAAGGACGGAATAAGAGTGACCCACACACAATGTAAAATGACCGATCCAATCAGAATTGATACGAATAAACCAAACATAATGTCTAGGACCGATGGTTAACTCCCTGTAAGCGTCCCCGATCTTACACTTGGTGATATAAACAACTTCGTTAACATAAAACTTATTAGTTTATCGAGAATTTGGTTATATTACTTCTTTCCGGCAATTAAAAGAACAAGAATTGAATGAAAAGAGTTATATTGAAAATAAGAAGTAATGAAGATACAAAGTATAAATGAAATCTAGCTAATCTATCCCTCTTCTTTATCTTCAATCTCCGGCTCATGCGGTTCGGTTCGGGCCGCGAGCTGCTTCAGTTCTTCTTCCTGATCGGCCACCTTTTGGTTGACCGTTCTCTCCATCTTTTCAAAGAGATAGAAGAAATTGTCTTCTTCCATAACAGGTTCTTCCAAAGTTGGAATAACCTGAAACTTGCCATCATTTTCAAGTGATTCGATCATCTTCCATCGCTCGTCTGAAGGAGAAAGCCCGAACTGCTGAATAACTTGCTCTCGCATGTTATCCAAATACGTAGCAGTATAAACCCCATGTATGTTATCCACTAAAGCGAATAACAAAGGGGACCGAGCGAAACCCGGAACTGCTTCCCGGACCGAACCTTCGGTCGAAGTGCGGGCCCTTGTCAACCCCTATTCCAAGGCCGTCTTCTCTTCTTGGGCCCGAAGGAGAAGCTCGTTCAGCTTGTTCCTCTTCTACTGGGCCCGACCTTGGACTTCCTTGATTTCATCTTCTTTGGCTCACAGCTTGGCTCCAGGTCGGCAATTCGCCCCTGAGCTGTTTGTCCTGTCTTCTCCAGCTCAGAGACCTTATCGACTAAGAGCGAGACCTCCGTCCCGGCCCTTAACAACTCATTGTCCAGTCGGTCACGGTCCTCCCGTACCGTGACCAACTCACCATGCTTAATCTCAACTTGCCTTTTTGCAAGGTCAAGATGATCTTGGACTTGTTGGGATACAACACTACCACCCTGGTTCTTCTCTATGGTGATAGCAGTTGTGAAGGCTTTCCTTAACATCTGCATAAGATAACACATTTTTAAAGATGAAACTTCGGGCCTTCATGTTAAGTAAAAGTTACCTTAGTGGTGAGGTCGAAGAAGCCTTCCATAATCTCTTCTCCAGACACGTCCGCCTGGACGTTCTCTGGGTTCTGCTCTCCGTAAAGACGGAAGTCCTTTAGGAAAGCACTCCTCCAGGAGGTAAGTTTCCTCCCCTTGCTGAACCTGTCCAGCAGGCCCAGAGCAACTCCCTAGTCGGAGTTAGTCTTCGGGCCCGATGCAGGATCCTTCAGAACGATCCCCTTAGTGGGGACCGGAGCGCTATCCCCCCTCTTCAGCCTCTTCAGTTCCTGCGGGGCTTCCGCTTCGGTCGCCCTTTTCCCTTTTCCTAAGGGGACCGGCTGCAGGGAGACGTTCGCCTTAAGCTGAGGACCGGGGAGAACCTTCTCCACGGGAACGGTTCCCTGCAGCAATAAAGCAATAGTTTTAGTACTAATAAAGGAGGCATTTCCGATTTGATAGAGGCTGGATAAGCTCAAAGAACGAATCCGAGTCTTTATCACCTCCTCTACCACTCTAAATGCCCAAAACGCAGGCCCTTCTCCAGTTGAAGGCTGCCCTGTGCAGCGAAGGGTCAATGTGCCCGCGCCGGTTGTTTGGATTGGGGGGTTCCCTGACCCCGAAGGGACCAGCGTACCCCCAGTTGCTGATTCACTCCCCTCAGCGCTGCCCGATGATTCGCGTTGTCCTTCAGAAGGGCGGATCGAAGCAGCTGCCATGCGTTTGAAACGAGAGCTAGGCATTGTCTCAGTCGAATCTGCAAAACAAATACATAAGGATCAGAAAAGTATAAACTAAAAACATTACTTCATACCCGATCCTTCTGATGGATCTGAACTAGAAAACATCCCCTTCGGAGCTGGGGCTCCGGCCCTACCCGCAACACCTATTTCTATTAATCTTTTCTCCCGAAGCATATCTATTCGCTTAAGGCGTGCTTCTGGAGGGGGGATCATCGCACACGTATTTGCGGTGTCCGTACGAAAAGGGTTGAACCTACTTCGATCCAACTGACCTATGCGTGGGTGAGTTAGGCGCGGCCATACTTTCAACAGATCTTCTTTTAGGACTGTTATCAACACATAACAGGCCTCCCACGCATGGAGAGACTCTTCTTTATCTACAATAGCGCACTCTTTGGTGCGCACCGCTATATAATACAATTTACGACAGCCTAACAGACATTTCCCTTTTCGGAATCCTACCAAGAACAGGTTAAAGAAATGTTCTAAGGTCGGGGCCTGATTCTGTTGGTGACAATAAAAAATGAACGCTGCTATATACACATAACTGCCCGGGAATAACGCAAAAGTGGGGCAGTGGATCTCTTTAAGCACGGCCGCTACAAAGGGATGTAGCGGAAAACGAAGCCCGCACTTTAAAGAAGCGTAACTGACCGGAATAACAGATGTCGGCACGTTCATTTCCGCCGGAAGGAAACAGGGAATATCTTCCCGTCCCTTCCAGATAGAATAATGTGCCGGAATCGAAAGTCTAGACCTAAATTCCTCAATATCCAACTCAGACATGGATGGATATCTCATTTTATGAGGAGCCATAAGTGTATACCTTAAAGAAAGTTGATTGAAAAGGGTTGAACGTGAAATCGATTGAGGGCACAGAGGGCTTGCTGCAGTTTTTCCTTCGCGATAATGACGATAAGGAGAAACAGTGCTCAAAATCCCGATTTAAATATTAATCTCCCAGCCAATGGTGAGCCGCCACGTAATACTGCCCAAGACAGTGACAGTACAAAGCGCACTCATCACGCCTCTTGAACTATCGAATGTGAAGAGGCGCAGATCGGGATATTAATATTTAAAGATTAACAAAGATAAAACTATAACTTAAATATACGTTATTAAGTTTTAAACGCAATCAATTCCTACACTAAGGGAAAGATCGGTCCCCTGGACACTCACTACCTACAGGTACGGTCCCATGTTCTCATGAATGTGCAGACATCATGTGATCGGCCTTGTATCACCTCTACGATGGCAATCAAGCCCGAGGGGCTAGTGATGAGAACTTTAGGACCGAGTACCTTGTGATGGGTAAGACCCATTAACTATTGGACAAATTCAAATGGCGGAAACGAATTCTTGCAGCCCATTTGTACACTTGCCCATTTGTACACTTAAGGAAAAGCGGCCCGATGTTAACGAGAGGACCGAAGATTACCTTAGGTGAAATAAAGCGTTTTCTTGTCACTGGCTCCTTGGTCCGTTCCGAAAGGTTACAGACTCACGTTTTCAACACTTCGGGCCTCCTCACGTTTACCACGCCTCGGGCCCGATCACGCAGACCACGCCTCGGTCCCAACCTCATTTTACATCCCGCGATAACAACCTCTAACAAACCTGTCAGAGGCGATTACAGAGCGTGATTTACACACGCCGTTAACTCTATAAATACAGGGCACGACGATGGAAATAGCAGGACCTTTTGGACGCGTAAGAACAGGCCGTTACCCTGCCGGAATTCTTACTGCTTTCTTTTCCTTGTCATTTTCATTAAGCCTCTGTTGTATTCGTTATGAATTATTTGATTAGTGAACAGACTAAGAGTATAATATGCTCTTAGTCAAGTGGTTTTCACCCCAATTCCTGGGGTTTCCACTATACATAGTCGTGTCATCGTTTATTTCCAGTTTTTAATCGTCTTCCACAACAAAAACAAATCAGAACTGAGTTCGTTTGCTAAACGAACCGGACGACTGTTGGTACCCCTAAAAAGGGACCATAACAACCTGTATGGCTGGTATGCCGACGATATACCGACTGAGATGACTACCATGATGATTGGTACGTAGGGGTGGGCACGGGTCCAACTCAACGAGTTACGGGTCGAATATGTAGAATCCGTCGATCTGTACGAGTTGAGAAATTTTCTTGACTCGTCAATAGTTTGATTCAACGGGTTTAAAATACAGTTCAACCCGTCAACGGTTGACATAACCTAAACCCTAAAAACTTAAACTAAAAACCTTCAATTTTAATCATAAAATAAAAAAAAATTGTATCACTTCAATCTGTTGATCCAAGTTAAATATCGTGGTCCAACCCGTACACTAACATTTGACATATCAATTCACGGATTGATCCGTTTATACAGGTTGGGCCAGCTTATGCCCACCTCTATTGATACGGGTGATGTCTCAGAGTTTATATCCGTAGTTACTAAATTTATATTTTTATATCTATTAAAAAAATCTATGAAAAACATTTAAATTATTTTTGTAGTGTCTAGCCTGAAAAATTTAGAATCCAATTTTAAGAGTCAATATAGGGTGATATCTAAAAAATATCGTATTAACGTTTTTTATATATCGGTCGATATGAAAACATAGTTCTAAACCTCTCAAAGGTTTTATATATCATTAATTATATGATTTCAATATTATTTTCATTTATATGCAGATTCTTTATTTTTGTTTGATTACATAAATCATATACCCGAATCATGAATATTTGTACCGATATTTGATCACGTATAATATATTATAATTATTTTAATAATTAAAATCTAAAATTTTTAAATTTCTCTATAGCTTCCATTGTTTAAAATATGAAATCAATCTACATAATATAGTTTATTTAATATACGATATATTAATCTTAATATTCAAATAATTGTATTGAAATTAAAATTTATTTTTATTATATATAATAATTCATATACTCTTATATTTTTAACAGTTGTGATGCTATCGCAATTTTTTAACGATTATCACATCACAATTAAACTTTTGTTTTACGTGCATTAAAAAAATCACGATTGAAGTATCTCACCGCACTTTTAATCGTGGTACCAAACAAACTCATTATAAGTTTTGCTATATATATTAGTTTACTAATTATAAACACACAACATTAATATAATAAAACATGAAAAAAGAAACTTTGGTTATAGATAAAATAAATATATTTAAATAAGATAATTTGATCATGGGATATGATAATTTGATTGAAATATAAAATGAAAACATAGATTTATGAAGTAATTAAGTATTAATTAAGGGTTGTTTGGTCATTCTCACAAACTCCTGGTAATCAACTTGACCATCTCCATCTAAATCAGCTTCATCTATCATTTGCTTAACCTCTTCTTCACTTAGTTTCTCTCCTAAGTACATCAACGCGTTGCGAAGCTGCAACGAAACTACGATATTTTAGTACTCTTTTTGAAGTGAAGAATTTGATCAAACAAAGAATTTTGTGAAAGGTAAATTCATTTATGCGTTTTTATTGATTTAATAAATTGAATAATAACAAACATATATTAGTATTATATAAACACAAACCAATGATAATTCTAACTAAAATATATATAGATATACGATATATTTACGTTCATTTCACGTAAATATAATATCTAAATTTTGAAATTTTCGACAAAAAATGGGTATTTTAACGTAATTTTATGCATATTATTCTTTGTTATGCATGAAAAAAAATTGACCTCGTTAGGTGATATGTAGCCATTCTGATCGTTGTCAAAAACTTTGAAAGCTTCTTTTAGCTCCTCCTCCAAATCACTTTCCTGAAAATTTTTTATTAATTTATAAGGTATTTTTAAACAAAATATTATTTTTCTTTAGTTATCTATCAATAGTTTATATTATAGTGATTAAAATTGATCCCATATTGTTAAATTTTCGCAAGATATGTAAACTGGATTTTCAAGACTAAATATTAACTTTATTTTAATAAAAAATGAGAAATTAATATCTTTGCTAACCAAAGTTTTGTGATTTTAATAAATTTGGTCCTCAAATTTATTTGACATTCGTAGTCCTCGTGCTTTGATCATTTTTCAAAAACAATCATCAATATTTTCCAAATTTGATCCCCAAAGTACAAAACGCATTTATAAATTTTGAAGATCAATTTTGTCATACATTAAACTTTTATGATTAGTTTTGCCAAAATCTACAAAAAAATGTTTTGTGCCGATATTAAGAAATCTTAGTATTCAAATCAAACCAATTATATGGATGTTAAATATCCTGAGGAACTAGGAGAACTAATAAAATAAACTATGGTTCTTATTGAACTTTAGAATTCAATGGATCAAGAAAATATTCATGTAGTTCTTAAGAGCCGTTTATCATATTAAAAGAAAACATTTTACTTATTATATTATTTCTCTTATAAACTATAAGATTTGTATTTAAGTAGAATATTCTGAACACTTATAACAAACCTTGGTGTTACGATCCATAAGATTGAGGAACTCGGAGAACTCAATGGTTCCATTGCTGTTGCAATCGACTTGGTCGATCATAAACCCGAGCTCTTCCGACGTAGGGCTCTTACCGAGAGAAGTGATCATAGTATCTAATTCTTCGATAGTGATTCGACCTATGAGTAAGAAGAAGAAGAAGGGTTCATTCAACATAATAGAAAATGTAGAAATTGAAAATTCAAGTGATCATAAGAGTGTTTGTGTAGTTCAATACATAATATAAATGAATCACATTTAGAAAATTAGACCAAGACATTTACTCATGATTTCATTTCCCTTGTAAATCGAAATTATTTTAATTACACAATTGAGTTAGAAAAAAATTGCAACAGAAAAAAAAGGTTTTAATTTGTGCACTGTAATAAACAATGATACCATCTCCATTTTTGTCGAAGAGACCGAAGGCTTCGAGGAGGTCGATCATCTTCTTTTCACTCAATTTTTTCGCCATTTTTGTGTGTGCTTATGCAGATTTGGTGTGGTTTTTATAGGGATGATCGAAATATTGGTCATTTTCTTTGCCGTGTCAAAAACTGATATTGTCTAAGGATTTGACCATTTCAACGTTGCTTCTTGCCTTTTAATCTTATCCTACACTTTTTTTATTGCTATTTTGCAGATATATCCACTGCAAAATAGTACATTTGTATATATACTCATCTGCCTCTTTAACATCTTACCTGAAAAGTGGTGTGAATGGATATATCTACAAATACCTACTTTTGAAGTGGGTATTTCAACAATTGAACGTGTTTTTTTTTATGTTCTTACACAAAATGTAATAAGTGAATATAATGAATTTTTTTCTAATAACGATTAAAAAAATTTGGTGTAGTCTGATCTTCAATGGTTTTAAATTTCTCCGAAATTCGGATCAAAACCCAATAAATTCATTTTGGTTGAATTAGGGGATCTGGTTGTTTTTTTGTGGATTGAACTTATTTTAAAATTTAAAGGTTACGAACTATAATATTTTAAAATTGAACTTAATATTGTGTTATTGATTTTAAATAATAAATTTTAAGTGGAAATAATACTTTACATTTTTATATTTCATTAGAAAGAAAGTAATGATGAATATGCTTAACATATAAAAATATCATTTTAACTTATTAATTTGAAATTAAATATTGTGACCAAAATTTTGGATAAATTTCGATCGTTTCTGTGAAATTTCATTCATCTCCAATCCCAAATTCAAACATCGTAATCGCGTATTTATAAAATGGTTAGATAAAATTAGAATATAATCGTGATTTATATAAAATATTATTATATTCTTATTTGATAAAATTATAAGGATGACTAATGATGTTTGAAATATTTTAAAAGTGATACCCCCAAATTTTAAATACCGCGTACGAAACACATGAACTTTGAAAAACATGTATCGATGAGTCTCATACTTATTAAATTGTATTCTTTTAAAATTTATGTTAGACTTAGCTTATTAAATATTGCAAGTTGGACTTATCACATTATAAGTTTTAAATCATATAGATAAATAAACGCATCTTAGAAGATTTACATGTTGAACTTAGAATTTTTAAATGAATTTGATACTGAATTATAAGATAAAATAAAAAATGTGTGTTTTCCCAATTAATTGCTCTCCCAACCCTATATGGGAAGCTGTGACGTGTACCAATGGAGTCACCATGATGGATGTCATGTATATTACACTTATACACTACGGTAGAGAGAATAAATTTCAAAACGCGTTTTCTACAATAAATAGTTCGTAGTTTGTCTTGTTTGTTTTACCAAGAAGACGCGTTTTTTTGTATCTTCCCAACCCTATATGGGAAGCTGTGACGTGTACCAATGGAGTCACGAGGATTGATGTCATGTATATTACACTTATACACTACGGTAGAGAGAATAAATTTCAAAACAAGTGTTCTACAATAAATAGTTCGTAGTTTGTCTTGTTTGTTTTATTAGCGAATTGAAGATACATTTATGGTGTTCCAAAATGTGACGTAGGTTTATTAAAGTTGTTATTTTATTTCTATATGTGTATGTTCATTTATATTTATATTAAAAATTATTCATGTTCATTCGTATTTTATTGAAACGTGTATTCATGTTCGAACCGTATTCAAATAATAGTATAGATGCTTATGTTTGTTAAAACATCTCCGAAAGATACATTCGTTTTTTTTTAATTTAATATTGAATTCAATATGTTAAATTGATTTTTTATGTTAAAAATTTTTTAAAAATAAAAATATAATTTATATATACAAGAATATAAGAGGAAAACATTTATAATAATTATAATTTAATACAAAATAAGAAAATATTGGAGAAATAATTTGAAATATTACATATATTATAGTTTTTTAAAAATTCTAATATTTAGTTATATTTTTATAATAAATATAAATAATATAATATATTTGATCATGAAAATATCTAACTTCGTTAAAATTATAAACGAATATAAAAATATATTCGAACAAAACAAATACTATCATATAATAGTCAAACACATCTAGAATACGAACTGTTCATATCGCGTATCGACCCTGAGGTTTATCAATCTCAAATTGTTTATATTCGTTCATATATTTATCGAATAATATATAGGCCAGTTAGTTTGTTTTTTGATCTTATAATCATGTTCTAAAAATTTCACGAGCTCAACTATTTTTTCGTGTTCATTCATTTATATTCATCTAATCACATGAATGTAAATGTGGCTAAGAGTTTATACATCCTACATTATGACATAAATCGATAGCAATAATTAAACATAAAATTATCTATATATGGATTTGTACTATAATCAAACTAGAAAGTATTAGTAAATATTCTACAATTTTTATTATATAATATATTCTCTATATCTTCTCATATTACATAATAAAAGAATTATTTTCCTTCGATCATTCCATTTGATTTTTCGATGTCTCGACTTATCGTCGAATGTATTCAAAAACCATCAATGTCTCATGGTCACTCATGCTTCGGGTCAATAAACTTTAGTTTAGCCCTTATACTTTGATCATTTTGCAAATATATCCTAAAATTTCACAAATTCTAAAAATTTAATCCAAGAAGTACAAACTGACCTCAAAATTTGATTATCAATTTTGTCATATAAACTAAATTTTGACAACTAATTTTACCAAAAATATACATAGTGTGATAATTAATTATGCTAAAATTTCAAATTATAATAATTAGTTTTACGCTAAAAAATTTTGATAACTAAATTTGTTATAACCCTATATATATATTAAATATTTTTGAAAAAAATATCTTCGAGTAGGGTAATATCGATATGAAGTGTACAAAACTACTACACTTGGCAATTTTCTATTCCCATATGCCCTTTACATTTACATTATTAAAATCAGGTCAGCTTAGCTGTCTATAGCTGTTTTCCTTTCCACAATTCCATTTTGCCAACTTGACATGCAGACATTATAACATAAATGCTGCATTCTAGAGCCCCTTAACTTATTTTTTGTTGTATAAAATTAAATATTATAATAATGAACATTAATCAATTTTTTATATTTAATTTATCAATATATTCATACCTATTAATTAAAATTCATAAAATAAATATAAAATGGTATTGTAACGTATAAAATTAATTATCATTCTCAGCGGTAGATGCATAAATACAGACTGTCCCATGTGCTCCCGCTACAATTATTATTTTTTTCTGTCAATGGAAAATTAATATTTCCTGTCTATTCAATTTTGGCACAATCACAACCACATAAAATATAAAAATACACATTATTTTTTAAAATCAAATCTTACGTGTCAATATACACCACAAACACAAGACATAAATAACCCTGAGATTTTTCAAAAAAAAAGTATAACCTATGGTTCTTCCATTTAAAAAAATAAAATCAATCTTTCAATTTTGTTATTATAATTATTTGAGGTAGGGACATTTTAGTAATATTGAATTAAATTTAATTTGAAAACCAGATTTGAAAAATTTTCCCCAATTTATTTGATAGTTATATTATATATATCGTTAAATAAAAATTTAATATATATTAAAGTTAGACAAAGATTTAAGATTTAATTTATTAGAAATAATTTGCTTTGGAATTGCAATAAAAAAGTTACAAAAAATAAAAAATGACAAAAGTCAACAGCAATAAGTCATAATAGATCATGTGCACCTTTGAAAACAATTAACCAATGAGAATATTGTGTAATTTTGATTATTAGTTAATAATAAATAAACATTATTATTAACCAAGAATGGCAACTCTAGGAACCTCTACTGGAAACTCATGGATCTCATCAAGCCACGGGTTGCTCTTTTCCTTAGCCGGATCTATTCGCCGGAGCGCTTTCCACACGGCGCTGTTACACTTAAAACCCGACCCGAATGCGATCTGCCATGTCCGATCACCTTTCCGAATTCGACCCTTGGCTTCTGTGTAAGCCAATTCGTACCATAAGGAGCTGCTGGAAGTGTTTCCGAATCTGTATAGCGTCATTCTCGAAGGTTCCATGTGCCATTGAGAAAGATCTAGATTCTTCTCCAGCTCGTCGAGTACTGCTCGGCCGCCGGCGTGGATACAGAAGTGTTCAAACGCGAGCTTGAAATCTGGAATATATGGCTTGATTTTCACATTGATGATTTTTCTGATGATTAAAGTGGCTAAAAAGAGGAGCTGCTCCGACATCGGAAGTACGATGGGGCCTAAAGTTGTTATGTTGGTTTTCAATGCTTCTCCGGCGACCGCCATTAGATCTTTCGATAGAGAAACACCCACTTCTTGTTTATCATCTTCTTCTTGGAAAACACACGAGTAGCTCCGGTCATCGGAGCCTTTGTGTGTTCTAACTGTGTGCATCAGTTGGTACTTTGCTCTCCGGCGATCTGAAGGCTTGTTAGAGAGAAGTATAGCGGCGCCGCCCATTCGAAAAATACAGTTAGAAACAAGCATTGATCGCTGATTACCGAAATACCAGTTCAGTGTAATGTTCTCCATGCTAACAACAAGCGCGTATGAATTGGGTTGCACCTGCAAGAGCTGCTTAGCAAGATCAATGGAGATTAGCCCGGCGCTGCAACCCATTCCTCCGAGATTGTAACTCAATATATTACCTCTAAGCTTGTAATGATTCACGATCATGGCGGATAATGACGGCGTAGGATTAAACAAGCTACAGTTAACGATAAGAATCCCAATATCCTTTGGTTTGACACCAGTTTTGCTAAGCAATTCATCAATGGCACCAAACATAACCATTTCAGCTTCTTTTCTAGCTGCAGCCATATTGGGTGTCGCCGGAACGCTCATTATAGCATCAGGGAAATAAGTCTTCTGGCCTAAACCCGACCGTTCAATAATTCTCTTTTGAAACTCCAAATTCTCAGGTGTAAAACACTCTGCGAGATTAGATTTCTCCATGAACTTCTCTTTAGTACACATATTCTCTGGTTTTGGTTTATAACAAGCGAAATCAACCAAAAACACCTTTGTCGGTCTGCTCATGAAATAAACCGTAGCCAAGAACACCATTAAAGTTGAGCAGACAACAACAGTGACAACATTAAAAGTCAAATGATCCCACAACAAGACGAGATCTTTTGTTCTGAGAGACGTAAGATGAAAAGAAGAGACGACAAGTGCGGGCACAAGGAGTAAGTACATAGCGTGAGAGATCAAATAATGATACCCAAGTTTCACATACTTCAACCTAACAGATTGCTGAAAATTGGGAAGATTGTTCTTCTTTTGAGCGTCGACTGAGATCTTCCCTACCACTTCACCATCACCCATTTCTTGATTAATGTAAAAACCTCGTCTTTGTAACTTGTGTTTGAGAAGAGAAGTGCCAGGAGAACGCGTATTTAAATAGAGAGAAAGCTGAAGTTATAAATGAAGGGGCCGGGGACAGATGACCGGCTGGCCGGAGATTCCAACTACCCGAACCAACTCATTCCTAATTTCCTAAATCCAAAACGAAACGCAATGAAACTTTCTCACGCTTCACAAACATACAGCAGACCCAGATGGATTTCGAGTGAAAACAGAATTTCTTAAATTCCGTATATACCCTCGTAAGTTTAGTCAATAACATTTTTGCCACAACAAGTTTGACATAGTAAAATATTGACATTTTCTTTTATATAAAATAAGTGGAAAATGTTTAATATATTATAAAATTTTCAAAACATATAATTATAAATTCTTATAATATTACTAAATTATATCTATGGCATAATTCATATGACAAGTGTTACATTTTAAAAGCATGTTACCAAAAACAATATTTTTTTCTACTGATCCAACTCCACAGTATTTTTATTCAATAAAAAATCATTATCCAATGTAACGGTAGATATAGCGTATGACTGGATATATCGGTATATTAAGTTAAGTATGTATAGAATATTGATAAATGTGTGTAAGTGTATAATCTTATAAATTATTAGTTTATAATAAACATTAGTTTTAAATTAACTAATTTTTCAATATTTTCTTAAATTCATAAAAATAAAAATTTAATAACGCAAACCCGATCGATGGACCTTAAAAAAATAATTCGTGAAAAACCGTATTCATTTTCTATATACGGAATACCAAATGAAACTATGGCATACCCTACTTGACCCCATTTATTTATATACCGTATACCAAAAATTTTAAAAAAATAGATAAACTTATATTTAAATTAGTTAGAGTTGTACTTTAATAAGAAAATAGACATAATATAGTTTTTGATCGCTTTAATTATGGATAATAATATTGTGCGGCTGGACTAACGACTTAATTGTTGGCCTAATTCTCATCTAATTCTGGTTAATTAACACTTCAATCCAGTGTCATTATGGGAATCATTGACTTTAAAAAACCACTTTAATTTTTAAATACTTACTTTAAGGAAATTTATATTTTCGACCTAATAATCTTTTGAGATCAGTTGTGTACATGTTAAACAATCAATTTATGGCACATATGGAACATCGTTAGATAAATGTGTAGTGAGCTGAGCTGATTGTTATTTAAAAAAACTATTTTTGAAACAACGGTGCAGTGATCGTGATCTCATAAAATGATTATTTAACCCTTACTTTTAAATAATTGTATATCATTTATTAATTTAAGAAGCTTAAAATGACATTTCACAAGTGCATTTGGACCACCGGTGAGTTAAATGAACTGTGAGTTCATCGTAGTATTCTACGGTCACACGAACACAATTATTAATGATGTTTGGTTAAAATAGAATACAACTACGGCACGTTGACCACACCGAACCGTATAGTGCCCTTCGAAACAATAGTGGGGTATAAATAAGATGGAATTTATGCCTAATTCAAAAGAAAAGCTCAAACATGTGTCTTGGGACAAGTTTCGAAGACAACAACAATTCAACAAGTAAATATAATTATATTGAAGAAATATATTTTATTTATTGTGTTTCCAAGTAGATTATTAACATTTTAGGTACTAATTCTCCTTATTTAATCATATTAATCAGGTTTAGTCTTTTGGTATTTGAATGTGATCTTGTCTAAAAATATTTTAGAGCGTTTATTCTTACATCAGTCAATTTTTTAATTACTCGAAATTTAATTGTTATGGGGACACGAGCGATATACGAGATTGGACCAACAATGTGTGAGCTTACGTCCTCGGGAGAGCGAAGCTCTACCTTGGTTTCCACTATAATAATCAAAGGATACAAATACAATAATGTGATAATAACAATCCAAATGAAAACGGCTCGAAAAACGATCGAAAACACTTCGTTGCACCCAAAAGGTGTGCAGTCGCCGGTTGTGGTCAACAACTCGCGAATCAGCACTGCAGCAGCCCACGACTCAGGTCTCAAAGCAACAACTCGCGGTCAGTGGGAGATGGCAACAAGTCGCGACTTCGGGAGAGAAAAAGTGCAACAAGTCGCGACTCTGGCAAGGAAGCAGGCAACAAGTCGTGCTACGGGCGACAAGTCGCGAATGCCTACGATCAGGCGATAAGTTGCGACTCTACAGTGTGCAGGAAAATAATACTTTGTCTTGGAAAGCGTAATAACAGTCTGAAACCCTCCAAATGCACTGAGCTTGTATTTATAGAGAAATTCAATCCAACTTCGCTTACTTGAGTCCAAGAACCCAGTTTTACTTCACTTATCCCAAAACACTTAAATAACCTCTAATTATATTGTAATAAATGTCATACCGTCTTGAAGTTTCGGGATCCCATCTCGTTCGAAATTTTAATAGGAAATACGATGAGAAAATACCAGAAAACCTTGTATATTAGTTCTTTTGCCTCCAAACAGTGAATACGCAACCACATAATATCGTCGCGCCCGACCGATGTGCTCCCGGGTGGCAAATTACGAAAATATCCCTGGTTCCTTCCGGGGTTGAGATAACCCAAAACATATCAAAACACTTACAAAAGCTTTATACGGGGCCCATTGAGTCTGAATTACAAGAATACCCCCTAAGAACGCCTCGCGATAAACATGAAATATTTTATATGTCATATCTCGCATTTTTATATGAAAATAATCATAAATATTTTGAATTCAAACTCTTTAAAATCAATTTGATCTTAATATAATTGTTTTCATATCGGCCGCTACAACAAAAACCGGGCGGCTCCAGTATTTGGATCGCTATAGAGTTTCCGGGTCAGAACCTGAGTTTTCGAGATAAACCTGAAAAAAATAAAAATAAAAATATTTCATACCGATCTGGATCATTATGAAATTTTGGATTGATATGATATTCCGAACAAATATAAAAACATTGTTTAATATATTATAATTTAATTTATTATATATTTTAAATTAATATATATATAATTTATTTATTTATTTTTATTAAACATATATAAATGTAGTTTATTCAACCAATATTTTGGAAAACATATAATTTAACAAAACCTTTTTTAAATCAGGTTATTTGGCAGAATGTCATTTAGCCAAATTGCCCAAAGTATATATATATTAATCATTTCTCAAATCGCACGTGATTTTTAGTGTTGAACAAATCAAAATTTACTTTTATTTTGTGTGTTTTTTTATAATAGTGTTTTGATGAACACATGAAAGCAAACAAACTTATTATTAAATCATCATTTAATGTTAATATTTTGAAAGAACAATAAAAAAATATTGGATTAATTAATAAATATAGTCGCTGATATTAGTTAACGCGTTTCTTTAAATAAAATTTAATAGGCGGTTAGGAAGTTGTTTTGCATTGAATATTTGGCAGAAGCAAAACACTTAAACTTTGAAATAGTCAACCGCTATGAGCAGCCTGGCCCCATTACGTCATAAATATTAATACTATTTATTAATATATTTCAAATATATAACAAGTTATTTATTAAATTTGTGTTTTTAATATATTTATTTTAAGTATAGCGAAACTTCTTCAAAAAAGTGGATCCAGCATTAAATTTGCATAGGAACTTTTGAGGTGTGCATAAGCAGGCCCTGGCCCATATAGTTTTTCAGGCCCAGCCCATGACCATTGATCTCTTTCGAATATCGATTACAACTCTCAGCTAACAAATAATACTTTATTATTTGTAAATATGATATTATCTCTTCAGACTAGATTTCTTTATTTTTAAAATAAATATTAATATTTATAAAACTTTCATCATATCTATACCACCAATAATATATTGATACTTATAAATTTTAATTTTTTGTATATATACATTTTATATAAATATCATAATTATTGTTGTTGTTATTTTTATATAAGCATTTACATTGTAATATTTTTTAAAATTCAAAAGTAGCNTATATAATATTTGTATATTTTGATATTGGTGATACATTCATAATTCGGTATAATTCACAACACTCCCCCTTGAATGTATACCAATTTTATCGTATTGATAAGTTGAAGATCAATTCGTAAGTTTACTGGATTTTCTTATCTGTATTTTACTATTTTCTAAGTGCGACTGGTTTGGAAAAAATTTCGATTTTAGATAAGATGCCTTCGCAAGCAATAGCCGATCTTGAAAACTTTTTCGGTCAGATGTTCTTACTCTTAGTATTATTATTGATTATTTTGTTTATTGTTCTGGGTTTTTTCGAGATATGATTGCAGGTGTGGAGTGTGATAAAATGTATTTTTATTTTGATATGTAATAATGTAATGTTGAAAAACCGTACTGATGATTATTTCAAATCAAGAAGTCTCCGCATTCCAATTTGATGAACAAATTTCTCAAATACGCTTGTAGAGAGAGATTTAGTAAATAGATATGCTAGATTGTTACAAGATTGTATCTTTTGTATTTCAATATCCTTTTGTTTTGTGAGATCATGTGTGAAGAAGAATTTTGGAGAAATATGTTTTGTTCTATCTCATTTGATATATCATTCTTTCAATTGAGCAATACATGTTGCATTATCTTCAAATAAAATTGTTGGTTTCATTTTCTCAGACAATAAACCACAAGTGGTTAGAATGTGATGAATCATAAATCTTAACCATACACATTCACGACTAGTTTCATAAATGACAATTAATTCTGCATGATTTGATGATGTTGCTGTAAGAGTTTGTTTCATTGATTTCCAAGATATAACAGTTCCACCTAATGTAAACACATATCCAGTTTGTGATTTACTATTATGTGGATCAGATAAATACCCCGCATCTGCATAACCAATTAAGTCAATTGTTTTGGGTTTCATATTTTTGGAATACAATAATCTCATGTCTTTTGTTCATTGAAGATATCTAAAAATATGTTTCACTCCTTTCCAATGTCTTTGTGTTGGCGCTGAACTAAATCTTGCTAATAAATTTACAGAAAATACAATATCAGGTCTTGTATTATTAGCAAGATACATCAATGCACCAATTGCACTTAAATATGGTACTTCTGGACCAAGTACATCTTCAGTATCTTCTTTTGGACGAAAACAATCTTTCTTTTGATCTAATGATCGAACAACCATAGGTGTATTTAGCGGATGTGATTTGTCCAAGTAAAATCGTTTTAGTATTTTCTCAGTATAATTAGATTGATGTAAGAAAAATCATTCGGATAAATCTTCAATTTGTAGACCTAAACAAAATTTGGTTTGGCCAAGGACTTTCATTTCAAATTCACTTTTCAAATAAGCAACAGTATTTTCAATTTCATCATGACTTACAATAATGTTCAAATCATCAACATAAACCGCTACAATGACAAAACTAGATATTATTTTCTTTGTAAAAATACATGGACTTATAGGATTATTCATAAATCATTCTTTCGTGATATTTTATTTTAATCGATTATACCACATCCTTCCTGATTGTTTTAACCCATACAATGATTTATTCAGTTTGATCGAGTATATATTTCGGGGCTTCAATTTGAATGCTTCAGGCATTGATAGTCCTTTAGGAACTTTCATATAAATATTAGTATCAAATGTTCCATATAAATATGCTGTCACAACATCCATTAAACGCATTTGTAAACCTTCCATAACTGTCAAACTTATTAAAAACCTGAAATTAGTTGCATCAACTACTGGTGAATATGTTTCATCATAATCGATTCCAGGTCTCTGAGTAAAACCTTGAGCAACAAGTCTTGCCTTATATCTCACAACTTCATTTTTCTCATTCCGTTTTATTACAAACACCCATTTATATCCAACAGGTTGTATTCGTTCTGGTGTTTGTACTATTTTTCCAAAAACCTCACGTTTATCTAATGAATTTAATTCATTTTGAATTGCATCTTTCCATTTTAACCAATCTTTTCGTTTTCTACATTCTTCAATAGATTTGGATTCATAATCCTCATCTTCATTGATTAAATCTATTGCAATCGTATAAACAAATACATTATCGATTTTAGTCTGACTTCGATTCCATACTTTGCGAGCAACTGTATAGTTAATTGAAATTTCTTCACTATCAATAACATCATCATTGTTATTAATATTTTTCTCTATCATTTCAACTTTATTATCTTGATAAGAAATTTCATCAATTTTTCTCGTTTTATTTGAATTCTTGTTTTTGGAACCAATTGGTCGACCTCTTTTTCGTACAATTGAAATAGAATTATCCAAAGAATTCTCAATGCGTGCAGGAGCATTTACTGCTGGAATATGAGATTTTGTAATTCTTTTCATCTCTGTAAATGCATCGGGTAGTTTGTTTGCGATTTCTTGCAAATGTATAATTCTTTGAACTTCATTTTCACATTGTTTTGTACGAATATCGAAATGTTGCATTTGAGATGCATTCCAAATAATTTGAGGTTTTTCCAACCTTTGTTTTTCTCCCCCTAGTTTTGGGAATATTGTTCATCAAAGTTACAATCAGCAAATCTTGCTGTAAATACATCTCCAGTTATAATTTCAAGATATTTAATAATTGATGGAGATTCGAAACAAACATATATTCCCAATTTTCTCTGTAGACCCATTTTTGTTCTTTGTGGTGGAGATATCGGAACATAAACTCCACATCCAAATATTCTTATATGTGATATATTTGGCTGATTATCAGTAACGAGTTGTAAGGGAGAGTAACCATAATAACTGGTTTGCCTTAAACGAATTAATGCTGCTGCATGTAAAATAGCATGACCCCAAGCAGAGGATGACAAATTTGATTTCATTAGTAATGGTCTATATATTAATTGTATTCTTTTGATAAGTGATTCAGCTAAACCATTTTGTGTATGTATATATGCCACTGAATGTTCAACTTCTATTCCAATAGACATACAATATTCATTAAATGTCTTTGAAGTAAACTCTGCAGCATTATCCAACCTTATTGTTTTAATCATATAATCTGGAAATTGAGCTCGTAATTTAATAATTTGAGTCAATAATTTGGCAAATGCCATATTTCTATATGATAATAAACATATGTGAGACCATCTGGTCGATTCATCAATTAATACCATATAATATTTAAAAGGTCCGCTTGATGGTATTATAGGTTCACAAATATCATCTTGAATTCTTTCCAGAAATTTAGGACATTCTTTGTCCAACTTAATTGGTAATGGTCTTGTTATAAGTTTTCCAGCAAAACAAGAAGAACAATTAAGTTCTTTTGGCAAAAGAATTTTCTTATTCTTTAATGTATGATCATTCGTACTATTTATAATTTTTCTCATCATAATTGATCCTGGATGTCCTAAACGATCATGCCAAATTGTAAATTCATTCTTGAATTCATTGAACTTTTGGTTCATATGAATTTCTATAGTACTTATCTTTGTATAATATAATCCAAAAGACAAGACTGGTAATTTTTCTACTATGGATTTTTTCCCATCAACAATAGATGTAATATAAAGATATTCTATATCGTTTTCACATCTTGTTTCGATATTATAATTATTTTTACGTATATCTTTGAAGCTAAGCAAATTCCTTTTCGATTTAGAAGATAATAATGCATATTCTATAATAAATTTTGTCCCATTGGGCAATATAATTATTGCTCTTCCGGAGCCTTCAATCAAATCTACTGCCCCAGATATTGTATTCACATTTGCTTGCATTTTTGTAATAGTAGAAAAATATTTCTCATTTTTTAATATTGTATGAGTTGTTGCACTGTCAGCTAGACATATGTCTTCATCCATCTTCATATAATACATAATCACATTTCAAAATACAATACATAATAAGTACATATCAAAACATACACATATGAAATAAGAAATACATATATACAAATACAACAATAATTTCATATTTGTTGTGTTTCATCAAAGCTGGGAAATCTTTCTGGATCGAAGAAATCAGCAATATCCAAATGGGTAGAATCATATGAAGTTGACGGTTGATCACTTGGATTTATTGGATCTTCCAGTGTCTGATATACCATATGTGCTTCTTTAATTTTTCCTTTATCCGCCTTTTCTTTTTCAATTAAAGAATTTTTATATAATTCAACCAAATGTTGAGAAGTACGGCAGACACATGACCAATGATTTTTTCCACCACATCTATAACATATATTTTCAGTATTTCTGTTATTTTGTTCTCCCATTTATTTATTCTTATTTTTCCAATTTTGATTGAAATTATTATTTCTAATATAACCTCCACGATTTCCTCGTCCATAACCGTGACCACGTCTACCACCATATCCACGTCCTCTTCCGGGTTTGAAACCTTGATTATTACCCATAAATTGTTGATCAACTTTGAGTGCATTTACTTCAGGAAATTGAGTTGATCCAGTAGGACGAGATTAATGATTTGTCATTAACAAATCATTATTTTGTTCAGCAACAAGAAGACAAGATATTAATTCAGAATACTTCTTGAACCCCTTTTCTCGATACTGCTGCTGGAGTACCATATTAGATGCATGAAATGTGGATAATGTTTTTCTAATAACAATTCATGAGTAACTTTTTCTCAACATAATTTCAGTTGTGATGTTATTCTGAATAATGCTGAATTATATGCACTTACAGATTTAAAATCTTGTAATCGTAAATTTAGCCAATCATGGCGTGTCTTTGGCAGTATTACTGTCCTCTGATGATCATATCTGTCTTTTAAATTATTTCATAAATTACGTGGATCTTTTACCGTTAAATATTCACTTTTTAATCCTTCATCAAGATGGTGACGTAGTAAAATCAAAGCCTTAGCTTTGTTTTGATTAGATGCATCTTTAATGGTATCCTCCAGACCATTTGCACTAAGGTGCATTTCTGTATCTAATACCCATGATAAATAGTTTTTCCCAGAAAGATCAAGAGCCGCAAAATTAAGTTTAGAGAGATTTGACATAGTTAATGAAAAACAGAATAATAGAAATTTTTACCACCTTTCTTTACCCGTAACTCAGATAAGTGTAGAACACTCGTACTGATAACGTGTTAGAAAATTTGCTAAAAGCTTAGAGAGAAAATTTAGGAATTCTATGAATTTCCTTATTCATTTCATTTTTCATACGCCTATTTATAGAAAGAAATATTAATATATTATTATTTAATAATTCATGAAGACGATGTATTACTATGCAAAACATTATTTTATCTACTCACATCACATCATTATTAATTACATGTTTATCTACATATAATATATAATATTTGTATATTTAATTACATGTTTATCTACATATAATATATAATATTTGTATATTTTGATATTGGTGATACATTCATGATTCGGTATAATTCACAACAATTTCAATGTATATATAATTAATGAGGAATATTCGAAGAAATTAAATAATTCATAAGGTAGGTGTTATGGTCCTGCCCATTGCTGAAAATGAAATCTTGCCTTTTATTTTTAATATAAAAATGAGTAGAAAATGCAGAGAAAGTACCAGAGCGAGAATTCTCAATTGCCACCCAGCCTGTGAATGGGCCCTAAGAATGCGCAGCCCGTCGTCGCCGCCAAACTTTCGAAAACCACCGGCTCCGGCGGCGGAAGCGGTTCCATAATCCTCGAAAGGTATCAACTTGGTCATCTTCTTGGTCGGGGAAGCTTCGCCAAGGTGTATATCGGACGGTCAATCGAGAAAGGCGATTCCGTTGTGGCAATCAAAGTTATTGATAAGGGATCAAACGTAGATACCGCCATGGAGTCGGCGATTCTCCGGGAAGTTTCCGCCATGCGCCGCCTTCAGCACCACCCGAATATTTTGAAGCTACACGAAGTTATGGCTACAAAATCGAAAATCTATCTCGTTATGGAACTTGCAGAGGGTGGAGAGCTCTTCGACAAGCTTTACCGTCTTCGTAAATTCTCAGAACCAGTAGCTCGAAAGTATTTTCAACAAGTTGTCTCAACTCTCCGATTCTGTCATAAGAACGGAATCGCCCACCGCGACATCAAACCACAGAATCTTCTCTTGGACAAAAATGGTCAATTAAAGATCACAGATTTTGGGTTATCTGCTCTTCCAGAGCAAAAAAGAAACGGACTTTTACACACAGCCTGTGGAACGCCGGCGTATAGTGCACCGGAGGTTGTGTATCGTAAAGGGTATAACGGAGAAAAGGCTGACGCTTGGTCATGTGGTATTCTTCTCTACGTTTTCTTAGTGGGTCGTCTCCCTTTCGACGACAGCAATTTAGCGAACATGTACCGGTCAATGCACCGCCGTGAATTCAATATCCCCGGCTGGGTTTCGAAATCTGCAAAATACATGATACAGAGACTAATCGATCCAAACCCAGAAACAAGATTAAGTCTTGATGAGCTAGTGAAGCTTTCATGGTTCAAGAAATCATATTCGTGTCAAAATCTGAGCACAAGTTCACCATTATTAGAACCTGAAGAATCGCAATACTTGGCTAGAACTTCTACAGCTTTTGATATAATTTCACTGTCATCTGGGCTTAATTTATCAGGTCTTTTTGAGCAAGAAGAGTCTACAAAAGAGATGAAGTTTACAAGTGAATTTGAAATAGATAAGATTAAAGAGAAGGTGATTGAAGCTGGTTTTGAATTGGGATACAGAATAGAAAAGGACAACAAGATTAAGCTTGTGAATGGAGTAGATATTTTAGTTATTGAGATATGGGAAATAAGCATGAAGCTCTGGTTTGTAGAAATGAAATTGATTGGATCTGGAGTTGATTTCAAATGGGATGTAATGAAAAGGAAGCTTGATGAGATTGCACTTTCATGGCTGAATTGAAACAAGGCAAAAAGATCATATAACCATGTGGATTTTTGCCTTAACAGAAGAATACTTGTCTGTAAGTTGATATTCTCTGTTTGTTTTGTTGATCTTTAGTTAGAAATAAATTGTTGTTACTTTAAGGAAGTAGAGAGTTGCTTAATGCACATAAACTAACAATTACAATGTTGCCAAGAGTGGCTGTGGATGCATTAAAAACGGTAATAGGCACGATGATATGATTGTATGTAAGATGCCTAGTTTGAGTTCATTGAGTTGGTTGGGAATGGATCAATGTCTTCATATCGGTTCATAATTTCGATACGAAATTTTTTATTAATTTTTTTCTAGATCTACCCGGGTTCCGACCCAGAAACCCAGTACCGACAATATGAAACATTCGAATGGATAAATGGTTTGTTTGGATCAATTTATAAAAAAATGTTGTTTCTTGAGGTTTAGTAATAGTTAAATTGAGATGAGATAATAATGTATTTAGTAAAATTATGATATCATAATCGAGATTTATGTAATGTTAATATACTATTATATATAAAAAAGAATAAAGATATTTAAATTTTATTTATTAGAAATAAGAATATATTACTTATTTCGCAAATCATTGCACTATGGTTTCATTCGTCGTTCCAAACAAACCAATTGACTAGTATCTCAATCTCAGTGTAGTAATGAGAAAATATTGCATATGGTCCTCAAACTTGGGTATTTCTTGCAAATGTGGTTCCTCATTTGGCCATTTTTGCAAGATGATCTTCAAAATTTACAAAATCAAACAAAACTAATTCTCCAAATTTGAAACTAATTCCAAAATTGGAGACCATCTTTGACATACTCAATTAGTGATGTTAAGAAGTATGAAATATAAATAGTTTATATTCATATTTTTTCGTTCAAATTAAAATATACAGAATGATCATACAAAAAAACGAGCTCGAATAAAAAATCAAAAGAAGACAAACCTTCACAAATTTGTATTTTTTATACTATTTCTACCACAAACTCAAAGACAAAACAAAGGGATCTAAAAACAAATAAACACAAACACAAACACAAAAATGAACACGAAGAAACATGAACAAAATTTAAGAAATATGAATAGTATTCTAGCAAATTTTTCATTCGAATTATAATACGAATAAACACGAGCAAATCAAACTCTACTTGTTCGGATCGAATAAAACCTTATACATAATGAATTAAGAAAACTAGGTTAATCAAACTATACAAAATATAGAAATAGTTTACTTTACGATACTTTAGGAATTATAATTGACATAACAACTAAATTTCAAGGACCAAAATTGACAAAACAAGAGATCCTTTTGTTAATTTCAAATAATCAGATGAAGTCCCTAAATTTTAGGACATGGGTCCGAGGTATTCACCTTCTAAGCTAACAACAGCCCTAAAATCATTCTCAGATTCCTCGTATCTCTCAGCAAGAACCACAAATTTTAAGACAGTCCCAAGTTCAATTTTTCTACCAGATTTCGAATTTCTAAACACGGGATTCTCACCTGGAACATAAGCAAAGTCAGGCATTTTGCTGTGAGATATATATATTTTTTCAGCTGGTCCACATTTCACAAAAACTCCATGCTTTTGTATCTTATGAGCAGTTCCTTCCAAAACCTCTCCTGTGAACATTTTGAATGTGATGCAGCTGAATTCAACGGGAAATAAGAAATCTCCGGTGTGATCCCGAATTACTCCCTTTCCGATACGGTCTAATGTTGTTACAGCAAGGAAATAACCGAGGTCCTTTGAAGATTTCTTTGCAGCAAAGTCGTCGAGGAGGCGAATGAGTATAGCTTTCTGAAGCATTAATCCTTCTGCATCGACACTTTCGGCTGGGATTTCTATATTCCATGATAGCTGCGACTTTAGAAACATTGTGTTTCACTTGTATTGCCGGTTCGATTGAATCTGCAACTGGAATTACAAAATGAGGTCATATAATGCATTGAACATAGAGACTATTTTCACTGAAGATAGATGCAATTAATGGCACAACAATTAAACTCAGAAATTATCAATAAAACGCATCATCATTCAGTTCACCCTTCAGTTAAGTGTAGGGAAGAAAATGTCAATAAACAAGCACCGGATGTGTTCTATTGGGGATTTTGAGAATTTTGTATGGGTTCAAGTGCATGTTGAATAACGCACAAAGATCAAGCTCATTGATTCGAAGAAAAAACAATTAGTCTGCTATAATATAGCCGTCGAGTTAATTTGCTATAGCTAAAGCAAAAGATTGCATATTAATTCCAATCAAAGAGAAAGAAGAATGAATGAAAACAAGTGTCAGCTCAAGAGTTATAAATAACTAGATTATCATATGGAAAGTCGAGGTAAATTAACGAATAAAAATTCCTTAATCTCTTTATCATAAGAATCTGTATCGTGTTTTCCATCTATCAAATGACAAAAGGGTAGAAATTGCTGTTGAAATATGAACAATTGTCCTACTTGGAAAGTGTGATATAAGTTAGATTGGTTTATAAGAGGAATTGTGGATCATTGTAGATGACTTGTTAATTTCTAAATTCGGATCAATTTACGTAGAGAGTGTGCTTGGATATAACGTATAAGAGACTAAGACCATATCATAAATGACTTGAACAAGTCATTTACAATAGTCAACAATTCCTCTTATAAACCAATCTAACTTATATCACACTTTACTTTCGATGTAGGAGAGTTGTTCATATTTCAATACACCCCCTCAAGTCCAACCACCTTACAAGTTGGATTTGACTATTCAATCTCGTGGATTACCAATGGGTAAATTTCATTAACTCGCCCTAACCTTCGGCAAGGTCACCCAAGATTTTCCGAATCCTCTCCGACACCATGTTAAATTTCTAGAGTCGGGTCAATTTACATGGGGAGTGTGCTTAGATATAACGTATAAGAGGATGAGACCATATGGTAAATGACTTGAACAATGGTCAACGATCCCTCTTATAAACTAATCCAAGTTATATCACACTTTCGATGTAGGAACAGTTGCTCATATTTCAACAATTTCAAGTTAATGCCAGGAATATCACAATTGTTCTATTAGTTTAAGCTACATATCTAAAATAAGAACTTATGTATGTAGAGTAATAACATACATTAGATGAACATAAAAGCAGTAAAGGGGCATTAAAGGAACTACGCATAACTCAGGCAGGCTTAAAATCCAGTAACATATTGCTAATGAAGTTCAGTTGCCTCTGTCAGAAATCCATAGCTACTATGAAGTTGCTTTAGTTCAAAACTATTTGCAGCAGAAGACATTACACAAATAAAACTTCATACATATAGGAAGTTTAACCAAATTGTATGAATCTTGATTAGGCCGCATCAGAACAAAACTGGAAAAATTAGAGATGATCGTATGTAAATCAAAAGCCAATATTCGGAAAAAAGGAACAAACAAACAAATGTCGGAGAAACCAGGGGGCAACACCTTTTCAGAGAATATCGAACAGAGGCTAGTGCTCCATAATTGGAAGCCCTGAACTCCGGCTCTTTCAAACAAGTAAGCTATCAACACGGAAGGGGTCGAGTCAAAAAGAAATCTTTTGAAAGCAGATAATACGAGAAGAACAAGCAGAGGCTTATCAAGAAAACCTTGATAAAGATTAGGGTTTTTTGCTGAAAAAGAAAAAGAGGCGACGATCAGATACGAAAAATTTAAACGAACTTCAAGTTCCAATCCAGAATATAAAACTTAAAATTGAAATTTGAACCCGAACTGAAAGAAAAAATTCTTTACTTGGAATGATACTCAATATACCACCTTGACAAGGTTAACAATTCATGAGAAACCGGCGAGCTCCACCGGAGTGTGTTGATCTGCCCCCAAGGGCTCGCAATCTCAACATCGCTTGCTCTTGTTCTTAAATTAAATTTCTCATAATTAAGAAATAAAATAATTAATGTTGTATGAAGAGAGATTATTTATTTTATTATTTTAAATTTGATTGAGATAAAAAAACTTTAATAGAAAAACAAATAGCCAAAATATAAATCAACTTACGACTTAGACATTATTGACTTCATTAAAGCAAATCTCAATTGAGTATAATTCGAATTGAGTGAAAGTATTCAAGTAAATATTCCACATCATATATATAAAGCTAAAAATACTATAATATACAAGATAAATAATATCATAAGTAATTAATTTGATTTAATTTTTTTAATGTACTTCAATTCTTCTATGAACTGAATTATCAAACACTATTTCGATCCATTAAATCTTGAATTTCAACATGATATCATATTTCAAGTGTGAGTTTCGAGTATTTCCCTTGACAAAACACCATTGATTCCTAAATTTCAACTCTTGTTATTGCGAGCTTATAAATTGCATACTACTCATCCTTATAAGTAATTAAATCCCATCAAAACTCCGACATTAATCGTAAAATAGTTTCACAAGACAAAAATAGTGGTTTTGAGTGCTTGTTACCCCAATTTGCGGCCAGCAAAATATATATTAAGTCATATCAAGTTTTGGTGCAAACAACTAAAACAGAAACCTGCAGATGAATGAACTGAATCCTTCTAATTAAGGGGTCCAAGATAATCTCCTTCCAGGCTTGCAACAGCTTGAAACTCTTTCGTAGTTTCAACGTACTTCACCCCGATCACCACAAACCGAAGAACAACTCCTTTTTCGATTTTAGATGAAGATTTATTATTGATGAAGAAAGGATTCTCACCTGGTACAAACTCGAAGTCATTCATCTTCTGATGCGTTAGATAAACATTTTCAACCGGTCCACATCTCATGAACACACCATGTTTCATAATTTTGTGGACAGTTCCTTCCAACACTTCTCCAATTAGCATCTTGAACGTGATGCAACGAAACTCGACCGGAAATACAACATCCCCTGTTTGATGCCTTACTTTTCCTTCCTCTATGTTTTCTAATGTAGTCACAGCAAGAAAATAGCCTATATCTTTTGAAGCTTTCTTTGCAGCAAAATCAGACATTAAATGAGTGATAATTGCTGTCTGAAGTTTTAAACCTTCTGTGTCTAGTTTCTCCATTGGAATTACTACCTTCCATGACAACTTCACATCAAGATACATCTTTCAAAAAGACTAGCCCTGCTTACATGCAAATTTATAAGGAAAATAATCGGAGAAAACGCTTCAAGACCATGAACTATATAAACTGTAAATGCATAATTACAATGTTCCTGTAATGCAGCAATTATTTTAGTCCGATAATGTACAACTTAGTAGCTCCATTTGCATGAATATTCCGCCTTATGACTATAACGACAAAGAGAAATAGCCATAATCCCATAAAAGCGCAGCAAAGTTAGCACATACAAATTATAATTTGAATGCCCACTAGAGCATCTCAGTGATTCTAACAAAGAGGCCAAACATAAATAGCACAGGACAAGATGGTTCTTTCTATGCTACTCAAATTAAGATTGACAATAAGCGATACTCGAAATCCAGTAGCTAAAACCCAGATCAAGATTCAAAAAAATGACCAAGATGTAAAATCAAAATTTGTGCCGCTTCTTAAAATTTTGAGACAAAGAAAACTGCAAAAAGTCGAAAACCTTCGGGATTCAGATGCTCAAGAATGCAGATAGAATACCGGAAACAGCTCCCGCACCGCTTGCATTAAAGTGGTAAGCTAAACTTTGGTAGAGTCTCCCAATTCAATCGATGCATTTCCCCATTTTGATTTTGAATAATTGATTAATTGTAAGTTCTTTCTTGGGATTTTTTCGTTATTTTTTTCAAAACTACGTCGTTTTTAAAAACCACAAATTTCTTCTTTTTTGTCATTAATTTATTTTTAAAAAAATAAAAACACATGAAATAGTGTGATTTGTATTCAAATATCTTGTTCTCTGATTAAAAGTACGGTAATCTATGGTGTGATTTTTTGAATACACACAAAATAAAATCAAATTTAAGATGTGTTCATCGTTAAAAAAATACGATTTCATTATAGTTACAAAAAACATGTGTGGATTATAGTAATTTAATCCACAGAAGAACATTTATCATGAATTATACGTTTTTTTGAACGCACACAAAAAAATTCGTAATTTAAAAAATAATTAATAATATCCTACATGTAATCATTATAATGTAATTATAATATAATTATATGATAATATATTATTATTTTTAGATTATAATATTATAATATTTTAAATATATTTAAAAATTTATGATCATTTTAATCAAATCTCATTTTACTTTAATTTTAAAAAGGTGAACCAAACAAATTCTATATTATTCAGCACAAATGAATGTGATTGAGCGTGAAATGGAATGATTTGAATATATTTATTTATGAATAACTATACTCCTGAATTTATTAAAATACAACAAATCAAAGTAAAATAGAGAAGTCGCTATTGAACTTAATAAAAACGCATCTCTTTGAAATCCCAAAAATTCAAATTCCACATCAATTTGGTCTTCCCGCTGAAGCCTAAACGCGATCAGGGCATATCAACAAGAAGCACGCCAGACCTTACGCTCCGGGGAGGAATGTCCTGGTCAACTGGTCGCCGTAGTGGAGCCGGGAATGTGGCGGCTACCACAGGAAAGGTTACGATAATTCCTGGTAAATGTTCTTCTGTAGGGAAGGAGAATGCTAGGCCCTTATCTAGAATCAGGCCCACTGTGCAAAAACCTAGTTTTCGTCTTACTGCCCCAATGGATGATTCACGTTCACAGAGATCTATTTCTTCTGTTCCCAGAGGTAGAAGCTGTAGTCCTGTTGAGCTTAGAAGAAGTATTTCAGATATGCGGAAAAAGCCTTCATTACCTGATTCATCACTGTGTAAAGGTAATAATGTTACTGATAAAAGAAGGGATTCTTTGAATGTGCTTGAAACTGCTTCTCTGGGAAGCAAGGATGAGAAGAAAGACTTGAACTTGATGTTGGTAAAAAACAAGGTCATGCTGCAAGGCTCTTCAACTAAGTGCGGGAAAAATGGGCATGAGTTTCAAAACAATTCTAGAAGATCAGATATGAAAATCAGCGTTAGGGGCAGTAGAAAAGATGAAGGAAAAGGATCATCATCCATGGATAAGTCTGACCTCTATTTGAAAGAAAAGACAATTTCAGTTTTTTCACCGAAAATCGGAGCTTCAGTGGTACCAAAATTGAAAACTTCTGACATTGGAGTTGAGGTTGCTTCCAGTATGAGAAACTCCATACAGACAAATAAGGTGAGTAGTTCCTCTAGAGAAAATTGTCTCGGCAAGTATCCAAGTAAACTACACGAGAAGCTTGCTGATCTAGAAGGAAAAGTAAAGCAGATAGCTTGTGATATTAATAGAACTAAGGAAATGTTGGATATGAATAATACAGATGCTTCAAAGATGATATTATCTGATATTCAGGTTAAAATTTCTGGAATTGAGAAGGCTATGATCCAAGTGGTTAAACATGATGAAGATGAAATAATGGGCTCTACCACATATTGTGAGAATGATGATAAGATCAACAAGGATGCAATGGATTCTCATAACAATCTTCAAGCGCTAAATGCTGAAAAACTGGAAAACAGGCTATTTCCCCATCATAAGTTGATTAGAGATAGGACGTTAATGAAGTCGTCTTTTGGAGATTCCAGGGATACACTCAGTGCTGATGGAAATTTAATTTCACAGGCTGCGTTGACTCGAGACATTACACTGGGGCAGAATTCCTTTGTCGAGATTGAAGCAGATGTGAATTCAGTTTCTAGTGAAGTTAAAGAGATGGAAGAAATAGTGAATTCAACTGCCAGATGTTCTTCTTTGAATGTGATGGATGGTAAAAATGGTAATGTGGATGCCTTATTAATTTCTGATGAGAATATCATTGATTGTGATCAAGAAAATGAAAACGAAAATGATATGATACTTGATGAGGAAGATTCAAAATCTCAAATGAATGACATCGGAATCAAGTCCTCGACTGCTGGATGGTTCGTATCCGAAGAAGATGGTGTTCTTCTCGCTCATCATGACGGTTCATGTTCTTTCTACGATACAGCTAACTGTGAGGTACACACCACTGTGATTTGTATTTTATTTTTTCTTGCATCATTCCATTTCATCTCTAAAAAATAAATCAAATCGATTCTCTTGCAAATTTGCTTGTAATCATTGCAGGAGAAGGCTGAATACAAGCCTCCTTCATCTATCTATCCAAATCTGTGGAGGGATTGTTGGATAATCCGTGCTCCTGGTGCAGATGGATGCACAGGAAAATATGTAGTTGCAGCATCAGCTGGTAATTCTGGAGAGTCAGGATTTTGCTCATGGGACTTTTATAATAAAAATATTCGATCTTTTCATCTCGAAAGTGATTCTCGCCATGTTAAAAAAGCTCCTGCTCCCTTGTCAACTAACAACAAAATCTACCAAAGAAATTCTGTTCCTTCACGTATAGAAGTTGAAAATTCGCAGTGCTGGTATAAACCATGTGGGCCATTGATCGCATCTGCATCTAGCGGTCAGAAAGAGGTTAAAGTTTATGATATTCGTGATGGTGATGAAGTGATGAAATGGGAATTACAGAAGCCTGTTTTAGCTATAGATCATTCAAGTCCTCTTCAGTGGAAGAATAGAGGGAAAGTTGTATTAGCAGAAACAGATTGTGTTTCATTGTGGGATGTGAGTTCCCTTAATTCAAAGCCTCTTTTTTCGGTCTCGTCTCTCAGGAATATATCCGCTATGCATATAAACAATACAGATGCAGAACTAGGAGGAGGCATAAGACAAAGGTAAGCACAACATTTGATTTCTTATGTCCAAAAATCATTAGTTTTTTGACATTCTTTTCGACAGAATTACTTCACATGAAACGGAAGGAACCGATGGTGTATTCTGTACATGTGACTCGATTAACGTACTAGATTTTCGACTACCAACTGGTATTTGTATGAAGATAGCAAAAGTTGGAGTCAAAATGGAGTCTGCATTCTCTCGTGGTGACGAAATATTCGTTGGATGCACGAATTTAACCTCGATTTCAACCAAAAAGCAACCGTGTTCTCAAATACAACAACTATCACTACGTCAACAGAGACTTGTACGAAGCTACAACATAAATGAAACGAATAATGTACATGGTAACCATATAGAATTGAGTCAAGTTTGGGGCAACTCGAGCTTTGTAATGGGAGTATGTGGACTTGGTTTATTTGTTTTTGATGCATTGAAAGATGAAGAGCTAGTTCCTAGAGAGGTTATTGCATCAGACTCAGGCGAAATGTATTATTCTCCTTCGTTTGATTACTCACTTTCAAGAGTTCTTATTATATCCAGAGACAGGCCTGCTTCTTGGAGGTACTTGCTTTAGTTTATTTACGTTTCTTGTTGTTTTTATAATGCTAGCAGACGGGCTTTGTTGTTACTTTTATGTTATTTCTTGGCATTGCAAAAGTCTCTTTATAAAGAGACACAAAGGGTTTGTCCGTGATAGCTATTAAAAAGATCGGGTGAGATTATCGTGAATTTTCAAAATATGTTTGGGTAAAATTGTATTACCATAATAGTTATTTATGTAAAAATAATAATATATCTTTATATGTAAAGGTAAATTAGTTATTTATTATATTGTAGTGGTGTTATAACTAGTTTTTGGAGCGATTTTTAGTGTAGAATGTAATGTAATTTTACTTTGATTTTATTCGTATTTAAAAGATATTGAATTTTTAAACACGGAATCAAATAAACTCAAATTCTCTAGATACTTTTTACACCTCGGCTCCCATCCTACTTTTACAACATGAGTTTTTGAGCAACATAAACAAATTCTCTAGATACTTTTTCGATGCTTCTAAACATCATAACTCGGGATTCAAGCTTTGAATCCTTAATCCCAATTTGCATAAGTAAATATGAATTGTCCCCTCTTTTTAAAACACACTTATATACGTTGCAACAAGTGATTGAACACATATATCCTATCCTTGATCCCAATTTTCCCTAGCAAATTTGAGTTGTTTCTTACTTTTAAAATACACGCGAGATTGAACCCTTTACTTATTACCATTGTTTTCAAATTTCACTAGGAAATTATTGGGGTGAGCAAATAATTTGGAATATCGAATATCACTGAAATATTGTTATTTCGGTAATTGATTTTGAATAATTTTGTTATTTGGTTTGATATTCGATAAATTGATAAAAATTCAGTATAATATCGAATACCAAAATTATTTTTTGTATACATTTGTTATTAAATATTACATTATAATTGTTTTTAAATATACAAATATTTCTAATTATACTAAAAATGATGAATATTTGTATTTGTTCATTATATTACTTTTTTTCGGTGCTTCTAAACATCATAACTCGTGATTGATCCCTTGACCTATTACCCTTGATCTCAATTTTCACTAGCACTTATCCATCCATATTCATTTTTCTTTTAGTTGGAAATTTTGTGTGGTGAAAAGTCTTCTTAAGTCATAGCATACTAGGGTTGGGTATTTAAGTAAGAAATTAATGATGATTATGTGGGCTATTGAAGAATAAAATTTGGCAACTTTCTTCTACCTACTCTAGATTGACTAGTACATTTTCCTCGTACCCTAATCTACTTAGGCTATTTTGACAAAATACTCACCGCAAAAGTGATTATTTACCAAAATATCCATATGCAATATAAATCCATCTACCAAAATACACTGCATATTTATATTTTAGCAAATATCCACTTTTACTGTGGATATTTCAGTAATAAAAGGCAATCTACCTCCAAGAGTGATAATATTTAAATTTTATAAATATCAAATTATTAAGAGAATAAAGTTATTTACGTGGTATTTGTAGGTGTTGATCACAATAAAAATATTGATTTTACAATTAATTTTTTTTGAAATTCGGCGTTAGTTTGTCCGTTCGGCTTTAGAGCTCTAGCTTTTTGGTGCTTCCCCACATCAAAATTATGAGGTCAAGCCATAAAAATCACTAAAAATTTCATATTGATTTTCAAATAAAATTATATTTAATTCTTTTCAATATAAATATAAATACTTATCTAAGTTGAAACACAAAAACATTAAAATTTTAGTTTGAAAGATCGTGTTTGAATTACATGAAATGAATAAAGGTGTAGTCAAAGCACATAAAACCCTATTTTTTGTCAAATTTCAATTTGTGGGCAATTAAAAATGAGTTAAGTATTAAGTCATTATAATTTGTAAGATGCTTTTCTATAACTTTATAACAAATTATTGGTATATATTTGATATTTTTTTATTTATTTCTTTGCAGTATCTTGTTTTTATTGTAATTCAAGATTTAAAATAATTATTTTTTATCAAATAAAGATATTAGGATATATCTACTAATGCTATGTATTCAAGAGTTATGTTTGCCTACGACCCCCAACTTACGGGTTGTGTAAAAGAGCATACCCTCCAAGTCATGAAATTGCAAATATGATATATTTTTTGAACAAAANCTTGACCTATTACCCTTGATCTCAATTTTCACTAGCACTTATCCATCCATATTCATTTTTCTTTTAGTTGGAAATTTTGTGTGGTGAAAAGTCTTCTTAAGTCATAGCATACTAGGGTTGGGTATTTAAGTAATAAATTAATGATGATTATGTGGGCTATTGAAGAATAAAATTTGGCAACTTTCTTCTAGCTACTCTAGATTGACTAGTACATTTTTCTCGTAACCCAATCTACCTAAGCTATTTTGACAAAATACTCACCGCAAAAGTGGTTATTTACCAAAATATCCATCTACAATACAAATCCATCTGCCAAAATATACTGCATATTGGTATTTTAGCAAATATCCACTTTTACGGTGGATATTTCAATAAAAAAGACAATCTACCTACAACAGTGATAATATTTAAATTTTATAAATATCAAATTATTAACATAATAAAGTTATTTACGTGGTATTTTTAGGTGTTGATCACAATAAAAATATTGATTTTACAATTAATTTTTTTTGAAATTCGGCGTTAGTTTGTTTGTTCGGCTTTAGAGCTCTAGCTTTTCGGTGCTTCCCCGCATCAAAATTATGAGGTCAAGCCATAAAAATCACTAAAAATTTCATATTGATTTTCAAATAAAATTATATTTAATTCTTTTCAATATAAATATAAAATACTTATCTAAGTTGAAGACACAAAAACATTAAAATTTTAGTTTGAAAGATCGTGTTTGAATTACATGAAATGAGTAAAGGTGTAGTCAAAGCACATAAAACCCTATTTTTTGTCAAATTTCAATTTGTGGGCAATTAAAAATGAGTTAAGTATTAAGTCATTATAATTTGTAAGATTCTTTTCTATAACTTTATAACAAATTATTGGTATATATTTGATATTTTTTTATTTATTTCTTTGCAGTATCTTGTTTTTATATGTAATTCAAGATTGAAATTAATTATTTTTTATCAAATAAAGATATTAGGATATATCTACTAATGCTATGTATTGAAGAGTTATGTTTGCTTGCTACCCCCAACTTAAGGGTTGTGTAAAAGAACATATCCTCCAAGTCATGAAATTGCAAATATGATATATTTTTTGAACAAAAATATACATTTATAGTTATTCAAATTCAATTAAATACACATAATATACCTCAAATTTTCAATACCTTTTATCATTGACACTTTAATGAATTCATTAATATTTAATATTTTATAGACAATTCTCGAACATCTAGGTCAATTTTGTATAACTTTTCAAACGTGTCTTATTTCCGTATTTTGTGAGGGGTTTTCAAATGTTTTTCAACTTACGGAAAACTAGGTGCTAGAATGTCAGAGGTAAAAAACAAGTGATATTGATAACTTTGGGTGTCATTCTAGAATTTTCTCGTTTATCAATAGAAAAATATATGGATATGTTATTCCATTCAAAGTTTTTGAAATCGGTTTTATCGATCCACTCGAAAATTACCTTATCTCAAAATGGGCCACTCTAGTATAAAATTGGTTTGATCCAAATATGGATGCTAAAAATCACTAAAATCAGTTCGATCAACTAGAATCGAACCTAAATTTGTGCTCATGTGCAATAAAATTGGAAAAGAATCATAATTTTGATCTATTTGTAACTAAATTAACAAAAAATTAGAGTTTAAAATATAGTTAATTAATAAATATAAGATAATTTATGTATATATATATATATCTTAAAAACCGATTGGATTCATCCATCAACCTATTTTAAATACTATAATATGAACATTACGTGACGAGAGGCGGCGATCCACGTGTGATAATATAATTGGGTAAAAAGAACAAGAACAAAAAAGACAAGAAAAGATCCAATTGGGTAGACAAAAGGACGTACCTCCCTTTAATGCATTCATCACCAATAATCCTCGTCAAGTCAATATCACACTGGCTTGGGCTGGGTCCGGGGCTGGGGCTGGGGCTGGATCAGGATCAGCCACGCACGCCACATGAGATTCCGATTAGCCGACCGTACAATTTCTATTTCTATGTCCCCTCTCCACCTATTTCTTCTCACTGGGTTTCATTTGAGTGTGACCTTTTTCATCTGTTAAAGAAACTACGCCTTTTCTGAATTTGTTCCCTTCTTCCACTTTCCATTCCCATAGCAAAGATTTTATCTTTTATGGAATAAGTGATTATCAGAATATAAACCCTCCAAGTTTTTCATCCATGGGGAATTGCTGCGCTTGTGTTCACAGGCCGCTTCATAATACGAGTAAGTCCTCCTTTCAATTCCACTCTTTTTTTGCCGCGATGCTGTTCTTGATACCCATATTTGGTAAATTTGTATAAATAGGTGAAATCCCACAGAAGGATTGTGCTGAAATTGAAACTGAAACACAAACCAAATCGACCCCTCGTACTGAAGGGGTAATCTTGGGGTCACCTAATTTGCAGAGCTTCTCTTTCTCTGATCTAATGATGGCAACCCGGAACTTTCGAATGGATAGTTTGATTGGATGTGGTGGATTTGGATCAGTATTTAAAGGGTGGATAGATCCAAATACATTTGAACCCGCAAAACCAAAATCTGGTATTCTTATTGCTGTAAAGAAACTAAACCAAGAGAGCTTCAAAGAACACAAAGACTTACTGGTAACTCTTCGTCTTTCTATAATTATATTCATTAATCAACTTACTTCAAAGCTTTCATTGTATTATTTTAGGCAGAAGTGAATTATCTCAGCAAGTTTTCTCATCCAAATCTTGTTAAAGTTGTTGGGTATTGTTTGGAAGATGAACATAAACTCTTAGTTTATGAATTTATGCATCGTGGAAGCTTAGAGAATCATCTCTTTCGAAGTTAGTCTTTTTTATCTCCTTATTATTCAAAGGAGTTGCTTCTGCTGCTGCTGAAATCCTTTATGATTCTACAGGAGGATCATATTTTCAGCCTCTTTCTTGGCATCTTCGTCTTAAGGTTGCTTTAGGAGTTGCAAAAGGATTACAGTTTCTTCACAGCTCTGAACCAAAAATTATCTACAGAGACTTGAAAGCTTCAAACATATTACTTGACTCAGTAAGTAGCTTCACGCTCATAGATTTGGTGTTGACATATGAACAATTGTCCCGGAAATGGGATATAAATTGGATTGGTTTTATAAGAGGCATTGTTGACCATAGTAAATGACTTCTCCAAGTCTTTTACGGTGTGGTCTCTTTCTTCTTATACATTGTATCTCGACACACTTCCCACATGATTTGACCTGACTCTAGAAATTTAACATAGTATCGGAGCAGGTTTGGAAAATCTTGAGTGATCTTGTCAAGGTTAGTCCAGCTTAATGAAATTTATCGATTGGTTTTCATCGATTTGAATTGTCAAGGTTAGCCTGTCAGGTGGTTGGATTTGAGGGAATGTGTTGAAATATGAACAATTGTCCCACATCGTTAGTGGGATATAAATTGGATTAAGAGGTATTGTAGACCATAGTAAATAATTTGTTCCCATCTTTTACGGTGTGGTCGCATTCTTCTTACACGTTATATCCGGACACACTCCTCACATAACTTGACCCGACTCTAGAAATTTAATATGGCATCGGAGCGGGTTTAGAAAATACTAAGTGATCTTGTCGCGATTAGTTCAGTTTAATGAAATTGATCGGTTGGTAATTCATCGATTTGAATTGTCAAGTCCAACCTGTAAGGTGGTTGGACCGAGAGGTGTGTGTTGAAATATGAAAAACTGTCTCACATGGGAAGTGTGATATAAATTGGATTGGTTTATAAGAAGTATTGTGGATCATAGTAAATAACTTGTTCAAATCTTTTACGGTATGATCTCATTCCCTTTATACGTTGTATACGGACTCTATAAATCTAACATTTACCCTTTATCTCATATAACATTTTTCTCATAGGATTACAATGCAAAGCTTTCTAACTTCGGATTGGCTAAGGATAGTGGTAAAAGCCATGGATACGCACCTCCAGAGTATCTTGCAACAGGTTAAATAGTACTATAATAGTTTGTTCGTGTTATGTTGACGATTTATGATCGAGTTTATCTTATAAAGCAGGGAATTTAACTCAAAAGAGCGATGTATACACCTTTGGAGTTGTGCTTGTTGAACTTTTATCTGGGAGAAGAGCAACTGGAGAGCAAAAGTTAATAGAATGGGCTAAGCCATATTTAGGGAACAAACGTAGAGTTATGCGTGTCATCGACAATCGTCTCGAGGGTCAATACACGAGTGATGAAGTTAACATTGTGGCTAATATTTCATTGAGATGTGTTTGTTTAGATCACAAGTTGAGGCCTGATATGGAACAATTAGTTGAAGAACTTGAGCAAGTTGTGAATTTGAAAGCTATTAACGAAGACGACATTCAAAGCAAAGCATCTTCTCGTACACGCAAACAAACTGTTGGTGATGCTTATACGAAAACTCCTACTACTCAGCGGGATCCCCCGCAGATGTAAGATACTAGAAACACTGCATATATATATATATACTTGTGGTTATGTTAATATATGCGTTTCGGTTTTCGGTTTTCGGTTTATTGTGCATCATTGTAGGAACAAAATATTCTGGTAAAAACATAATGGTGTAAGTGAGAATCTACTTACCTAATTCAGCATTTTATTGTATGAGGTTAATGGATTTGAGTTGTATTAGGTATATAAAAAAATGTATTTTTAAATTGTGTTATGTAATAATGCCACTCACAAGTCACGACCAATACCACTACCACTACAACTCCAAAAGATGTATTATTACATATTTAAATGATAAACATTGTTTTCTTTATGTATATTTTATTACAACACCATGTAGGTGGTATACCAGTAAATATCAATCGTGATCGGTATATCTAGGGGTGTTCATTCGGTAATTACCGAACCGAATTTTAATTATCGAATATCGAATAAGTCAAAAAACTAGCTACCGAATACCGAACCGAATTTTATCTGTTCGGTTTCGGTATTTACCGAAATACCAAATTTTCCTAAATTCAATCAAATTAAATAAAAAAAAAATCATAATGATATATTTAATTATGTAATTAAATACAAAAATATTAGTTTTAAATTAAACAAAAGTTTAAATTCGATATTCGGTAAATTGCCGAATATCGATTTTTTTTACCGAAATTTAAAAACCGAATACAGAACCGATTTCATAATTCAGTATAGGTTCAGTAAAAAAAATCGGTATATGGTTCGATATTTGGTATTTACCGAATAATAAACACCCCTAGGTATACCGTTATTCCGATGTATCATCGATATTTCAATGGTATATTGAAAAAATCGCTCGTGCCGGTCGTACCGACAGGTATAACTTCTTTGGGCAACACATAAATTTTATCACTATAATTTTCATGGTTTTGACAATTTTAGAGTATAAAATCTAATGATTTTGGCAATTATGACGCTCAAATTATGAAGCTAGCAAACCCCATATCTATATGACATAATTGATTTTCAAAAAAACAAAATCACTCACATAGTTTAATATGTGATACAATCGAATTCATTGGCCAAAACCAAAATTTTGGTATCGATTGTCACCTTTGAGATATGATTTATCAAAATTTTATCATTGACAAAACTTTAAAGTTTGAGTACTGAATATATATTATAAACTATTCAGAACTAATTGGAGTGTGTATGTAGTTGATGAAAAGGGAGTGATCTACTTCAATGTAATCCACTTTTGTACAACTGGGGGTTTGTTAAGACAAGTTGTTTTGTTAAGGAACAAAGATGCCCATCCTCGGCACTAGAACTTGTAGTAACATATTGCTGCAATAGACTGCATAATTCACAGAATCTGCATCCGATTTCAATTATAATGAAACAAACATATATTTACTATTACATTGTTACAAGGCCAGAGAAACAAATTTCACGACTCTTTTAGTTTCCTAAGTGTTTCCCAGCCAGATAAATAAACAGCTTTTACACAACAAACGAAGAAATTCCAACAAGAAGAAGGCCAGTACCATGGATACAGCAGCCTGAAGAAAAGGCTTATAATGAATCTCGGGTATTTTCCGACCTGCAAATTCACCACATTCGTATTAAGTATACATCGTTTCTTCGTAAAATTAAACGTAAAATACCCACAGGATAAAGAAAGTCTAATGCATCCCATGCGGCATGACGAACGCCTCTCGTAGGATACATAGGTCCACCAGGTGAAGTGAAGCTGTATAAACATGTCTTAAGTCTTGTACTCGTTGTCATTCGAAGTTCAATACCTGATAAAACAGTTAAGTATTTAAAAAAAAGTAGTGTTTGTCACTAATCCCCAAATTTTATAATAGTGTAAAGACGGTGTCCTCAAAGCTTGTAAATTGCATACAAAACCTCCGAAGTTGATATAATGCACGCTGTTGGTTCCCAACTTTTAAATGTTGTAAACACAATGCCCTCAAAATTTAAGAATTACATGGTTGCCCCCGAACTTCCAAACCGTTTATATTTGATCATAATACTTGTTAATATTTTAACGTCTCCATAATTTGTTTTTGACTCATTAACCTTGAAAAGATGCAACGACTACGTCCCCCAACTTTGAAAATATTAAAATTAATGCATAAATTATCAATACCACTTATACGAAAAAAGACGAAAACCGCTACTATTCACTCGAGGGTCATTCTTGAACTATTTTGAAACTTTGAGGGCTTCTCATGCAATTTACAAACTTTAAGGACACATTGAGGGCCAATGCCGTAATGTTCTCATTTAAAAAATATTAATAAGTTCAAGATTCGGGATCATAGACCTCGGAGAAGTTTGATCCGAGATAAGTAATGCACAAGCACAGGCTCTACTTTCAGTTTTTGGAGCTGAATGATCATATCACAAAAAAGAGTTATTTATGTAAATCTCCGGTTTATATTAATCGTCAATTCCTTACTTGGTCGGCTATTTCCGTTACGAAAATGTCAGAGGCACCACCGATAAGGAAACCGTTAGGAAAATCGGGAAATTGCTTTAGAAAGATATCGAGTTTTTCTTCTGTAAATACAACCAAAAAGAGATATTTTCGTAAACCGAAACAAATATGTGCGAAGAAACACGAAGATGAATTGCTTTTCACCTGAATTATACAATAGCATGAATCTTGATAAAAGTAGGAACAAATCTCTCTGAGCCTAACAAGTAGAAATTTAAACATAAAAAACAATACAAAAATCAAATAAAAGCTCTTTAATGCAATACCTGCGACGGGATCTTACTTAATCTTTCGGGATTTAGAGCAACTTCTTCGAGTAGATACTGCAATTTCAAATGCTAAAAGTTTTATAGAACTTAGAAGAAACTAAAAAGTTTCATTGAAAGCAATACCTTAAATAAACTTTGAAAACGCCTAGAATTCGTTTGTGTGTCAATCCTGAAATCGGATAAAACGAAGAATAAAAGCGATGTTTTAAACCAGTTTGATAAATCGAACAAGAAAGCTTCCGGTTCAGGTTAACTGGTACGAACCGTTGCTCAAACCATAATAAATCGTAAATATTTAAAAAAACCTGCAATTTAAACCGAACCGAACCGAACCAAACCGAAAAATCTCTGATTTACTAAAAACTGTTTCGAACTGACGGTTTTAAAACATAGAATAAAAGAACAACCGCAATCAAAGAGCCAATAGCAAGATTGGAGTCGAAATAGACATAATGAGTTCCCGGCAAGGGGCTCAAAGATTTCTAATGATCAATGACATATATCGCACAGAACACATCTTAAACTCGAGAAACTATAACCGAGAGGTATAGAAGTGTTTCTTCGTTTCATACCAGAAGACATTTCGTGCACCTTGAACAAGAGCAGCGCAATAACGGAGTAAGATTCCAGGATTATCAAGTTCGACCTCAAAAAGCTGTACAACAAAGCACAAATCAACGCAACAAAATCCGATTCAAAGGGAAAATGAAGCCTCTAGATAACATAAACATACCCATTTGTGGAACAAAAGAGCAAAAATATTAGATGCAAATGACTGGCTCCAGAGTTGCACGATTAGATCAAGTATTGCTCTACCATTTTGAGGTATAGAAACAAAATGATCAGAAAGCACGTTGTAAAAGCATACAGGCTCCCCATACCCATCTCCAAGGGCATAAATTGAACCTTCCTCGCCAAATATAATATCTGTTGCATCGAAGAGCCAGGCGAAGAGCGCGATGAAGACTCAATTGAAACAAATACATAAACTCATCAAAACCCAGCAAAAAAGCTTCGAAATTTACCTTTGGATCGATCGTCAACCTCCAGAGCGATATCAGCGAACAACTCTTGCAGCAAATTCGGCCTTTGTGGAGCCGAACAGATTGCCTAGAGAAATAAAAAAAGCCCATAAAGATCAGACACCCATAAAATTGCAAATTCAACGGGTTCAACAACCCTAAAAAATAGAAGGAAATTATATACAAGTTGGAGTTTTTTATCAATCTCCAGAGCAAGCGCCGTTAGATAAGCGGAGCCTCCTGCACTTGATAACGGTGACATCTTGATTTCGGCCTTGTCCGAATCATCAGAAAGAAGAAGAACACCGCTAATTTATCCCTTTACCTGGACACACGCGTAATCTCCTTTACTCTTCGAAGGTATGAACAGAGACCGCTTGTCAAGCCGTGGAGAAGACTAATTTTTCATGTAATAATTTCAATGGATAAGAGAAAAGGAAAACCATTCTTATATTTCTTCCTTGAGGGTCGCGTTACTGTAACTTGTACATTACGCACAAACAACAGTACCATCATGTGCCCCAAAAAACATCACCGGAATTGTCCGGAGTTGCTATGATTTCAGGGTCGGTGGCGGCCTGAGTTATTTCCCGACAATGAGAACGCCGCCGGTTAAGAACCCATTCCCTGTATCCAGATTTAGAGCTTCATTCCACGCTCCTCGCCAAATAGATGATGACGAAAGTTTCATGGCTGCGCTAGACAACGTCGTGCGTGGCAAGAAGAATTGGTCAATGGCTCTCGAAAGCGCCTCAATTTTCAGCTTCCTCAGTCCAATTCACGTAGAAAAATTCATCCTCAGGAATCTTCATGATTCTAGGTTAGCCCTCCGATTTTTCAATTTTCTAGGTCTTCACAAGAACTTCCATCATTCCACAGCGTCATTCTGCTTGATGATTCACTCTTTAGTACAGTCAAAGCTTTACTGGCCAGCATCATCTCTTTTGCAGACCCTTCTGGGTAAAGAAGGTGATCCAAGAATTGTTTTTGACAGCATGATTGATTCTTACAAAAGTTTCAATTTTGATTCTATTTATGGGTTCGATTTGCTAGTTCAAAGCTATATACAGCGTAGAAGAATCTTGAATTCAGTTTTGATGTTGAAGCTAATGAATGAACATCAATTGTTCCCAGAAGTAAGAACTATAAGTGCAGTTCTTAATGGACTAATCAAGATAAGAAGATTTGATATGGTTCTTGGATTATTTAACGAGATCTTCACTGATTCTAATATAAATCCTGATGTATATGCTTACACTGCAGTTATCAGAAGCTTGTGCCAATTGAAAAATTTCGAAAAGGCAAAAGAAATGATTACCCGTGTCGAAAAAACCGAGTCTTGCGAACTAAATATAGTTCCATATAACGTTTTGATCCATGGTTTGTGTAGAAATGGAATGGTGCATGAAGCCATGAATGTTAAAAATATGATAGCTGAAAAGGCTTTGAAAGCTGATGTAGTGACTTATTGTACCTTAATCTTCGGACTATGCAAAGACGACGAGTTTGATATTGCCCGAGCGGTGGTATATGAGATGTTAGAACACGGAATTGTTCCAAGTTCGGAGGCTTTATCGGTTGTACTCAATGGTACGAGGAGAAAAGGGGATGTTCGTAGTGCTTATGAGTTATTTGTTAAGGTTAGTAGACTCGGGGAGGTTCCGAATGTATATATATGTAATGGTTTGATTCATTCGTTGTGTAAACACGAGTATTTCGAAGAAGTCGAGGTAGTTTTTATGAGAATGGAGAAATGCGGATTGTTGATAAATGATATAACGTTTAACATTATCATCGATTCGTATTGTGGGCGTGGAGAAGTTGATAAAGGTTTGGTCTTTCTTGGTAAAATGATCGGTAATCGAATAAGACCGACGATTTACACGTATAATATGTTGATTAGAGGATATTGTAAGATGGGAAGATTAGATTCAGCAGAAAGGGTATTTTTTGAGGCAGAGAAACAAGGGGTACTTCATACAGTTATAACATATACTTCATTAATTGATGGCTTCTGTAAAATGAAAAAAGTTCATAAAGCGTTGAAATTATATCATGAGATGACAGGGAAAGGGATTTCACCTAATGTTCTTACAATCACAGCACTTATTAATGGTTTTTGTCTTGAAAATATGGTGTCTGAAGCATGTAGTTTGTTCGATAAAATGAGCGAGATTAACGTTGTTCCGAATGAGGTAACGTATAATGTGCTAATTGAGGGTCTTTGTCGAAATGGTAATGTGACGAAAGGGTTTGAAATGTTGAATGAGATGATAAAAAGTGGTCTAGATGCAGATACATATACTTATAGATCTCTGATTTCAGGGCTTTGTTCTTTGGGTAGAGTACCGGAGGCTAAAGAGCTCGTCGAGGATTTGACGAACCGGGATTATGTGTTAAACGAGATGTGCTATTCGGAACTGATACATGGGTATTGTAAAGAGAGGAAATTGGAAGAGGCAATGAGTGTTTGTGAAGTGATGAAAGAAAGAGGTATTGAAGTTGATCTTGTATGCTACTCTATGATCATTCAACAAGCACTTGAACAAAAAGAAACAAAACTTTTGATGTGTATTTTGAAGCAAATTCACGACCAGGGTTTAAGTCCCGATACTTTGTTATATACGAGTATCATCGATAAGTACGGAAAGGGGGGCAATTTAGGAATGGCGAAGGCTCATTGGGATGTTATGATAAGTGAAGGGTTGTTCCCAAATGTTGTGACATACACAACAATGATTGATAGCTTGTGTAAAGAAGGACTTATTAGTGAAGTAGAGAATTTGTATAGAGAAATGATGTTAACAAATGTGAGACCTAATGAAGTAACATATGGCTGTTTTCTTGATCATTTGACAAGAAAAGGAGACATGGAAGAAGCTATAAAGTTGCATAAATCAATGCATGAAGCATTGCTTGCAAATAAAGTGACTTACAATATCATGATTCGAGGTTTCTGTAAGCTGGGACGAATGGAGAATGCTAACGATACACTTTTAGAGATGACGAGGAACGGTATTGTTCCGGACTGTATAAGTTACTCGACTATCATGTTTGGATACTGTGGAAGAGGTGATTTGAAAGGTGCACTAAGGGTATGGGAAAATATGGTGCAACAAGGAATTAAGCCTGATTTTGTTACCTATAATTTTTTGATACATTGTTGTTGTAGAGTAGGGGAATATGCCAAGGCTCTGCAGTTGAAGAATGATATGATAAAAAGAGGGCTGAAGTTGACTCCAGTCACCTGTGCTCATCTGATAAATGAGACAAACATTGTTAGTTAGTTAGTTCTTCTCTGTTAAGACAATGAGAATCATATTTTGTTGTAAGAAAAGCATAAGCATTACATAGATGTTTTTAATGCAACACAATTGAAATCAAACATGTTCATAATACTAATACATTGACAGAAAAGATTATTTCAAAGCAAAAGGAAAGCTTACAGGGAAACGATCCAGCAAAGAGGTAATATTTATCATACTTTTGGTGCTGAATTTAATTGACACGGCTTTTGAAAACATCAAGAGCCATTTCAGTTGGATCAGTGGCTTGTAACTCTACCTGAATGCCGTCTAATTCCCTTTTGAACCTGTCCTTTGAGCTTGCGTAGATCATTTTGCTCCTCACTTTAGCAGTGTCAGGGGACCTGAGTTCACAATATAATTAAGGTCTTATAAAATGATTAGTATCTAAAAGGGAAATTACCATGCAATGAAGAAAATTCTGCTCTTTGGAACATTTCCTTCTGTCAAAAACTCAAAATCGTAAACTGCATATCTGCATTCATCAGCAGGCATGCTTGCAGCAAAGTTTTCATATGTTTCAGTTGGGTCACCAAGCTTTTCAACAATAACCTGTTTCTGTTTCTCCTCAATCTTGAATATAATGAAGCGGTGTGTACGTTTAGCTTTGAGCTCCAAGAACTTCAGCTTGCAATCATCATGAACCGCCATTCCAGAAGCTGCATTAGCCTGTAGGTCACAAGGAAATCACATTTCAAAAGAACGTGGACTTCAAGCAAAACAATGGCAGTGAGACTTTGATCTTTACCAAGACTTCATGTGGAAACTATAGACTGATAATTCATAATTTATAAAACAAAGAAAATAATAAATTTAGTGCAACTCCAAGTGGTGTCTATAGGTGAAATGCCTTGTTGATAAATACTTCAAAAACAGCAGCAAGCGCTTCCGCAGAAATTGGATTAGGAAATCCAACGCATTACTATTTTCACAGCAATCCTCGATAATAGAAGAGTTCCAGTAGCACACTTAAGTGCAAATGACATAAATATAAAATAATGAAGAAGATTATATTCACATAAAAATAAGTATATAACTCCTGTTAATTACACTAAACAGCTGAATTGAACGCAAGATCCAGTCCGCCGACTTGGTATGCTAAAAATACGCAACAAAAATTCCACCGACAGCGCAGCTCCAATTGAACCCGGTAAAAGTCAAAAAATCTTCGGAAACAAGCAATCGAGTCCCAGATGCAGGAGCTAAAACTGGATTTAAATTTGAAGTCCAAAAATACAAAGATCGGGGCAAGTATAGGGATACATATACACATCCGAGAAAGATAAACACAATAAAAAAAAGAAAAAACGCGCGTCATACAGTAGAAAAAATCAGTGAAACCGAAAAATGAATTACCATGTTGACGAGGCTTGATCGCAGAAGATCGCGAGGATTCACCAATAATTCCGGGAAGAGAGAATTTAGGGCTGAGAAAAGGGCTCCGTGTAACTGGAGCCGATATTTTTAGAGAGAATAAGAGGGTGGATAGAGACAAGGCCCGACCCTCGGCAAGAAGGGATTAAATTATAATTTTTGTAAATTATTGGGTTTTGTTAGTTCTATCTTTTTATAATTGAGTTAGGAATGGTAAAAAACTCAATCATATCCATCATTTCCATCCAACATAATTTAATATTTAAAGTTTTTTATATTTAATATTTTTAAATATATATCAATATATTTATATTTATGATATGTAATTATGATTAAATTTATTATATTTATAAATTATCAAATTAATAATTTATCAATTTTATAAAACCATGTTTGTTTGGATGAATGTATTTTGGTGTTATCATAATTTTTTCATTTATTTTGTGACAAAGTATAATGTAAAAACGATGTCAAAATTTTAGAAATTATGTATTTTACATATTTTATGAATAAACATCGACTATAAATTGACGATTTTCGTTCATTTTTTGGTAATCGATTTCGAAAAATTAAAGTTTTATTTATGTAATTTTTAATATATAGATATATTATTTATACTATTTTCAAATTTAGATATATTTTTACACTTTTTAAGGTTAAATAATCAAATAAAAATGATATTATGTTTAAAACATTAACGAATATTAAAATCAAACAATAATTACTTTCAATCTTTTGAATTAAATATACAATTATAAATATTAGAGAATATATTTACAAACTTTTTGAGTTTATAGTTGTTTTATTATAATAATTTTTGTACCATTTTTATCATTTTCAAAGTTTGATATTTATTTACATTATTTTAAAGTTTCGATGTATTTATAAATATCACTCGTAAATAAAAAACAATCTATTTTATAATATTTATTACTTTTTATTTTAAATATTTTTAAAAAGTTTAAAAAATATTATCGGAAAAAGTGAAAAAAATTATTTTTATTTTTTATTATTTGAAATTTTACGTGGGTTGGGTTATTAACCGTGGGGCGGGTATTCGCAATAGTATAACACATATTTGAATATTCAAACCCAATGTGGATTTGGGTGGTATGAATTTGAATTTATAAGTGATGGAGCTGGCGTATATTTGACCAAATCCTGCCCAAACCCTACCAATTGACATTTCTAAATTGATGTGTGAAGAGATGTGATGATGTGTGGTGAGATATGAGGAGATATAATAATTGTGATTATTTAAATGTATTAAATAAAATTGTGATATTATTATTGTAATTTATTTAAAAATAGTAATATATTATTATATATAAAAAATAATAAATATAATTATTTTAATTAGTATAAGTAAGTTAAATTAGTATTTTAAAAAATCACCATGATGGCTCAACTGGTTTTAACCAATATTTTCATATCGATTCGATGTATCGTTTCGAGCCAGATCAGTATGATCAGTATACTGGAATTATTTTTTTAAAAAAAAATTTAAAATTTTTTTCCGGGTCGACCCTAAAAATCCGGATTCCGACCCGAAAACCTGGTACCGAGCTTGCCGGTCGAAATACCGATGTCGCCATGTTTTCGCCATAACGACCGGTATGAAAGCATACGTTTTAACAGAGATGAAATTGTGGTTTTTTGTAATGAATGCACCGCAAATTTGCTTTTTATTTTTTGTACATTAAAATATCACCATTTAATTACCTCATTACATCTCATCATACTTTAATCGGAGAACCGAACATACTCATATCGAATATAAAATCGATTAAATCAAATATACCCAAACAATTGTATCTTAGGCTACCTGTAACGGCGGAAATGACCGTATGGAAATACGGTAATTTCCGCCGCTTTGGCGCCACATCGGCGCCCATGGATACATGGACGCCAATGTGCGTTCGTCTTTATACGCTCCGCGGACAGGGTCACCCAATCCCTTGTCCGCGGGGATGATTATATTATTAAAAAATATTATTTTTTTTTTAAATTTGTATTTTAATATATAATGATTTATATATTATTTATAATATATAATTGTTTATAAATATTATATATATTCAGATTATTAATTTAATATTTTAAATATATAATTATATTTTAAATTTGATAATTTTAAAATAGAAAATAATAAATACGAAAAACAAAGTAAAAAAATGAAATACATCGAAGTGAATAAAACACACCGATACAAATTCATAACTAATTATTAACATCGAAATCATTTGAATCGTTACCATGATCGCTACTTCTCTGGTTACTAGCAGAATTTTGAGATCCACCACTACTATTAATCGAACTACGTGCGATTAACTTGTGAAGAGTATCCTCGAATAATAACATTTGTGCATAATTCAACTTATCCGGATCGGTATTCATCAGCCATATACTTATGTCTAGCTCATATAGCTTGTTGAATTCATCGAAGCGTTTGTTGCTCTCATCAATCTTTCTATCTTTCTCCGCCCTTCGTTCTGCTCTAAATGAAGAACTCTCGCTCGTCCTAGGTTCTTTCTGTTTTTGTGTTCTTTTAGCAGCATCCCTTCCAATAGGTCGGATTTCCGGTGCCGGATCCGATTGGAGTATGTCGAAGTTTTCACCGGAGCGGTGCGAGCTGCTTCCTTGTTCTTGTTGCCATTTCGGCTCATTTCTCAGGATTCGCAAAACATGTTCGTAAGCGAAATCTTTTCTTTCATTTGTTCGAAAAGCATCAAGTGCCTCCTTGAAATAGTCATGTTCGATATATCCATTTGGATGTCGGGTACATATGCCATCGTAAACTCCACAAAATTCGGAGACGGCTTTGGTGATTGGGCCCCATTTCTTCCGAATGGCTTTTTTGTCACGAGATTTGCAACTTGGACCTCCATGTGTTGTGTAGAAGTCGGCTATTCGTCCCCAAAAAGAACTATTTTTTTGTGAGTCACCGATAATATGATCTTTAGATGTGTAGAGTCATCCAGCAACCACAAGTTACTCCTCCTTCATTGTCCACCTTGTGTTCCTACCCTTCTCGGTATTAGAGACATAGTTGCCACTGTGTAAATTATCTAGACTATATTGAGATGAAAATCCATGCGATTCAACATTTTATATACGAGATATATTGTTGAAGTTAAGTATGAAGAATGATGAATAAAAGTTACTTATATAGTTGAGATACTATGTTTAGTCAAATCGAAATTTGAATTTCCGACACCCGTGCCGGGATGTGACTAAACACAATTGTGTGTTTCAAGAGCCTTCGATTTTTGCACTATGTTTTGCAAATCGAAATTCGAATCTCCGACATCCGTGCAGGGTTGTGACTAAACACAATTGCGTGTTTCAAGGTGTTATGGTCCCTTTTTAGGGGGTATCAACAGTCGTCTTGTTCGTTCAACAAACGAACTCGGTTCTGATTTGTTTTAGATGTGGAAGACGATGAAAAGTTGGAAATAAATAAGTGCACAGCGATGTATAGTGGAAACCCCGAGAATTGGGGTGAAAACCACTTGACTAAGAGCAGATTATGCTCTTAGCCTGTTCACTAATTGAATAATTCATAATTAATACAGCAGAGGCTAAAGAAAATGACAAGGAAAAGAAAGCGGTAAGAATTCCGGCAGGGTAACAGCCTGTTCTTCCGCGTCCAAAGGGTCCTGCTATTTCCGTCGTCTTGCCCTGTATTTATAGAGTTCATAGCATGTGTAAATCACGCTCCGTAACCGCCTCTGACAGGTTTGTTAGAGGTTGTTATCGTGGGATGTAAAACGAGGTTGGGACCGAAGCGTGTTCTGCATGATCGGGCCCGAAGCGTGGTAAACGTGGGAAGGCCCGAAGCGTGGAAAACGTGAGTTGTGACCGTTCGGACCGAACCCAGGTGCCAACTGGCAGAAAATGCTTTATTTCGTCAAGGTTAGCTTCGGTCCTCTCATTGAACATCGGGCCGCTCTTTCTTACGTGAGTAAATGGGCTATGGAGTTCGTTTTCACTATTTAAATCGGCCGACGGTTGCTGGGCCTTACCCATCACAAGGTACCCGATCCTAAAGTTCTCATCACAAGGGCCTTCGATTTTCGCACTATGTTTTGTCAAATCGAAATTCGAATCTCGGTGTTTTCTAACAACTGTGCCATGAAGTGACTAGTCATTGCTCGACTTTCTATGTATATCGTTTTTTGGATCGATTTGATTAGCCATTGCACGACTTTATACAACATCTCGAGACGCGACATCTTTCCTCTATAAATAACTTTGTTGAAATGTTTGCATAACATAACAATTGAAAATGAATTCTACTAACAACGATCAATCTCGTTTGACAGATTCATTCATCTCTGAAATCCCGCAATTGTACAAACAACTACAGACGTACATAAAATCTTCATCTTCGAGTAGTTCAGATGATTCCGAAGAATCACCCCCTCCGAGGCAAAAAAAGAAACATCCTCGAAGCCACATCGAAAGGGGACGTGAGTGGGGAAGCACAAGACTGATAGCAGATTACTTCTGTCAATACCCGGTGTATTCAGAAGACCAATTTCGCCGTCGATTCCGTATGCGACGTCCACTCTTTGAGCGAATTATGACCGCACTCGCTGAATATGATCTTTTTTTCCAAAGAAGAATAGATGCCACTGGACGTACGTCCCTCATGGCTCATCAGAAATGCACCGCGGCTATATGATGTTTAGCATACGGTTGTGCCGCTGATCAAGTAGATGAATATGTTTGATTGGGAGAGAAGACCACATTAGACTACTTGCGACATTTTGTAAGAGCGGTCCGAGGAGTGTTCGGGGATGAATATCTACGACGTCCGGCTCCTGAAGATATTCAACGTTTGCTTCACTTGGCGGAATATCGTGGTTTCCCTGGAATGTTGGGAAGTATAGATTGTATGCATTGCGAATGAAGAAATTGTCCCGTGGCATGGAGAGGTCAATTCGTTCGTGGAGACAAGTGTGTTCCGACATTGATGCTTGAAGCTGTTGCCTCTATGGATACATGGATTTGACATGCTTTTTTCAGTATGACGGGTTCTAATAATAATCTGAATGTTTTTGTAGATCACCATTACTACATGAATTGCAAAATGGAACAGCCCCTCAAATTGAATTCACAGTCAATGGACATCGGTACTGTTATTGTCCCTTTTTAGGGGTACCAACAGTCACCCGAGTCGTTAGCAAACGAATTCGGTTTTGATTTGTTTTTTATGGGGAGAACGATTAATGATAGAAACAAGTAAAGAAGACACATCGATTTATAGTGGAAACCCTAGAAATTGGGATGAAAACCACTCGAATAAGAGCGAATTATGCTCCTAGCCTGTTCACTAATCAAACAATTCATACAAAATACAGCAGATTCTTAATTAAAATGACAAGGAAAAGAAAGCAGTAAGAACTCCGGCAGAGTAACGGTTTGTTCTTACGCGTCCAAAAGGTCATGCTCTTTCCGTCGTCGTGCTCTGTATTTATAGAGATAGTGGCGTGTGTAAATCACGCTCTGTAACCGCTTCTGACAAGTTTGTTAGAGGTTGTTAACGCGCGATGTAAAACGAGGTTGGGACCGAGGCGTGGTCTGCGTGAACGGGCCCGAGGCGTGGTAAACGTGTGAAGGCCCGAAGCTTAGAGGGCGCGGGTTTGTAACCGTTTGGACCGAACCACGGAGCCAATTACCAGACGACGCTTTATTTCGCTAAGGTTATCTTCGGTTCTCTCATGGAACATCGGGTCCGCTTTTCATTAAGTGTATAAATGGGCTGCATGAGTTTGCTTTCATCATTTGGATCGGCCCAACCGTTATTGGGCCTCATCCGTTACAGGGTGCCTGGTCCTGGAGTTCTCATCAGGTACAATATGTGTTATTATCTAGGTGATGATATATATCTAAATTAACCTCTTTTTGTTAAATCTATTATGCTACCACAAACTCTACAAGATAAATTATTTGCTATTCACCAAGAAGGAGCAAGAAAAGTTGTAGATAGAGCATTTGGGATATTGCAAGCTCGATGGGGATTCTCACCTGACCTTCACGTCTTTGGGATCGAGCAACTCTTGGAGATATAATGTATTCATGTATTATATTATATAATATGATTATCGAAGATGAGAGAGACGACCACACCGCAACTTACAATGCACTTTGAGATTATGATCAACCGGAAGACTCTTCTGAACCGGAATCGATTCAAAGAGGAATTGATCCAAGTTTTCATGCTTATCTTCGTCGTATAATCGATGCTCGTGATCGGAGAACTTGTTATCAATTAAAAAATGATCTTATTGAACATGTATGGAATAAATTATTTTGATCAATTTTAGGTGTATTTATAATATTTTTAAATATGTTTTTAGTTAATTTATTTTAATGATAATGTAATATAATATTCAATTCTATAAAATGTAATATAAAATTTATTAAAATATTGATTTTAAACTGCTTTTAAAATATTAAAATTGAAATGTAATATTTAATGATAAATAAGGTAATAAAATAATAAAGTTAATGAAATAGAAAGATAAAATGAAATTTGGAGAGAGAAGATGATGTGAATGAAAGAGAAATAAATAATGATGTGGATGAGTGAGAATTTTTAGAAATAGAAAGAGAAAATGATGTGTATGTGAGAGAATGTTGATGTGTAAAGAGATTTATACGGCGGAAATGGTTTTGGGCGCTGACAAGATTACATGTAGCCTTATATAGGTAATCATTTTATATGGATTGAATTTATTGATCACATAATCCATTAATAACTATTGAATCAAAATATATAAAGGCAACTAGATCATATAAAATCATCAAATATAAAAGATATGCATGACACCCCACATTGAATAAAATAAATTTGAGGATTAAATTATTTGGTGGTTGAATTAAAAAATTAGAAAATAACTTCAAAATCACAATTATTTGCAACCACAATTTTTTCATTACATATATTTGATATTTTAAGTAAGTTATATATATTAAGTAATTTTTAATATTTTGATTATTTACCATCAAATACTAATGATATTGTAGGTTTTACGACTAATAGAAACTAATCGGCACGGGATAATAATTTCCCTTATCAAAATGGAGATGAATATCTTACTCGAACAATGAATTTTCTATAAATAGAATCGATGATGGGATATTTAAAAGATATTTTTTTAAAATTTTAATAATTTTGTATGACGGTAACATATTTAGTTGACATATTATTTTAAAAACTAGTCATGGGGCCAAAAAATCCGGTTGAACCGGTTTATTTAACTCAAAACCGGTTTTTAAGAATTTATATTAAATTTTTTTTAAAATATATATCAAAACTTTTTTATATTATCTAATTACATTTTTTAAAAATTTATTTAGAGTTTTTTGTAATAAAATATATTTATCTTATTCATTAATATTATTATTTATTTTTCGATTAAACTGGTTCAAACCGATCCGATCTTCCGATTCGATCAGTAGAAAACAATTTTGATCCACCGGTTCGACCAGTTTTTAAAACTATGGAATGAACGGGTATTAGTGTGCATTGCACATATAGATTTTTTCCATTAAAAATAACATTTAATTTGTTATTATCTATTTGAATAAGTATTGAAACAAATATAATTTATTTAACCATTAATAATAATTATAACCAAAATAATTTTATTGGAATAAAATATAAAAATTGCAAACTCTAGGGCTAATGAAAAGCTATTTAAAAGTCGAAGTTAATCGCAATCGGAAGAAAAATTTCACGGCGGAGACGAACAAGTTAAGGAATGGCGTGGAGGGGTCAACTATCTCGGTATATTAAGGAGGTTCGGTTCCTGTTCTCTCCCAATTCTCCTTCCAGTTCCGCCACAAGGTAATTACTGATGAATTCCCCTTTTCGATTTGTTATTTTTTCGATTCCCCGGATCCTATCCTGTTTCACTTTCCATTATATGTCTATTTGCAGAAATTTCATTGAGAATCATTACAAAGATCTGAAAACTAAGAACCCTAGGCTCCCAATTTTAATCCGTGAGGCAACTGGCATCCAGCCTCAGCTTTGGGCTAGATATGGTACTAAATTTTAACTTCACATGCCCTTTTGTAGCTTTCTGAATCGTGATTGCAAAACTTTTTGCTCCAGGTTTAATTATTTCGCTAGCAAAAATTTGTTCGATTTGTTATGTTATATGAACTTCATTTAGAGTTGGATTGATGAAATTTGCAACACTCTCATTGAGATGCACAATATTAGTTCTAGTTACATAAGGAGAGATAAATTAAAAAACTTTACAAGTTCATTTGAGCATCTCATTGCATTGAAGTTTGTAGATATATAGTAATGTTTTTATGACGAGCCTAAACATCAGTTTTCACCGGTATGAATGATATATCTGCCCGAGTTAAGAACAATGACTTTGTACTACGTATTCATGTGGTATACTTATGTTTCTCTTATGTAAATTCATTGATTGGTTTAAATGTGTTTTGGGTTGGATATTTTGATTGGTATGCAGATTTGGGTGTTGAGCGAGGAATACAATTGGAAGGGTTGAACGAGGAGCAGATCTCCAAGGCGCTGGAGGATCTAGCGAAAGGAGGCGGTGCTGCTTGATTCAAGGGCTGAGTGATTTTCAGCACAAACTTGTTAAGGTCAATAAGAATGATGCTTATGGTTATTATGTTCAGGCCCTGATTGCAACAACTTATAATCTTTATTTTACCACTGCTTTCAAAAACCTCTTAGGCCTTGGCGTTTGATGGGATTAATTGTTCATTTAATATTACTCAAAGATTTACTCCAAATTGTTCTTATTTTATCATTGATACATACTTTCATTGATTTGATCATCAAATTATCGTAAAGGTAAATCATTGCCTATCTTTTGTATTGAGTGGTGTTTGTTAGTAGCCTCGAATTTTAAAATAATATAAAGACAGTGCATTCAAAGTTTGTAAATTGTATATAATACGAGTTGTTGATCTCCTAATTTTAGGGGTTGTAAATATGTTCTCAAAATTTATAAATTATGTGATTGATCCTTAAAATTCTAGAATTATTTATATTTAATATTTGATTCTAATACTCGTTAATATTTTAAATATATCCATAATTTATATTTAACTTATTAACATTAAAAAATTGTAATAATTATACCTTAACATTTTTTAAAATAACACAAAAATTGTAAAAAACAACTCTCACGAAGAAATAAAAATCATTATTATTCACTCAATTATCATTCTTGAATAATTTTAAAACTTCAGAATTTTACATGTAATTTTAAAACATTAGAAACATCGTTTTTATACTATTTTAAACATCAGAGACCATCATTGTAATTTTCTCCTTTTGTATTGTTTATAAAACACGAGATCTTATGTTCATATCAAAATTAGTCACCAATGTTTTCCAATTTTAGCAGAGTTTTGTCTAATTTTGTAAACTAAAGAACAATATTGCCAAAAAATGCAGTTTGGAAGATTAAGAATGTCCAAAAAACAGAGGCATCAATAAAATCTGGCAGAAGTAACAAAATATAAGGAAACAAAACAATAATCAAGAGACTCACAGATTGCTAGAGAAGTTCAAGATTGTCAAGTAAACAAACATTGAAAAATGAAATGTTCTCTTCAGTTTACTGTTGCTGCTGCTCAGTAAAAGAAACCAAGTACCTTACCCCCTACATTCTTTCTACGGGCTTCTTCATGATCCATAATTCCAGCAGAAGTTGTTAGCACAATGTAACCAAACTGTCACACCCAAAATTAACCAAAATTACGATGTTTATCTCGGTCATTGAAGATATGGGATGCGGCAGAAACAGTTCAATAATGTGAGGGATCCAGTTAATGAATCAATAACATTGCACAATACGAGTTCCTTGTATGTAAATCAATGAGCCTTTTGTTACCTGTCTTGAAGGGAGAAGTCTAGCGGTCCAAGATTCGATATCTTTGACACCAACATCAAAACGAGGACTGATTACGCCACATTTGTTTAGCCTTCCATTTAACTCCACCACAATTTTTCCAGCACGGTGATCATCGACATATTCGAACTCTCCAATGTATCCTGAATAAAGAAATAAAGCTCATTGTGTAAAAAGAACGATAAGGCAAATACAAAGTAAAAATAGCAGTACCATGCTTCTGCATCACCAAAAGAAACTTGATGATTACTTTTGAAGAAGGTCGGATCATGACCTGACGCTTTCCCCTTTTTTCAGCATTGTACATGCTCTTCAAAGCATCATTTAGCACACTGACTCTCACCATCTTCCAAATCAAGTTAAAAAACTGATGCCAAAATGCAACTCAGTCACATAAATTCATCATAAATGTAAAAAAACTGTCTACCCAATCCTAATCACACAAACATATAAACCCTATAAATCCGCAATTCCTACACACGAATAAGCCAAAGAATTGGAAAAAAACCACGCAGGGTAAAAATTCACGCCCTAAAACGCATCATCCATCAATAAAAAATACCAGAGAAAAAGATTTAAAGTACAAGAATCATGAAAAAATTACCTCTTCGAGATTTGGGGCCCTTCGTCCTGCAGTCGAGGGAGTGAATTAGGGTTCGTCGATATAACTTTTCAGAAGAAAAATGAATTGAAATACATTAAATAATTATTCAGCCCAGCCCAGCCCAGCCCACTAAATCCGCTTGTGTTAGAAAATGATTGACATTTAATGTACCCACATTTCATATTTTTAAAACTTGGTATTTTTGAATATATCAAATACGTTTTTTTCGTATTTCATCTATAATACCTATGTCCATTATTATAATATATATTATATTTTTAAATTATTTTTATTTTATAATTTTATTCTTAATTGTTTTATTTTTTTAGTACATATTTAATTTAATCAAATATATTATGATTATCATATATTTATAAGAGAAAATTGCATAATTAATCCCCCAACTTTTGAACTGTGTAAAGGGCATGCCCTCCAACTTACGAAATTACAAGAATGACACCTAAAGTTTTCAATACCGTTTGTTTTTTACCCCTGACATTTAGCACCCAATTTTCCGTAAGTTAAAAACCGTTTGAAAACTCATCACAATTGTCGAAAATATGACCCGTTTGAAAAATTATACAAAAATTACCCTTGATGTTCGACAATTGTGCATGAAATATTAAAAATTTACGAGTTCATTAAAGTGTCAATCATAAACGGTATTGGAAACTTGAGGTGTTTTATTTGCATTTAATTGAAGTTGGAGGGCTATAAATGCATATTTTTTATCAAAAAGTGTACCATATTTGTAATTTTGTAACTTGGAGGGCATGCCCTTTACACACCCCGTAAGTTGGGGGGCCATGGCCAAACATCACCCATATTTATAATATATATGATATACTATTGATCTTCCGTCATACATATTGATATTTTCGTTTATATTTTAATAATTTTTTTTAAATTCTACGTGGCATTGACGTGTCCTAATAGACACTTTAGGATGGTCGTGTCCACATTCCCGTTTTTTAGTGTACACACGTATTACGTGTCTAACATCCTAGATGAGAGACTAGACTGCATAAAAAATCATTGATCCAAATATATCTAAATTATATCTTAATCGATTTTAATGATATCTGAAATATGTACACTTTATCGTATCTTATAATTTTTAATTTCAGATCGAATTATTTTTTTATCATATCCATCATATACTTATTAATATATAATATTATAATACATCTATATTTTTTATTTCCTTTATTTATATATCAATATACAATACATTATTTTTTATTTGTATTATAAGTTTTTTTTCTTTCCTTATTGATTCATTGTCAACGGAAGAATATTTAGAATAATTCAAAAATTAAAATTCATATTATATCATTTAATTTAATTCTTTTAGCATGTGATTTTATAATTGATTAATTAGCCGAAATTTAAGTTTAAATTCATTTTTAGTCTTAAGAGTTAATTATATTCTTTTTTAGGTTATAAAAAAGAAATAAAAAATAAAAATGACCTTATATACCATCCGAAAATCGATCAAATATCCAAGTCAGTTATAGATTAAAACTTTGATCTATACGGGTCGGTACGTAAAATTCAATGAGTATCAATATTTTGTTGGATTTTCATCTGAACCGATTTCGAAGATCGTATACGGGATATTTCGGTTTGATCCTAAAATAATAATTAAGAATATTTATATTTTTTGGTTTGATCCAAAAGTTATAATAGAATAATAGTTTTGAATTTTCTGTTTGATCCCAAAATAACATTTTTTGACTTTATCAGCTGTATCGACATAGACCAAAACGGGATTCTAAATAAGTATGAAATGCATCAGATAATCGAGATGTTTTAGGTAGAATGATTCACAAATCAGTCTTTGCAAATTCTTAATCATTATTTTTGTAGAGATTCACGATTCAATGGTCTAAAAGAATTGTTGGGCACGCAGCGAAAGTTATGAAATCGATATATCGATGATGCAAATATGATAAATAAATAAACACCGAAATTTAAAGTGGTTCACCCAAAATAGGGCTAGTCCACGGATCACATCAGATAAACTTCCACTATTACCAATAGCATGGATACAGAGAGAATATAATCTAGATAAATATCTAGAATAGAAAACCAAAATAGGCGGTAAAAACAGTGTTTACCTAACACTCAATTGAGAATAATAATTACACGAATTCAAGAAGAACAATTTTCTTCTTAAATATATTCTCTCTCTCTTTTTCTCTTCCTCTATAGAATACTCAATTGAGATCTTGAGATTGATAGATTTGTTTGGGATGATAAATTGAGGCTCAAGTGCCCTCAATTTATAGGAGTAGTGGAAATATATTTCTCTCTAAATATCCTCTTGGTGGTTAGCCAAATATCCACCAAATATTGATCAAGTTTGAATATATTTTTATTTATATTCTTTATGTGAACCCCACATCATCTGGAGGGATTAATCCATTAAGACAATTCATAAAAGAAGTGAATCACATTAAAAATATTAGACAAAGTCTATTACTCACGATATTATGATATCACGTCTCTTATAAACTAGAATTATTCTAATTTCATAACCGATGTAGGATAATATTTCAACAATTGAAAATATTGGAACTTTTAAGTTTAAACAAAATTCAGACAATGAAAATAAGAACGAGTTTTATTATTATTATTTTAATATTTTGTATCTATTAATATTTTTTAACTACTACGCGTATATATGCAAGAAATAGTTGCAAAATAATACAGTTTGTTTTGCTTGAATGATTTTCTAATAATTTGAGTTCTCAATAATTTATTGCAATAATAAAATTTTCAATAATTTTGAATTATTAATTAATGGACTCCTTTGACTAAATCTTTTCAATTTTTTCATGTCAGTCAAGGAATGCAAATTTCACACATCAATGACCTGGCCTTATTGACTACCGTGTTTTTTATTCTGAATATTAATAATATATATTGATATATAATATTCAAACAAAATTATTTTAATGATATTTAAAATTACAATTAAAAACTTTATTAATGATGTATTTTGTGGTTAAATTTTTAGAGTTCGGTCTATTTACGTGATAAGCGTTGTTATTGTCTAACGGACCGGAGTATTTAACAGTCATATGTTCGAAATTATCAGAGGCTTGTTTTATGATTTGTATTGATTGATGGTACAATTATATAACGAAATTCAAACGAGAACAAGAGGATTTAACGTAAAAAAACTCATAAAAAATGGAAAAAAATCATAGGACATCCAATTTATTATGAAAACAACGTGATTACAAATCTCATACATTATTCTTAAACAGTCTCCATGTAAATTTAATCAGACTCTATAAATTTAACAATTTTGTTTTAAATATAATGAGTTTATAAATAAAAAAGAACCTTAAGTTGTGCCCCAAAATACTCTAATTGTACATTTTTTATCTATTTATTTTTATTGTTAGAATAGATCATGTGTCCTTTTTAGTATACGACTACTTTGATATAAATTATATTAAATTTAGTAACTATAATTATAATTAATATTCATACTTTATATGTAATGTGAAGACCCGATATATTCTAGGATAACCTAAAACCCCAAGAAATTTCTTAATTAATATAATTGATGGTTATATTTTCTTACTAATGTTGCACTTCAAGTAAATTATACCTTGATTGCATTATATAAGTAAAATAATATATAATACAAATAAATAAATTGTAAGTTTGGCAAGTTAATTTACTAAAGTTTACTTAAGCGTGAAACTAATTCGTATTTTTCATACTATAATTATTAATTTAATTTTTAAAACATATGTAATATTTAAAGATTATAACAATGTATTTGGTCACTTATGATACACTATGCAGCACCCACTCGTTCGACCGACTCGGTACGACACGACTCGACTAGGTTATTATTTTTAAATAAAATAATATTAACTAATGTTAAAATTTGTTGAGAATTACATAAATTCTAAATTTTAAACTATAAATATTTTATCAATTTATTATATAAGAGAATTCAATTTTATAAAAAAGTGAATATAGTTGTTTTATTACATGTTTCCCCAAAAGCAACCATATTTCGGTCTATTATCGCTTACACAATTTGTTGTGTTCTGAAAACCGGGGGTATCAACAGTCGTTCGGTTCGTTGCAAGACGAACTCGGTTTTAATTTGTTTTGTAAGGGGGGAAACGATCTATAATCAAATGAAAAAAACAGGGCAATTTTAGAGTGGAAAACCCCTAGAAAATAGAAAAAAATCACTTGACTAAGAGCTGGAAATGCTCTTAGCCGATTCAATAGTCAAGCTGTTCAATACACAAGCCATATTCGTTCTTTAGATACAAACAATGAAGGAAAACGTAAGGGAAGCAAGAGAAAAAACGAAGAATAAGATGTTGTCGCTCCCAAGTATCTCTTTTATAGGCTTTTCATGCTGTATTAACAGTAGAGTGTCGTTTTGTGCTTATCTCATGTGACTAGGTCGGCTCGTGCCGGGCGGGACAGCCGCCGGTCGTAGCTCTAGCTGGCTACGCGGAGTTAGGCCTTTCGGCGCGACTAGCCAGCTGTCTCCAGACCAGGGAAGGCTCGTACAACTCTGTCAGACATGCATCTGACAAGATTATCAGAGGTTATTGTCGCATGCCGAGGAGTGCGGATGGCCCGAAGCATAGTCTGCGCATCCTGGACCGATCGGTCCCGATGAGGAGGAGAGCGCGTGATTCCATCGATCAGTCCCGATCACTAAGATCGGACCTTTGGGTCTGACTGTTCTCATCGAGCCGTCCATTCCCGTTGGCTAGATTTGGGCCTCCAAGTTCGGTTTATGTCATTTGGGCTATCCTGGCTAAACTTGGACCTACCCAAGTTCGGGGTACCGGGTTCCGGAGGTCTCATCACAATTAATTCATAAGTATATAGATAATATAAGAAAGTCGTGAATCTATATAAGTCACTTTTTTAACGAAGAAAAATATAATTAATGAAGAAATCAAAACGATATCGTTTTGTATCAATTGTCAAGAATCGTAACGAGTTGAAAAGTCGACTTGATCCGACACTGGTATATAAGAAAAATTGGAGAATTGGTACAATTTATTCATTAGCAATAAAGTCTAAAATTTTATAATATTTTCAGTTAAAAAAATAGCAATAAAGTCAATTAATACGTAACTCTAATTGGTTGTGCCACGTGAAATTTAGGATAATATTCAAATAATAATCACAAATAATATATTTTATTTATTATTTGAAATCGAAAGGCTTGGCTGTAGCCAGTCACAGGAGATAAGAAACGAGGAAGTAGTTTCGTTAGGAATCACGCGGTGGCAGTCAACGGTGGGCGCGTCCAGCCAATTTTCCGGTAAGCTTATTTAATGCTCACTTACCCTGTTAAAATCTGAAAAAGATCTTCAGTTTCATCTTGAGAATCCAGAGAATGAAAGGGGGATCGTTGTTTTCGAGCACTACCGGAGAATTATCTCCGCCGCATCATTCTTTGACGCCGGAGAATATTGATTTTGCTGAATCGGTGATTAGGAAGTGGGATTTACATTCCGATAAGCATGGGAATTTCACGCCGTTATTCTTTGGTGATAGGGGAGAGGCTAAGATATTTATTGAGGCGGTAGATGCTTTGCAGCACGCTATGCGAATCCATGTGAGGCTTGATTCAACCTCCGATAAGATAATCAGAGCTCAGAGATTGATGCCTATTGCGATTGAGAGGCTGGAGAAGGAGTTTCATTTGATTTTGGCTGAGAACAGGAAGAATCTTGATTCAGATTCCCTCTCCCGTCGCTCTAGAGGAGCTTCGGTGAGAATTAGTGTATCGGATTACTACGAAGACGAAGGTTCTGAGGAGGAGTACGGCACAACTCCGCCGCGAACGCCGCCTAGGGCTGGAATTTCGGGGACCGTTGCTGAACGAGCTGCGGATGTTGCCATGGCGGATTTAAGGAGCATCGCTGAGTGTATGATTCGTTGTGGGTATACAAGAGAATGCGTTAAAATCTACAAAATCGTTAGAAAATCCATTGTTGATGAAGCTATGCATTATTTGGGAGTAGAAAAACTGAATCATTCTCAGATGCAGAAATTGGAGTGGGATGTTCTGGAAGCGAAAATCAAGAAATGGATTCACTTGGTTAAGATAGCAGTGAGAACGCTTTTTCTGGGCGAGAAGATTCTCTGCGAAACGGTTTTCTCTTCATCGGAGAAGATTGCTGAATCCTGCTTCGCCGAGATCTGTAAAGACGCGGCTGTTAATTTATTCAGCTTCGCAGACAACTTCGGGAAGAGCAAGAAAATCCTGTCCCCTGAGAAAATGTTTCGCGCTCTAGACCTCTACGAGGCGATATCCGACTTGTGGCCGGATATTGAAGCCATATTTTGGCACGATTTGCTGTCGGCCGTGAAGACGGAGGCCGCGGCGGCTCTGGTTAAACTGGGCGAGGCTGTGAAAATTATGCTCACTCAATTGGAAAGCGCCATTCAGAAAGACTCCTCCAAGATACTTCCCGGCGGCGGCGTCCACCCGTTGACTCGTTATGTAATGAATTTCCTCATTTTCCTCGGCGATTACACCGGCGCCGTCTCCGACATAATCGCCGACTGTCCAGTTAACCCGCATAGTCCTCTTCCTGAGCGGTACTTCTCAAGCCCTACCGCCGGCGGAGGAGAAGACCCTGCGGCGGGGGCAATCACCACCCGCGTCGCGTGGTTGATTCTTCTCCTGCTCTGTAAACTCGACGGGAAGGCGACAACGTACAACGACGTCGCATTGTCTTACCTGTTCCTCGCGAACAATCTAAACTACGTCGTTTCAAAGGTCCGAAACTCTAATCTGGGCCTAGTTATGGGAGCTGACTGGATCTGGCAACACCGGTCCAAGATAAACCGATTCCTAGCCAATTACGAGAGAATGGGATGGACGAAGGTGATTTCATCATTACCTGTTGATCCGACGGCTGAAATTCCCTTACAGCAAGTGAAGCACCACTTCAAGCAATTCAACAATAATTTCGAAGAAGCGTATAAAAATCAAACTTCATGGGTTATACCCGACCCGGAGACCCGTGACCGAGTTAAAATATCCCTTGCTAAATTAATAGTTCCGGTTTATCGGGTTTTCTATGAAAAGCACCGGGGCGACAATGGTCTGCAATCTTGGGAGGAGCCAATTATCCGTTATGCCCCTGAGGATATGGATAATTACTTGTCCGATCTGTTCCTGCCTCAATCTGGGACCAGCACGACGTCATCTCATTCGTCAAGGAAATCTACTGCCTCGCGCGCACGTTGAACGACCATCTGTCAAATTGTAATTTATTTCTATTTTTATTGTTAATTTAATGTCATTTTATTCACAAATTAATAAAATGACATGACTGTGAAAATATAAATTAATTTAATTTTTATTTTTCTAAATTCTTATTTTATTTAAAAATACAAATCAAAGTCAATTTAGTGTTATATAAATTTAGAATTTATGTTATAATTAATAGATCACTTAAATTAAATTGTTCTTTTTGTAAAATATGGATTTTAAGAAAATTTCAAATACATGGTTAATTTTTATATTATCATAATTTATAAGGTTTTATTTCAAATTAAGACCAAACATTTATTAAAGAAAATTATTATTACAGCATAATTTCTTTTTGATTTATATTGTTTTAAAATATAAAAATAATATAATTTAAAAGACTAAATACAAAATTATTATAGTATTAGAAAACATTGAGTGTACTTTAATTAATATTGACTAAATTAGATATTAAACTAAGTTGATATATTTGATTTATAATATTTAGATAATTTAAATATGGATGAACAAAAGTAAATGGACCTTGACTAAAAGAAATTATAGGCTTTTCCCATCCCACAACGCTCACACCAATCAAAGTCCCTAGAGTGGATAACGCTTCTTCCCGCTGTGTACATATATGATTTAGGGTTTATGGTTTAGAGTTTAGGGTTTCGGCTATATATATACGATTTTCTATAACTCACCTATTTGACTAATAGGTCACGGTTAACCGTTAGAATACTATTAATCCAATATTCTATTCAATCCATCAACGACTTACCATTTTTCGAAAAAATCTTTAATTTTTAAAGAAAAAATAAAAAAACATAATCTACATCAACCCGTTAACCTTTTTATGACATACACTAATTTTTAATGAGATCTTCCAAATTATAAGGTTCGGGGGAGCTTGTTAAATACATTCTTGAATCGTTCAAAAAGACGCCATGCCCTCCAACTATGTTTGCTTGTTCGGGGATTTTATTATTCTATTCATTCAACAATTCACCCCAAATGTGAGACCACGGAAGAGCAATGTTGTACTATATACTCTCATGTATACTCAAGGAAAATGACTTTGAGGAAGTTTATTGAAAAATTTAACCACTAGGGAGATCAAAATGGATCCCAATGAAAATTCAAATTTCGACAAAAGGTGTTGGGTCAATGTAGAATGTCCGCTAGTCTCATTAAGAGTCCACATACATGATTTGGTCAATTCACTCAGAAGATCGGTAGGGTAGAAGAAATCATGAGAGATCTCCATTGGAAAAAAAGATCGAGCTATATGGTGAAGCATGTGGAAAATAAAAATCATCATTCAGACAAGAGGTGAAAGAAAGTAAATTTGGGGCAAAACTGTACAGTAACAGTGTCAGAAACACTATTACCCCAATTTGTCATTGAATCAATCTAAATCACCAATATAGCAATGATGGATGTGTGAAACAACTAAGTTATGTGTAGCTCTGTTTCTATAACTATAGAAACCGAGCTCTAATTTTTTTTATATTTAAATGTAGCCCGACTTTCTTTATTGCAGAAATCGGGCTACATTTAAAAATAAAAAAAACTACACGTCATGTGCAGTTGTGTGGCTGAAAATATGTGGTTGTAATTTTTGATTGGACAATATGTCGAGTTTATATTATCTATAAATAACCAATATGTTTATTTCTCATTCACTAACAATTTTTTATCTTATATTTTGTTGAGTTTTTATTGTATCTTAGTGAGTTTTTTATTTTAAAATTAATGGATCCAACGATTTGAAGTTTTAATTCTTCATGGGAATTTTTCCCGATTACGCCGAAGGTGAGGAGCATTCCTACAGAAGACAAAATTCAACTCATCCCGGTAAGTAAAATGTTTACATATTTGAAAAGTTTATTGTTTAACATTTTATATTAAATATATGTACGAATTTTGACTTGAACGTTCCATACAATCCACAAATCGAAGATATAACATTTAACTAGTATGGAGATAGTAACCGATATAACTCTGATTTTTTAGTATTGATTATTTGTATTTTTTTTGTTAAACTTTGTATTTAAATATTTATTTCATTTAAATATTTTCGGATTATTTATGTTAATTATGTTTTAAATAGTATGAACCTTCGGTGTAATAATGCAAAATCTACTGGAAGAAACGAAGTGGATGCTGGAAAACCTTATGCAAGTGGAAAGTAGGATTTTTTTTTTAAAAAAAAAAGCATAGCTCGGTTTCTGAAATAGTAGAAAGCAAGATATTTTTTTTTTAAAAAAAAAAATCCGTAACCCGGTTTCTGTTACACAGAAACCGGGCTCCTCAAACGTCCTCACTGCTATTTTGCTGAAATGATCGGATTCAGTGTTATTAATTAAATTAAAAAAAAAGCAATGTTTTTTTTATTTATTTAACGTTTTGACAATGGTAGGGGTTGTAAAAAACTCATTAAATTTGTGTTAAACCCGAGACACGAATATTACGAGTCAAAGGATATACTTTGATTTACATAAACCAATGACCATTCAATAGTAAAGTGTAACGTCTTAGGAAACTGTATCAAAGAATTGATGAATGAAGAAGTTTTGTAGTATAAATTGGCTAGGGTCTATGACAACAAGAAGGAAGAAATTGACGATTGTCAAAGGGATGAACACGATGACAATCGTGGGTATCCACTCGACAGCGTAACGACGAATGTGATAAACGTCCTCGGTAGGGATATCAACAAAATCAACAACGATAGAGGAACAACGGTCGGCTAAATGAACGGAGAGAATGTCATTAAAAGCATAATGAACGACTATCGTCTCAGAACATGCCCAATCTTATGTAAGGGCACAAACTAGGGCTACAATTGATGCTAAGGCTATGTTCTGCATGTGATTTGAGATTTAGAATGCAGTTTGAGAATGTGTTTTCATAATGTGATCACAGATCAAGAATGTATTTAGTGTTCTGTAATTTATAAATTAAATTACAGAATATGAAGATGTTCTGTAAAAATTTAGATGTAGAATGCATTTTAAGTCATAAATGATATTATTGCCCTTTTGATTGTGAATATGATTAGATTCGAAATAATTAAATTCGAAATATTCCAACTACAACATAAATACAAACAATAAAAGACACTACATAAATTCATAAGTTAGGTCGTTCAGATTGTCCAACTCCACCACGATGCGCTCTCCATAATGTTTCACAAATGTTATATCTTATCATCTCCATCGTAACATCAGAATGATAATTTTCTGGTTTTTCAAATCTTTCACTAGTCCAATCAGCTTTTTGTGTTACAATTATGGTTTTTTTTTTCATTTTAAATATTGGATTCCATTTGATATGTAGAATATTAAACATTCAAATCATTATCATTAATAAAATATAAGTAAAACAAACATTACACAACAATATTATTATTATTAAAAAACAAATACATACTACTAAACAATGAATATAATCAATTGATTCTATGTTAAAAGAAACAACAGATTAAAACTTCATCATTATTCCAAACAATCAACAAATTTAAGTAATAACATGCACATCTATGTGTCAAGATCAGTGAAGGCAAATTGTGTCAAGATCATATACTGTAGAAAGCTAATTTTTTTATAGTTTTGTGTGAAAAAAACATTTTTGAACTCCCATTTTGTGTAGTTTCCCGTTGGACGAAGCCATCATCTCTTGAAAGAACGTGCAACTGCTCATGGTAGAATACTTAACTGCAGAAGTGTTGACCTGAAGGTGAAACCTATAACTCCTAGACATCTTCAGTTAGCTATACGAGGTGAAGAAGAACTCAATACTCTTATAAAGGGAACAATTGCAGGGGTGGTGTTTTTCCACATATACACAAATCCCTCCTCAACAAATTGATTTAACCATGAAAATCAAGTGAAAAAATGAATAAGACAATGAAACCAACTTTTACCTAAAATCGATAAACCCAACCAGAATGAACACACAAGCAATTAGAGATTCGATTCTGTGCCCTCGAGGTTTCAATCAATCATCAAGAGTGAATGGGAAGATGTCATTTTGCTACCGTGAGACCAAACTGAAGAAAAAAACTAGCTGAAATGTAAAGATGTTAACCGTGAGACCAAACTAAAGACTAGACTTACATGGATATAAATGTAATTTCAAAATATAGAATGTGTTTTTAAATCCCAGATCCGGCATTCAACCAGATTTTGTGTTGAAGACAAAAAAAAAAAAATTTGAGAACGCATTTTGAGTAAAACTAGAATGAAAATACGATCATGTTCTGTAAAAAAAATGATAATGTATTCTACTGATAAAATGCATTCTAAAAATACGTACAGAACATAGGCTAAGTTTCTCTTTTATTTGCAGGCCTAAACACTGTCTAGCCCATCGTCACCAAAGGAACTTACATAATGGGCCGATTAAGAGTACATCCCAATTATCAAATAAAACTGAATCTAACTGCTACAACCTTATATAATAGGAACAGCCTGTGGAGTTAAGATGGTATGCGAGTTACTCAACAAAAAGCAGAACACGCATAAGCAGAGCATTAAAAAGTAGAAAGGAATCTGGCGCTTGGAGATTAAAACCTCTCGCAAATATATTCAAATTATTGTGTGAGATTTACATCAAGAAAGGAGAAGACGATGGTTGATGATCCAAATCTTATAGCCAAAGCCTTATGTGTAAAAGATCATTCTATTGAATTATGTTCAAAGTGCATACATGATCCCGTGGTTTTTTCTGGGGTTCTCCGTTTCCACGTAAAAGTCTTCTGTTCATCTACAATTGAAACATCGCAAGAAGAATAAAAGAAAGCAACATGAACTAACAATCACGACATTGATTCAATCTTGAGGAAAAGGAGGAAACAATCCTCTAACATCTTACTCTCCCTCTGTCTCCACTTGATCGTCAGATCCATGACAACGTCAATTTCTATATGATTGGAACCCACTTACCCTAAGATATTTATGTCATGTGGTGAACGATAGATACATCGGGAAAGATAGAAAACGCCATTCTAGTGTACTAATCACTTCACCTCGGGTTATGTCTATGGAAAAAGTTGAGAAGATGCTAAGGAATGATATCACATTTGACGAGAGGAATAAGGAGGTATCTTCAAGCCTCAAAATGATCTCATTATTAGCATCGTTCTTATTGCAAATGGCAGAATGTATTGCTTCTTGTATACCAAGGGAGTTCCTACAACATTTTTTCCAGGAACATGGTCATTGCACTATCTTAAACATTAATGATAGTTGTCCTAATTTTAGCAAACATTAAATTATGAAAAAACTTCGAATGTGATTGAAAATGAAGGTAGAGTGCCTCAAACATTAGTGTTACAAATACTTATGCTTTCGTCAAACACGGTTATGGAGCAAGTACGTGATAAAGCAAGTAAACCGTGATTATGAACATGAATCCATTACTAGCCCTAGAGAATTCCATCGGTCGAGGGTACATTGTAATCTTCGGTGGGCTCTGACCTGGAACTAGCCCTAGCTGTCGGTCGGCTTACAAATATCCCTTTTAGGCATAAGAATGATGAATGTTTTTATAATTTATGAATATGTTTGGTTATTTGCAGTAAAATTAAATACAATATTCACAAATTTTACTAAATAAAATTATATTCACTAAAGTTATTTTACAAATTTTATATTCAATAAAATTATTCAACCAATCGAATTTATATTTAATCACTATTTAGTAATTGATTTATATTCACAAATTTTACCAATAAAAATCTTCTATTCAAATCGGTCTATAATAAATAGACCCATGTAATTGGTTTACAAATATTAACCTTTCTATAAAAACAATTTATTTTATGAATGAATTTTCTATATTAATGGAAAAGAAAAATAAATTGAAAATTAGAGAAAAACATTCTTCTCCATAATTGACAAATATGCGAAATTAAGTATAATATTAATTTAGAATCCACCCTATTAATTAAATAAATAATTTTAATCCCACGTATTAATTGGTTGGTAGATGACAACTGTCATTGCCTCTCCACCATACAATTTTATTAATTAAATACAACGTTTGTGGTCATCCTCTTTTTTGCTTTTCTATAATAATAATAATAATTATTATTATTATTATAACTAGACTTGGACTAACAATTGCTAGCCAATTTTAAGAGAAATAATACACATTTCTTAATTATTCCATAGTGTAGCGCTATTGTATCTAAAATACTTAATTATTTAATAAATAGCAAAATAATTGAAACCTTTTGTTGATGGACAATATCTATGGTTTATTTTAATATATGAGTAAATTCAATATAATCCATAGTTTTTAAAATTGGTTCGATAGGGAAACAATAAATTTATTCTATTGGTTGAATCGTATGATCGGAGTCAAATTATCTATATTACCATATTAATATATTTTTAATAATAAAATTTAATTTAAAACCATAAATTTTCATTAAGTCATATGTAAATGAGTCAAAAATATGATTTTCCATAACATCAAATTTTTTATTTTGTACATATAAATCAGTGCATACTTGAACCATAGTTTAAAAACATAGATGTGTACAAATCAATTTAATGTTATCGTAGACTTGGACTAGTTGACCAAAAATTATGTCAAACTTTGGGTTCAATCCTTCCCAACTAATCTGTAATAAATAGCCAACAATACAAAGATGAATTTTATTTCTAAAAAATAAAATATTTAATCCAGTATATTATTATAATTATAAAATCTTAATATATTGTCAAGAAACTGTTAAGCCATAGGTTTAGGCTTCAGAAGTTTAATAGGATGTTGAGTTGTGATTGAACAGATATAAATATAATTTTATGTAATTTAAAATTTGAAATGAAAATATAATTTTGATCCGTTCAAGTAACCCATTTATTTATGGGTTAAATTGATTAAATAATGCCTTTACCGTGTTGGACCTCTTTCTCGTAAGTAGTCATCCATGTTTTCATATCGATTCGAAATTTTCGTATCGATCCGAACCGATATACCATAATAATATTTATTTTATTTTTTAACAAATAATATTTAATTAGTTTTTAATGATCGGACCCAAAAAAAACATAGATAAAAATAACCATAATATCCGATATCTGGCGATACCAACAAACATATTGATATTGTTCAAAATTTGACATATCGAAAGGTATATATATGATATAACATCTTCTATGAAAACATTGGTAATCAATCCTATTTTTTCAAGATTTAAAGAAATTGATTTGATTTTTGGCCGGTTCGCGTCTCAACTAATCAGTATGGCAAATGTAGTTGAGTTTTGAGTCTTTTGACTTCATTGCTTTATACCATCAACTTCATTGGAGTTGTTTGGGATACCGTTTGAAACTTAAGTGCATTAAATGCAATTTAGTAAAACGTGATTTTTCAAAATATAAATCAAATCGTGTTGCGTCCAATCATATTTTTCTACGATTTCATCACCGCTGCTAATGGCAGCTGTCATCCCAAAGCGATTTTGTAAAAAACGAAAATTTCCTTATTAATCTTACACATTAATTAGGAATCGGAATTTAGGGTTATATCAATGTTTTTATATCGGTTCGACTTACCGATATACCGCCGGTATACCGGTATATATTTTTTATTTTTTATTAAAAAATTTCAGAGGTCGATCCGGAAACTCGGTACCACACGGTACCTGTCAAAATACCGGTGTCGCTCGGTTTTCGCCATACCAGCCGGTATACCGCATGTATAATGTCGGTATACCGATCGTTACCATACAGTATCACGTTTTAGGGTCGGATCCCGAGTTTTTCGTCCAGCCTTAATAAAATAAAATATTATTATTTTAAAATTCTTAAGTAAAAAAAAATTATTATTATTTTTAAATTTGTGTAGTAGTGATCTATATACCGTTATACGACTTTTATCTGTTTACGATATAATATATCGGTTTCAAAAATTTTAAGATTATATTATCTTATATTCTCTATTTTTCAGTTGTATAAGTATGATTTTTGGTTTTTCGTGCATAACTCAAGAACGATCGATTTTATCTATATTTGATATTGATATAATTTTCAATGTTACGAAATATAAATTGATTAATTTGAGTAAATTATATTTTTAATCTTAAGATTAAATATGTACTTTTATTAAAATCACGTTCATCACACCGCTGTTTTTTACAAAATAATTTTAAAATCATATTATCATAAATACATTCAATTCACCACAGTGTATCCCACTACAACTCACCGTACTTTACTAACGATGTACCAAACAAGTCCATTGTCTTATCGTATTTGGGGGTTTCAAGATATTGTTTGTTTTTGACTAAATTACCCCTAATTCTTGTTAGGAATATACTTTTTCTCATTAATCACACATTATGCAAGATTAATACACTTAATTTTTATGTCACTGAAATCAATTCCTTGTAACTTTGCAATGGAAAAACTCACGAGCATTGAATCATTATAATTAATCATAATCATTCAACGCCAATTAGGAAATGTTGAGATTTTACTAAAATGGTTCACCCATATGGATTTTACATTATTGTTTCTGAAACAATGTTTTCATATTGGTACATATATAACGGTTGATATCAAATTATAATTTTTATATATAGTGAAAATATTTTATAAAATAATATTAAATTTTAGAAACGAACCTTAAAATTTCGAACCTTAAATTTTTTCGGTATGGGATGGTACAGAAAAAATACCGATACGATTATATTTGAGATATCAGCCGGTATAAAAACATGGTACTTAACGAATTGACATCCTTGCCTCAACACTCAACATGTTTTGATTTTGAAACTCAATTTCAAAATTGATGATAATGATTTTTGTAAAAATATAAATTTATTATTTTATTTTAATATTCATTTTTTGTTATTATTCAAATTTGAATAGTTTTAGGGGTAAGAATATCTTTTGCAAGCAAACTTCATTTAGTAACTATTATTTGCAGCAATGAGATTATAGATAACATATCAATGATTTAATCGTAATTTAATTATGTTTTATTTTTTATTTAAAAATAGCTATGAGACATAATAAAATGACATTTTATTTCCAAAAGTTTCATGATTTTACCAAATTTAATCTTTTAACTGTGTCGTCACTATACTTTGATAACTTTAGTAAAAATAATTCAAAAAAATTTTCAAATTCAACAAATTCAATGCAATATATCAAAATTTATCATAAATATTATGTAGATTAAATTTATCACGAAGTATGAAAACTAGTTTTATCAAACAAACAAAGTTTTAGTAATTTTTTGCATTCAATTAACTTTTAGGACAAACTTTATCAAAATTAAGAATAAAATTTATCAAATTATACAAATTTTGGGATTTAAATGTCTGTTTTGAAACAAACCCATGATATCCATCATCGAATTAAATGAAAGTTGGTTCCGTATACTATTAAAGAGGTTTTTTTTACGTGAAAAGTACAACTTTGAAGAAGTTAGATATAACTAGCCACCCCACGGGTTTATTTTACCTTTTTATGTGAAAATGTCATGTAAAATATTAAATTGGAAATGTATAATAAATTAAATAAATGACAATTGACGATATATATTCACATGGTCCATGTCCAAGTTCTAGTCTAATATATTGGACATGTACATGAATGCATTGTTTAAAATTTATGATATATCAAAAATTTCGTATGTAACGATTTTGACTTATAATTTTATGGGTTTTAAACGGATCAAATTGAATCTAACTTGTTTTATTTAGGAAAATAAATTGAAATAAAATTTGTAGAATTTTTTATTGTTAAGAGTAATATAAATTAAGAATATATTAAAAATGTGACTCTTCTGTTGGTTTATAATTTGATTTAATTAATTAATCATATACACATTTGGTATATATATATATATATATATATGATATATCGATGCATTGAGGTGGTTGTGTATTGATTTTCAAAATAGTGCATGAATGTGGTTGGTCTACAATCTACTTAGACCAAAAACCATTAACTAGAAGAGTCAATTTCCAGCAACTACATCACCCAATCCCGCGTCTACATTAATTATTATGCCTTATTTTCCATTCCATTGAGGTACAATAATTTAACAAGTAGTAGGGATTTTCATTAAATTAATGTATAAGAGTGATATTATTCACTAATTATTTTGAATATTTTTTAGTACGTGGATGACGAATAACATTTAAGATCCTCAAATGTTGTAATTCTAAAAATGTATTAAAAGCAAACACTTTGAAATTTTAGCAAAATTATTTTTCATATGTTGTAAGTTTTGTTAAAATTTAGTTATCAAAGTTTAATAGATTTAATATATCAAATTAATCAAATTTTTGGGGATCAGTTTTGTACTTCATATATCAAATTAGTCAAATTTTGGACTATATATCACCGATTCTTCAATTTTTATAACGCACCCATGTTGGACCTTCCGACGCTTAACACTTGAGACAAAGTGATATTGTTTTGATTTCTTGAGACAAATTTTGAATCGAGTCGATCTAACAAGCTGATGTCGTATAGATTTAGAAACTTTTGGAATCATATTGCCAAAATGATTAAAGTAATGCGACTAAAAATGTCAAATTAAAGTTTCAAAAATGATAAAAATTAGAGATCAAACACAATATTTAACGAAAAAGAATGGAATGAGTAGAGTTGGATTTAGTCAACGGACGGACAGAAGAGTTTTAGTTAGGGAGGTGCATTCATTGTCTCTTTTCTTTTAAAAAACAAGTTGACTTTTTAAATATTACATTATTTTATATTAAATCTCTTCGGTCAAAATCTGTTATTAATTCATATTTTATTATTTTTCAACCTTTCCACCTATGTTTTAAAACCGCAGTTTGAACCGTCGGTTCAAACCGGTTTTTAGTAAATCAGAGATTTTGCGGTTCGATTCAAATAAAAGGATATTTTAAAATATTTACGGTTCGTTACGATTTGTGCAACGGTTCGTACCGATTCTACTGAACCGGAAGATTTCCGGTTGGATTTATCAAACTGGTTTAAAAACATAGTTTTCCACTAATATTATAGGATTCATCGCTCAACTATTGAATTAGGGGCTGAACGAATGAAGTTAAAACTAGATTGATCTGGTTATTCAAATTTTATAAAAACAGAAAAAATTAATTAAATCCCTAAATAATCCGGTCAAATAGCTAAACTATGGATTTAATCGATTTAATAATATTTCATTTATATTTAGTTACACTGTTGAATCTTAAACTCATTAATTAACCGTTGGATACAATTTTGACAATATTCGGCTAAAACGATATTAAAGAAAAAAATTGTATTTTGTAATTATAATAATTTTATAAGTAAATTTCGTTTTATCCGGTTCAAAATATGTGTTTTAACCAGTATAACGTACGATATGAAAATATTGGCTTTTATGGTAGACACTGTTACATAGGGAAAAGATTTATCACATAAGATTTCTTTTGTTTGTTTTATAATAACAGTTGATAATCGGTAACCGTAAGAAAAACACATAATATTAACATAGAAATCTGAAACCAGAGATAAAACCCACTAAACACCAAACCAATGATAATTCACTAAGAGAAGTAGTCCATACAAGACTATTTCTCCTAAACTTCGCAACCTACAAGACTCCTTGAATTCTCATTGGACGGTACTAGTAGTATATGTTGAAATTATAAAGTTTGGTTGAAATAACAACGGGATAGTGTGAACGAACGAGATTAAGAGAATGAAATCATATATTTAAAAGATTTGAACTAGTCATTATGTGATGAAATTCTCACATCACAACCTATTCAATCCCACTTCTTTTAGAAATGTGGGACAAATTCAACATTCCCCTCAACTATAATCATAAAATTTCGACTTAAAATAAATTGAACCAACTTCGATACTATGTTGAAATTTTAGGGCCGAAATTCAACATTATATTATTTTAATGGGAAGATATTTATCAATATCTTTACACTATTCCTCCACCCTTAAAAAAGGCATTTTCATTAGGTGCAGCGCAATCCTTATTGACTTTCGTCCAATATTATCATTCGTTACAAAAATCCCATAAGTGTGGAAGGTATGTCGATTGTCAATTAAAACCTTTCATTTACAAAAAAATTAGCCACAACACCCTCTCACCGAAGATCGAGCCCTCAACGTCGCTCGTCAATTGTCTTCATCGGTCATCTTCGACAATCAATCATCCTTCTGTCGACCAAAAGAACATGATATGTATTTTCATTATCCAACCCATTACATTATCTGACATGTTACTGTTGATCCATGCATTTTAAGCATTAACTGACATGATATAGCTCTCATAAATTTAATATAATGATACACATATTCTCGTAAAATTGCTTATGAGTCGAGACATGATGCATATCAAATTATTTGGATGCTTGTTGGCTTGTATTTTTTCATAATATTTAGGGTCGAATTAATTATTTGATGTATACTTTGCCTTGGTTTGGAGGCTAATATTATGTTGCTCACTATTTAAAGTTTTTTACATATAGCGCGTGAGACTTATTTGATTAGGACGATTTTACTTCTATATAAACAAAATTAAAGTGTAATTTATGAGTTTTTGACCTAAAAGATAAGCCATTTGGTGAGTTTGCTAGGATTGGAAATCGACGAGTATAGTCACCGGAGGACAATCAACTACTCTTTCGATTTTTATATCTTATTATCTTATTGAAAAACTACAAATTTGATATTTATAGTGGATTCAAATGCATTGTTTTTTATCATTGCTTATATGTATGTTTCTTATCTACAAAATTCGGTGTTTTTCTTATTTGTTTTCGTATAACTTTTTCGAGAACTTTTGTTAAATCATTTCTCATAAAAGGTGATATCTAATTTTATTGTTTCCAATTTTTACGTGCGATAACAAGACCGGTATGTTTTCTTCCACATTTACGCTTTTTAAGACACATATCATTTTGTGACCGATTCACTATGGGATCGATTGAACTATCCGATATGATCCGATTTTGACTTCATTGATGGATCCTCATTCTTGCTAGAGGTTTATGAGTCCTTTATAAAAAAAATGAGAAAGAATAACATCATCATTTTTTTAGAAAATGGTGTCATTGTTCTTCAAGTTTAATAATTTAGCAATTTTGTTTTTCAATAAATATTCTTAAAATTTACAAAACAACGTGATTTTGATTTTTTACGTCACTTGGTAAAATTTAAAAACATGAGAATCAATTTTATAATTATCATAATTATAACAAGCTTAATGTTTATAATAATTATCATAATTATATCAATTTTATAATTATCATAATTATAATCAATTTTTTACGTCACTTGATAACAAGCTTCACTAAACTATAGAAAATACTAGTTTTGCTTTGTTTTTCCAAACTTAATGTTTATAATTATCATAATTTTGAAATACCGGTGATTAAATTTATCAAATAAATTAAAATATATCTTTTTGCGTATCACGAATTTGTATTATAAAGACATTTTCACAATTGTCCTTGGCATATGTGTGATCACATCATATATTTTTTTTAATATAAATTTTAATATTCTAATTAATGATGACAATTGTATTTTTTATAATATATTTATATAAATTGAATGTTTTTTATAATAATAAATAAGAAATATTTATAATTATGATCAAATTGATTAACAATCTTCAGATACTATAAATTTCTAAGAAATAATGAATAAATTTATAACAAAAAGAAAGAAAATACATTTAAAAATGGGGTGATGTTTACCAACCGCCCTCAATTTACGGTATGTATAAATGACATACACTCCAAGTTACGAAATTATAAATATGATATACTTTTTGAGAAAAAACATGCATTATATCCCTCAAACTTCAATTAAATGTACATAAAACACTTCAAGTTTCTAATACCGTTTATCATTGGCACTTTAATGAACTCGCAATTTTTTAATATTTTATGTACAATTCTCGAACATCAAGGGTAAATTGTGTATAATTTTTAAGCGAATTTTATTTACGTACTTTATGATGAGTTTTAGATATCATCCCCGTTATACAACTCATAAGGGGCTAAATAACTAATTATACAATTTTCTCTTTTAAAAATGTGAAAAAAAATCTATAAATTATAAAATTAAAATAATTTTCTAAAGATTAATTAATAATTCAAATTAGATGTTGATGTGGTCAACTGTATTGCCTTTAAATAGGGGTAGGGGTTAAGTAATATTTGCATTGCAACATAATAGACAAACAGACTGCTCGGCGCTGGGAACTGGTACTCTAAAAAAGGAATGGATTTTAATTTTCCTCTTTTTCTTCTCTACCTCATCCCTCTTCTTCCTTTAGCTTACCTTCTACGCCGGAATATTGACCGGAAAAGGCATCAGAATTGCTATATTCTAGACTACGAATGTTACATGCCCAAAGACGACAGAAAGTTGACAACGAAAATCTCCGGCGACATCATCCGCCGTAACAAGCTTCTTGGAATCAACGAGTACAAGTTTCTGTTAAAGTCAGTCGTCGGTTCTGGAATGGGAGAGGAGACTTACGTGCCGCGTGTGGTTCTTGATGGGTTGGAAGAGTCCGCCTTGTTAGCTGACGCAGTTTTAGAAATGGACGAGTTTTTTTTTGACAGTATCGGGAAAGTTTTAAATCGGAATGGGATTTCACCGTCGGAGATCGACGTTCTCGTCGTGAACGTTTCTATGTTAGCTACTGCACCGTCGTTGTCTTCAAGGATAATTAATTACTACAAAATGAGGGAAGATGTGATAGTTTATGATCTCACCGGAATGGGTTGCAGCGCTAGTTTAATCTCTATTAACGCCGTTCAGAGCATTTTCATGAACCGGAAAAATATTCAAGCTTTAGTGGTAACTTCAGAATCTCTTACTCTCAACTGGTACACCGGAAAAGATAGATCCATGATTCTCGCCAATGTTCTCTTCCGGTGCGGCGGTTGTGCAATGATTCTTACAAACAAACCGTCATTACAAAGCAAAGCAATGTTCAAACTGAAAAATCTTGTAAGAACTCATCACGGCGCTAAAGATGAATCCTACGGTTGCTGTTTACAGACAGAAGACGACTCCGGCCACATCGGTTTTCATCTCGGTAAAAATCTCCCTAAAGCAGCAACAAAAGCATTCATCGACAACTTAAAAGAACTCAGCCCAAAAATCCTCCCAATTACAGAACTCCTTCGTTACACCCTCCTTCTTCAGATCCGAAAGTTAATTCAGAAACTAAACAAAGCAGCAACCCGACCCGGATCCTCACGTCCAAGTATAAACTTCAAAAAGGGCGTGGATCATTTCTGTCTTCACCCCGGCGGAAAAGCAGTGATCGACGCAGTGTCTCAAAGCTTAGCACTTACAGAACACGACGTTGAGCCTTCAAGAATGACACTACACAGATTTGGGAACACTTCTGCGAGCAGTTTGTGGTATGTTTTGGGTTACATGGAAGCGAAGAAGAGATTAAAAAAGGGCGATAAAGTGCTAATGATTAGTTTTGGAGCTGGGTTTAAGTGCAATAGCTGTTTATGGGAAGTTGTTCGTGATCTGGAAGGGAAGAACAGTGTTTGGAAAGGGATGATCGACAGTTTCCCTAAGAAGGATCTCAGTAATCCTTTCATGAAAAAGTTTGGATGGATTAACGGTCACGATGAAGATACTTTCAACGGTCTTGATGATTACGAGATTTTTGATGATTAAATCTCAACCATACAACACACAGCTTCATTCTTTTCTTGTTATTGTTATTTTTGTAACTTAAAACAAACTCATTATCTTTGTGCATTTTATGTATTATTTAATTTTACTTTTCCTATAATATAGCTAAAAAATTCAAAATATTTCATAAATTTATATCAATATTGTTGTGGTTAGAAAATCGGGGGTGTCAACAGTCGACCGATTCGTTGCAAGACGAACTCGGTTATTATCTGTTTAATATATGGAGAACGATTACGAATCAAAGGTAAAAAGACGTAAGAGTTTTAGAGTGGAAAACCTCGGAAACGAGGAAAAAACCACTTGACTAAGGGCTAAAAGAAGCACCCTTAGTCGGTCCACTAAGCAAATTCAAGATCATACAAGACATGTTTGTTTGTTAGACAACAAAGAGAGAAAAGAGAATCCAAGATAAATCGAAGAACTCCTTAATGTCCAAGCTCTCGAGAGAAATCCGAAGAGAAGTCATTTTCTCACACTCTAAGTGTCATTTTTATACTCCCACTGTACTATGCGCAGTAGGGTGTCGTTTTGTGTCTGTCCTTTGTGGTTAGGTCGGCTAACGTCAGGCGGAATAGCCGCCGGGAATAGCTTCACAGAGCTGCATGGCGCTAGACCTTTCGGCGCTACTAGCCGACTACTTTCTGTCCGCTGGCGACTCGTACACCTTCGCCGGACCACGCCTCTGACAGGGCTGTCGGGGGTTGTCGTTACATGAAATGAGCAAGAGTGGCCCGAAGCAATGCCTGTAAGGAGTGGACCGATCGGTCTGACATGTGTAAGGAGCTGGGCCCCCACACTTTGGGACCGATCGCTATAAGCAATTGATCGGGCCAAATGATCTAAATGAGCCCTTCACTCACGCGGTCTGGATTTGGGCCTCCAAATTCGGCTTGCGTTGTTCGGGCTTTTGTGGCCAAGCCTGGTCCTGACCATGTTCTGGGTATTGGTCTCCGGGGATCTCATCACTAGCCCCTCGGACGCGGTCGCCACTGTGGTGGTGATCGGGGTTCGATCAACAGATTGAGATCGTTTGTGCATATGTGCCCGATCACAACGGCGGAAAATTGTACCCGAACTGGTCGTAACGGTGTCCTTGTGGACCGATCCTGCACTTAGAAATTCCATGAGGTGGATTTTGAAATTTGAAATCCATAGCAGTTGAGGGTAGAAACGTAATTCCGGCTCTGCAAAAGCTAACGCCTTCTCATATTCCACAGAGGGGGACAGACTGTCAGACTGCAGCCGCCTGCAGGGATGACGTGTCACCCTGTGATTGAGCAGTACGTGATATATAAGTCGGGATTTTCGCCTTGTACATGCATTATCACACTTTGCGACAGACTGCTTAATCTTTGGAAACCTCCGGCAATTCTGCGCAACCGTTACTCCATTTCAAATCTCTCGCAATCTTTAAGGTAATCATCAATGGCTCCTCGTAGATCTAGGTACCCTGATATCGCTACCATGAACCTTGAAGCCTTTCGGGTCAAATTTTCTATTCCAGCCCATTACCCCATCTGGAGGGCGAAGGAAGACGTTTCATGCTTCCTTCCCGCTGAGATGAACGTTCATGCTAGCGCTATACCCGTTAGCTATGCCTCCCTTAGATATGGCTTGCGATTCCCCCTTCATCCTTTCGTCGCAGCCGTTCTTCGGGAGATTCACTGCCCAACTTTTGCCATTTTTCCGGGCAGTTAAGTATATATTGTCGCTTTCATTTTTTATTGCCATAAACAGAGGGTGGAGTAAACCCTTAGGCATTTTTTCAACTTGTTCCTGGTGGGATCCCGTAGGGGCAGAAGGTTGTTAGGAGGTCGCAAGCTATATTATATAGCTACCCGAACGAAGGAATGTATTATCGTTGACAAGGAAGATTCCCTTCATGAATGGGAATCTTGCTATGTCTGGATAAACATCCCGATGGATGACTTGCTGAAAGTTACCTTCCTAACCACTCACCTAGACATCGGGAAGTTGGACCGAAGCCGGTTCAACCCATCCCACCCCGATATTGCCAATACCTTGGCAATGCTTTCTCCTCTCGAACGGCGTCTGAAACGAATTGACATCCTTCGGGAGAAGAAGCTATTAGAGATCGGGGTAGCAGGAAGGAAAGGAGCCCCTGCCCCGAAGGGTGTCTTCTTCAGCTCTGACTCTTCCGAGTCGGAAGAATCGGGTACGACTTAGTTTTCTCCAATTCATACTTCCTGATCCTCATTATTTTCCTTTTGCAGATTCCACTGAAACCATGTCTGCGAACCGACTTGCTGCAGTGGCTGCTGCTTCAAAAGCCAAGAAGGAGGCTCAGCTGCAAGCCTCAAAATCCAAGCCCAGCGCTGCGGCTGGGCCTTCAAGATCGTCAGGGAGCTCTAGCAGCCACAGGCCGGAGCCCCGATCAATGGACGAGGTGGAAGAGGTTATCTCTAAGAAGATACGCTCATTAGGCCTTCCTGCCATGTACATGATCGGGAATAATTCCCCTCTGGATCTTAACGTCGTGCGGTTATTGCTGCAGAGGTCGATTCGGGTGGAAGACGTCCACCCCTCATCCAGTTTAGGAGATAGGGTGCAGAGGCCTTCAGCTTCTGCGTCGACGAGCAAGCGGGGCCTCGATGAGGAAGCCCCGAAGCAATACAAAAGGCTGCGATCAGCTGTGAGCAGGCCTGCAGCCCCGATCCCGACAAAAGGGGTCACAATCGGGACAAAACTGGCCCCGTCCTCGTCCAATCAAGAGGCCATTCGCGGGGCCGTCCAGGAGATGGTGTCCTCCGTTTTTAAGGCCCGGGGACCGAAGAGAGTCCCCCCTTCATGGAAGGATGCCACACTTGAAGAATACCGGCTCTTGGGAAAGAAAAACCCGCCCGGTATTGATGGCTCACTTCCCAGCTTGGTGTCGGCATATCTGGAATCCCAAGCTGTGGTAAGTTATCTTTAGCTCATGCTGGCATGATCGGGTACGTATCCTTAATCCAATTTTGGTTGTTGCAATCACACAGAAGGGCCTTGGACCTTGCCTCCGCCGTCCAGCTCAGCCGAAACATCTCATCGTCATCTGAAGAACTGGAGAGGCAACTTGCTTTAGCTCAGCGGCAAGTTGACATCAAACAGAAGGAGCTGGAGACGATCAGGGCCAATCGGGACCGTTTGAATGGCGAGCTGCTGGGAGCGGGCACTGAGCTGTCCTTAGCCGCTTCTAAGGCAGAAGAGGCCGAAGCAGCAGCAAACTCCGCCACGGCCCGAGTTTTGGAGTTGGAGCGTTAGATACAGGAGATATCTGACGAAAGCAACAGGCTCCTCTTGCAATCCCAAGATGAAAAGAATGCATTGAAGGAAGAGCGGGAAGCGCTCAAAGAAGACTTGGCCAGGGTCCAAGGATCGACTGAGAGGGCGGTTCGGGAAGCCCTATTGGGGTTCGCCCGATCACCTCTGATGTTTGCCTTAGCGGCAAACGTCTACGGTCCGAACGTCTCCCAATACATGGACAATATGAAGGACCAAATAGTTAGCAAGTTTGGTTTGGATCCCGAAGATGAGCGTTGGGAGGCGCTTGACCCTTTGACCTAGGACGGCAACTTTCGCGAGATCCCCGAACAGGATGAACCCCCGTTGGAGAATGATCCCAACTATCCCCTCTTTGACATGATGGAGAGATCGGTCAACGAGATAGTTGAGGAATGGGGGAAAAAGGTGGAAGATCTCAAGGCGTAGATTGCAGAGAAGTCCGGCGCTGCAGACAAGGAAGAAGGACAAATAAAATAGGAATCAAATTTCCATGTCCTTTCTTTTCTGCATCTGTAACTCTCTTTTGAATAATATTCCAACTCTTTTTGCACCACTTGCATTAATTAACTCCAAGCATAAGGTCGGAGCTTAAGCCAAATATAGACCGAACGGTCTTCACCAATTAACTTTGAATCCTACTAAGTTTAATTTGATAGGAGATCCCAACTGTATTAGGAGATCACACTTGAATCTGTCCAATGAAATATCATGACTCTGGCGGCGTTGCCAAGATACTCCATGAGTCTCATGGCAAATTTTTTAGCCGAAGCCCCGGTTCTTAAAATAGTCCCATGGCGGGCTTTGGCTTGCCATTTGACAGGTTAACTCTGTCCTGGTTTCTTGCTAATGGACTAAGCGTAATGGAGCAAGGGCTACATCTAGTTGATGAGTGCCGTTTGAAGAGGGAATTGAGTTCGTAGTGAGTTATGGAGTATGCGATTTATCTAAGTACTCAGCAAGCATGGAAGCATTTGACTCGTCAGAGCGGTCACACTACTTGAAAGCCTTATGGATGATCGCTACAGTCACCAGTCCAAACTCGTCCATAAAATCCAACTCCAAGATCGATCACTCACTTAGCTAGACATACTTTGTATTGCATCCATTATAACTTATAATGCATAAGAAACGTTTTAAAGTTCAGAGTTACCAAATATGTCAAATGCTTTATATAAAATAACGCCTTAAGTTCATAACATTCCAAGTTCGGGGATCTCACTTCCATCCAGATTCTCAAGCTTATAAGCCCCAGCGCCCAGGTTCTTCATGACCCGATAGGGCTCTTCCCAATTTATGTCAAGCTTCCCAACATTTCTCTGAACTCTCACATTCCTGAGAACGAGGTCGCCTTCTGAGAATTCCCTGGGCACCACTCTTTTGTTATGAGCTCGCTCTATTGTTCTTTGATAAGCACACATGCGCGCATAGATGACGTTTCTTTTTTCTTCAATCATCTCCAAGTCCAAGGATCTTCGCTCATTATTCAAATGTTCGTCATACTGGGATATCCGAGGAGATCTTTTGGCTACCTCCACTGGATTGACCGCTTCGGACCCGTATACCAAAGAAAATGGAGATTCCTGGGTCGTTGAGCGGGGAGTGGTGCGGTACGCCCATAGCACCTCGTATATGTGATCAGACCATTTTCCTCCCAAATCTTCCAACTTAGTTTTAAATCCCTTCAGGATAAATTTGACCTCTATTAATCCGTTGGTCTGGGGGTGAGCTACCGATGAGATGTGTTGAGCGATACCCAATTTGACGCAAAGATCCCGAACGGCTTTCCCGTGGAATTGAAGTCCATTATCAGATACAAAAGCTCGATGTACTCCAAAGCGGCTTATGATATTCCTCCATAAGAAATGATTTACCACTTTTTCAGAAATAATAGCCACAGCTTCAGCCTCGATCCACTTTGTATAATATTCCACCGCCACTATGAAAAACTTCCGCTGTTGGACCGATCGAGGGAACGGTCCCAAGATATCAATTCCCCATCTGTCAAATGGACAAGGAAGTGAGGTCATCGATAAAGATGCCCCTGGTAATTGGGGAACTGGAGAATGGTGTTGGCAAACAGCGCAGCGTCTTGTGTACTTCTTTGCATCCTCAATGAGCGTTGGCCAGAAATAACCGGCTCTAAAGACACGATGATATAGCGATCGGGCCCCAGAATGTATCCCGCACATCCCCTCATGAACATAAATCATGACGGCCTCAGCCTCCAAGGGGGATAGGCATCGCAGGAGCGGTCCCTCAAAGCTTTTCTTGAACAGGTGCCCGTCATTGAGCACATACCGTGTCGCCCGGGTTTCAATTTTCCTGGCCTCTGAAGCGTTATCCGGTAGATGGCCGTTGGTCAGATACTTGATAAAAGGGGTCATCCACGTGGTATCTTCTAGGGAGTCAATGGCGTTAATCTTCAAGTCTTGGAGTTCATGGTATAGAACTCCCACCTCCTCGAACGACTGTTTGGTCACATGAATCTCGACCGAAGGTCTATCCTGAATATGGACCGATACCATGCCTCTTCCAACGTCTGGTAAGCCTGCAGCCAATCTAGCTAATGCATCAGCCACATTGTTTTGTTCTCTAGGCACGTGATCAAGTGAGAACTCTCGAAACTTCTTCGCCATCTCCAAGACCTTCGCATGATATAATTTCATGGTTGGCTCGTGAGTCTCGAATCGTCCTGCGAATTGCTCCACCACCAATTTGGAGTTTGAGAACATTCGCACTTTCGCAACTCCCATCTTTTGAGCTAGGGTCATCCCCGACAGAACGGCTTCGTATTCCACCACGTTGTTCGTTCCAGAAAATAAGAACTTCACCGTGGAGTGGATGACGTCGCCCTGAAGTGTAGTGAGGGTGATGCCCACTCCCTTTCCCCCGAAGGTTGATCTATCAACATAAATGACCTACCGATCGTCCTCTTGGTTCATAAATATGAGCGATCGGGTCATCTCGACCACGAAATCCGCAAGGACTTGAGCTTTGATGGCCCTTCGGGGAACAAATTCCAGATATATGGAGCTGATCTTGATCTTCCACTTAGCCAACCTCTCATTAGAATCCGTCTGACTCAATACTGCCTTCAAAGGCTGATCGGTATACACATAAACCTTGCGACCTTCGAAATAATGCTTAAGCTTAGCTATAGCTTTCTGCAAGGCCAACATGAATTTCTCCAATGTTGTGTATCGGGTTTCGGCTGGTACCAGGGAATGGCTAACGTAGTAAACATGCCGATGAATATCATCCCCAATGGTTACCAAGGTTGCGCTAACTGCGGCTTCTGATACGGCCAAATACAACTCCAAGGGTTCGTGGCACGTAGGGCTCACCATGACAGGAGGAGTGCTTAAATAAGTCTTTAAGTCGGAAAATGCCCGATCGCACTCCTCGGTCCAGCCAAGATGGCTAGCTTTTCTCAATGTCCTGAAAAAAGGTAGAGCCCGGTCAGTGGATCTAGAAATAAATCTGCTCAATGCCGCCAATCGGCCAATCAGCCTTTGGAATTCTCGCTTGTTTCGAGGAGGCTACATATCAATAATAGTCTGGACTTTCTCCGGATTGACCTTGATGCCTTTCTCAGAAACATAATATCCAAGGAATTTGCCACTTCGAATCCCGAAGCAACACTTGTTTGGATTTAGTTTGAATTTATATTTACGGCACACTTCGAAACAGCGAGGCAAGTAAGGAATATGATCTTCATCATTCATGGACTTGACAATCATATCATCAACATATACTTCCATAATATGGTCTATTAACTCCCTAAATATCTTGTTGACTAGCTTTTGGTATGTTGCTCTGGCGTTCTTTAAGCCAAAAGGCATAACCTCGTAGCAGTAAACGCCGTCTTCCGTCATGAATGATGACTTCTTTTGATCTTCCTTAGCAATGAAGATCTGATGATACCTGGAGTAAGTGTCCATGGTACTCATCATGGTGCTGCCCGCCACAGCATCTACTAATCTGTCAATATGCGGTAGTGGGAATGGGTCCGACTCGCAGCTCTTGTTGACGTCGGTAAAATCCACGCACATTCTCCACTTCTCATCTGCCTTGGAGACCACCACTGGGTTTGCAACCCACTCAATGTAGTGGATCTCCCTGATGAAGCCCGACCGCAGCAACTTGTTCACCTCTGCCCGGATAATTTCAATCTTTTCAGGAGAATAGCGTCTCCTCTTTTGCCTTATAGGCTTGATCCCAGGTTCGGTGTTGATCCGATGCTCACTTTCAGATCGGTCAATTCCCGGAACATCGTCCGGGGTCCAAGCGAAGATGTCCACATTGCTCCTTAGCAAGCGGACCAGCTCTTTTTCGAAGGTCGGGGCCAGATGTGCCCCGATGCGAGTAGTCTTGGTGGAGTCATCCTCCACCAAGTTGATGAGCTTGAACCCGACGGGTTCCATAGCTTGCCTCGGGTGCGGGAGCTCTTCGAGCAAATCCACCCGAGCTCTCTTGATGGGTGGTAGAGTTCGGCACGAGCTCATGTAGCACTGTCTTGCTACTTTTTGGTTCCCCTTAAAGGAAATCACTCCATGAGAGGAGGGGAACTTGAACATCATATGGTACGTGGAAGGGACTGCCTCAAATTTACTGAGGCAATCCGTCCGATGATAGCGTTGTAAGCCAGATCGACTTCAACGACTATGAATTCTAGGGTCTCCGATCGGTCCTTGCCCGGTTCTCCTAGCGTGACTAGGAAAAGAATTTTCCCGCACGGGATAACACTTCTCTGGTCGAACGACCAGAGGGTTATATTGTCAATCGGGAGATCATGGGAAGTGGCTCCTAGCATCTCCGCCACTTCACGCTTTATCAAATTGCATGAAGCCCCGGTGTCCACCAGAATCCTATGGACCATTTGATCGGCAATAATTCCAATGATGATAAGAGGGTCATCACACGGATCGGTGACTCCATCACGATCGGCTGCGGTAAAAATAATTTCTCCCCCAAAGGTTGAGGACCGCTCAGCCGATTCGTAGTTTACCAGCGTCACAGATTCGGAGCTCTCGGGGAACTCCTCACGCGCTGCCCTCTTTCGGTCCCTGACCGATTCATTAATCCTTATTCCGCCGGAAATAACATAAATATTCCTGGGCACCTCCTGATTTGGGGGAGGTTGGGTGCCCACTTCGGCAGGTGGGGGAGCTGGTTGCTCCCTCCTGTCTCGTTCATTTCGCGGGGCCCTGCCGCCTCGGCCCCGCCATATCCATTTTCGGCCCTGGCCCCGGTTCTCTTGACTGGGCTGGTCCCTATCCTGCTCGGGTTGGGGAGATCTTCGGTCTCCCGCCCGATCGTTGTAATGTCGGGGCTGACCCCGATTGTCTCTTACCCTTGGCATGTGACGATCGTCACCTTGATGGCCCGCTCGGAGAGAGTCAGCCCGCTTGTCCCTCCGATCGTCGCGATCATTCTTTTCCTTGTTCATCGCCGCTACTGTCTCTCGCAGTAGCGGGCATTTCAGCGTCGGGTGATCACGGTTGTGATGCAACTCGCAGTAAACCCGATTGTCCTCCTTCTTCGGAGGAGCGACCTTTTCAGCCACAGCCGCGACTTCTCGCGGCTGTCTCTTAGGGTAAGATACCCTATGGTCACCTGCGGGATCAGTATTCCCGCCAGGCTTTCGATATCCCACTCCCAGCGTTTCATCCACCTTGATGTACTTGTTGATTTTCTGAAGGAGCTTCCCCAAGGTGGATGGTGGGCTCTTCACAAGGCTGGCCGAAAGGCCACAAGGTCATAAGACCTGCTGCAAGATATCGATTTTGTCCCGTAGCTCCAACTTGATACCCCGGGCAGTTCGGTTGAACTTCTCCATAAAAGAACGGAGACTCATCTTCGCCGGGATATACTTCATATCATATAGTTCCTGCCTACTACGAGGCGGTCCTACGTTTGGAGCGAACTGTTCTGAGAAAGCCAGGATGAATCCACCATACGACTGTATGGATCGGGCCGGCAAGTTCTTGAACCAGGTCCGGGCATCGCCCTGCAACCCCGCCGCGAAGATGCGGCACTTCAATGAATCAGAGGCCCGAACGGTCCCCATCCTCAGCTCAAAATCCGCGACGTGATCAATCGGATCACCGTCGCCTCGGAATACCGGTAACCCTTATGGGTTACGGTAGTATCGATCGAAGACTGCCGCCCATATCTCTTCAGAAAACGGGAGCATCAGATCTCTCAGTGCGGCATATACGCCTCCAGATTGTTGGGATGACGCATGGGCTACATGTAGATTGTGCCACCAGTCATCATCCTTACTCCGCCTGATCGGGGCACCCATAGCCCGATCAAAAAGTCCAGGATTACGCTCCAGATCAGGACCGCAATCCCTCCTCGTTCGCAGGGTCTCCAACTCCCTGGTGAGCTCGTCGATATGTCTCTGCATCCGTTCCTGGTCCGTCTCGGGAACGGGAGTTGGAGTTCAAACTGGAGGAGGCGGAGTGGATTGATATCTCGGCCTCCTCATTGTTATTCCGCGCCTAACAATCTCCTGTTCATCGGAGCTTGGCGCTTCAGGGTCGCTTTCGTACCCTCTGTTAGCTGGAACAGGGCTTGTGATAGCCGGTGGTTCTGTTCCACTCCTCTTCGACGTAACTTCGAGTATAACTTTCCTAACAACAGCTTCCAGGTCCTGTAAAGAGAAAGTCGAAGCTGGAACACTACTGGGAAATGTGTCACTATCGTTCGTCGAAGTTCCAGTCGCCATGCCTTTGATTGTCCTATCCCAGGTAAAGACCTCAAATGGGGATTAAAACTCGTCCCCACGGACGGCGCCAAACTGTTGTGGTTAGAAAACCGAGGGTGTCAACAGTCGACCGGTTCGTTGCAAGACGAACTCGGTTATTATCTGTTTAATATGTGGAGAACGATTACGAATCAAAGGTAAAAAGACGTAAGAGTTTTAGAGTGGAAAACCTCGGAAACGAGGAAAAAACCACTTGACTAAGGGCTAAAAGAAGCACCCTTAGTCGGTCCACTAAGCAAATTCAAGATCATACAAGACATGTTTGTTTGTTAGACAACAAAGAGAGAAAAGAGAATCCAAGATAAATCGAAGAACTCCTTAATGTCCAAGCTCTCGAGAGAAATCCGAAGAGAAGTCATTTTCTCACACTCTAAGTGTCATTTTTATACTCCCACTGTACTATGCGCAGTAGAGTGTCGTTTTGTGTCTGTCCTTTGTGGCTAGGTCGGCTAACGTCAGGCGGAACAGCCGCCGGGAATAGCTTCACAGAGCTGCATGGCGCTAGACCTTTCGGCGCTACTAGCCGGCTACTTTCTGTCCGCTGGCGACTCGTACGCCTTCGCCGGACCACGTCTCTGACAGGGCTGTCGGGGGCTGTCGTTACATGGAATGAGCAAGAGTGTCCCGAAGCAATGCCTGTAAGGAGTGGACCGATCGGTCTGGCATGTGTAAGGAGCTGGGCCCCCACACTTTGGGACCGATCGCTATAAACAATCGATAGGGCCAAATGATCTAAATGAGCCCTTCACTCACGCGGGCTGGATTTGGGCCTCCAAATTTGGCTTGCGTTGTTCGGGCTTTTGTGGCCAAGCCTGGTCATGACCATGTTCTGGGTATCGGGCTCCGGGGATCTCATCAAATATATATATAATAGTGTGAAGGATAATAATGAGCGAATGACAAATCTAATATTCAAAGTTTAATATATGTAGCGAAATTAGTTCTCAAATTTTGATAACTAATTTTGCAATATAGAAACTAAATTTACCAAATTTTGGAATTTATGGGAACCATTTTTATCAAAACTATCAAAGTATGAGTACTACAAATGTTAAATAAAAGTTTGAATATCAAATTTACCAAAATCACCAAATTTTGGAGACCAAAGATACCATTTTCTGGATAATAATAATTGAAATCTTCAAATTTTTTAAATTCTTAAATTAACTCAACTTTAGAAGTTTAATAGTTTAATAAATACATAATATAATTCTTATTTCTTAATGGCTCATTTGATTGTTGTTGCACTTCTCAATGTGAAGTATAAGGTAAAAAACTGGGTAAAAAGTGTTGAAATATATCCTACATTGGATGTGGAAATAGAAAATGTCTAGTTTATAAGAGGAGTGATATCATAGGTAATAGACTTGATCCAAGTCTTTTCAATGTGATTCACTTCTCTTATGGATTGAGCTGCACTCCCCGGCCCATTGAATCCTAAATTTCAAGATGGTATCGAAGTTTCATGGTGGGTTTCGAGTTGGTTCGTACCGGTTTAGATTAAAAAAAAAAAAAAAAAAAAAAAAAAAAAAAAAAAAAAAAAAAAAAAAAAAACTCGAGTAGAAAAGCGCATCGTACCTAGGCGACAAAAATAGATCGACCTATGATTCGAGCACTACCGAGCATATTGAAGCAAGTTTGAACCAGACAAATGCCAGTTCGACTTGAGGGGGAGTGTTAAAATATATCTCAGATCGGATGTGTAAATAGAAAATGTCTAGTTTATAAGATGAGTGATATCATGGGTAATTGACTTGTCACAAGTTTTTTCAATGTGATTCACTTCTCTTATGAATTGAGTTGCACTCCCCAGCCTATTGAATCCTAAATTTCATGAAAAACATTGAATTTTTTGTAAATAATGTGGCTAGAGGTGAAAGTTAAATTTTAAAATAGGAAAAGTGGTAAGCTTAATTCCCAAATTTGATGATTTTAGAAAATTTGATCTCTTAAATTTTTGTATATCTTTTTCGGTACTCAAACTTGGATTTTTCCATAATTAATCTCTAAAGTTTATAAAACTGTTCATATTTGATCCAAAAAATTTATAAGATCTTCAAATTTGATATTTTATGAAAATTTCTATTGCCAAAATTGAAAAAAAACATTAGGAATCAATTTTATTACACATAAATTGACGATAACTTTACTAAATTATACAAAGTATAAGAATATGTTTGGTTTTCCCAAACTTATGAGTTCATAATTATCATATATTTCGTAGATCAAATATGTGAAATTAATGAAATTATGGAATCATTTTCACTATAACTAATATTTTAATATCATTTACGATTTTATCAACAAAATAAAAATGAAATTAAAATAATGAAATCGTGCAACTTATGATCATATTTACTTTATACACCCTTTACAGATACTCTATGAATCGTGCAATATAGTGTGAAACCCGTTGCCAATATAAATTATCAACTTTAAATATTTGCATTATGGGTACAAAATATTTCAAATTTGCAAACGCAGGCCCTTAAGCTTTTTATAGTAATGGATGTTCACAATTCACATGGGTAGCCGCCGAATCAGATTTATGGGTTTTTATTGCTGTTTTGTGGCATTGAACTTCACATGAATATTGTATTTAATTTTGAAAAATACGATATTGTTACATATTTTTGTTACTTATTTATATCGATATTTAGAACCCTAATCAATTCATTACATAGATTTAATTGCTTGTTTTGCCCTCTTACCCACTATCATTCGTACTTTTGCCCAAAATACTCATTTAAACATGATTTTGGTATGTATTTTGTAAGACGGATGAGTATTTTGGCAAAAGTACAATTTTGCCAAAATGAATACAAAATATAAAGTAAAAGGATATAAGATGTGGAAAACTGAAGATGGGAAAAATAATATGATCGGCAAAACGATCAAATTCATTATGAAAAAAAACTTGAATTCTTTAAAACTCGTGGAAATTAGAGAAAAATCTCATGTTCTTAAATCACTTAAGGGAGATACAAAAGAACGTTTAGGAAGAGGTAGAAGAAATTAGGGAGAAAAAGAAGTTGATAAGGACAAAAAAGTTAACTTTTTTGCAGATTTTAATTATGCAAAATATAATATTTATATTAATAATTTATTCTATTCTTTATTGTTTAATTTGATCTAAATATAAGAATTGAATTGATATTTTATTAATTTGATAGGGTAAAATTATAGTGTTCTTGAAAATTGTAATTTTTGAAACTCATAAATAATTTTAAAAATGTATTCTTTTAGTTTTCAGAATTTGTAAATTTAACTAAAAAGACTATAAAGATATTCTTTCTAGATACACATGAAAATATAAAAAATCAAAATAATGTTATTTTATAAAAATGTATTTCTACAAATATTACAACAACATGGCAACATCACGAATTATAAAAAGATTATCAATCCGCAATACTATTAAACAAAAAAAGAATAAAATAAATTATTAATATAAATATTGAATTTTTAAATATTTAAAATCTTTTGCAGAATTTGCATATAAGACATAGGGTTTTTTGCAAAATAACTTATTTAGGAAAATTGATTTGTTGAATAACCTTTTTGATAAATTATTGGTCAAATAAGTACCTTTTAAGTATATTTAGTAAAATTGCGATATTATGAACGTGATTTATTTAAAAATAATAATATATTTTTATATATATATAATAATAAATATAATTATATTATAATTAATAGAAGTAAGGATAAATGAGTTTTTTCCAAAATCACGATGATGTCACAGCTAGTTTTAACAGCTGTGATAATATCATGATTTTTTAACGATTATCACATCACAATTAATCTTATGTTTTGTACGCATTAAAAAAATCAAGATTTCAACATCTCACCACTGTTTTAATCGAAGTACCAAACAAACTATATATTATTTATTAGATTGTATTTAATCGGAGTACCAAACAAACTATTTAACCGCTGTTTCAACATCTTACTTATGAACCCATATTCCTTTATATTATTTATTAGAATTATAGATTAAATTATAATTGGGAACATGACCAAATAGGATTAAGATGAAAAAAACAACTGGAAATTGTAACGGAATTCATATCCTTATAAATATAATCATTCAATAATTTATATGGACAAATTCAATAATCCAACTATATGATTCAAATTTACGGAATTGTAATATATTGAACAAATTCCAATATTATGTTGAAATTATAGAACCTCGTCTAATGAATTACAACAATGTTTCAAGAATTAGGAATAAAATGGGTGTGGTGCTAACATAGCAATGACATAACTGCAATGTATGGGAAGGTTATACAACTGATTGAAATCAGATCTCAAGCATTAAAATAAGATTGTAAAGCGATAAGCAAGATTTTTGTTTTCTTCTTGACAGCAAGACTTGAACAAAATTTCCAGATGACAAGGAAATTGGAATAAAACAAGACTAACCGCCGAAACCGTACAAGGTTCGGCCTTGCCTTTTCAGAGCATAGACGACGTCCATGGCGGTGACCGTCTTTCTACGTGCGTGCTCGGTGTAGGTAACAGCATCGCGTATTACATTCTCCAAGAAAATCTTGAGAACTCCGCGCGTTTCCTCATAGATCAGACCGGAAATACGCTTCACGCCTCCTCTTCTGGCTAGACGGCGAATAGCTGGCTTCGTGATTCCCTGGATGTTGTCTCGGAGGACTTTTCGATGCCTCTTGGCGCCGCCTTTCCCTAATCCCTTTCCGCCCTTGCCCCGCCCAGACATTTTTGATTTTTCAACTAAATGCTTCAATACAAGGAGAGTTTGGTGTTTGTGTATAAATAGGGCGGGATCCAAAGTGCAGATTACTCGATCCGCAGCTTGCCTGAAAAAGATTTCTAATCGTTGATTTCATCTCTATGGACGGTGCAGATTAATTTAGTGAAACACAAAGGATTGAGTAAGGTCTTCCGTTATTTGGGCTTCTGGTCTGGGACGGGCCGGTTTAATGTTTTGTTGATTGCGGAAGGGAAATATATTTATGTTAACAAAAATCTACTTATTTTATTTTTATTTGGAAAAGCATACAGGGTAAGAAAATATTTCTCCATCGCCGCCAATCTCCGCTGCTGCCGCCGCTCCTTAACCGTGATCACCGTACAAAGATGTGTTTCTTCGATTTGAACATTCCTTATCATGAATCCGACCGTAAGGTTACCGACAAGTCCTCGTTAATGAGTCGCAGATTGAAGATCGTGGTAAAAGCAATGGAGCTCGGCTACACTGGTGTCGCCTACAACCGTACAGTGAAAGGAATTATGTCGGAGCACGATCGGTGTTCCGTAGCTCTTTTCCCTATCTCAAAAATCACTCAGTCGTCTGCTTTCTTTGCCACCGTTAAGTTCCACAGGGAACTACTAAACGTCCCGGTTTCACGCCCCTTTCGTCAGTACAGTCGCATCACTTTAGTTGTAGATACTCCTTCTCAAGCATCAGCTCTCAATTCGGGGAATGCGATTATCAAAAGTTATGATATTGTAGCCGTGAGGCCCATGAACCAAAGTGTCTTCGATCAGGCTTGTCAGACATTAGAGGTTTGTATCTTGAAAATTAGACAAATATTTTGATGAAAAATTAATCCTGATTTCTTGGTTGAATTATTAGGTGAATGTGATTTCTATTGATTTTGGAGAAAAGTTACCTTTCAGATTGAAGCACCCAATGATCAAAGCTGCCATGATGGTATTCTCCAATTTCAAGTTTCTTTTTTCAATAAGTGTGTCTTTGTTATGTATACTCTGCAATGTCTGCAATGTGTTATCTTGCACTATTGGTTTTATAAGGATTCTTCAGATGCGATATTAATTTATTCTTCATATATTCCGTTTCATGCTTTGAGGTTTAATAAACAATTGTTATGTTCAGCGCGGAGTCTTCTTTGAGATCTCATATACTAGTATGCTTGCTGATGCTCAGTCAAGACGCCAATTGGTTTCTAACTGCAAGGTGAGTCCGTGACCTTTCATTTACATGTGTCGTGCTAACGCATTAAGAATGTAATTTGTATGGTTATCATTTAGCTCATTTTTCACATAGATTCACATATTTTAGAGTGTGATTTGTTTGTTTACTACTACAACATAAATTCGTGATCTTACAACATGAATATGTGTTGTTAGAACAAAGAATAACATGATTATACATTGATTCATGTGATTGCATTTTGGTTGCAAAGATAGATTGGAGTTTAAGTAGTTTGTCCAGTCTAAATATTCATTAGTACATTGTTTGATAGGTGAATGCCTCAACTATTCTTATGATTATGATTATCTGAAAGCTTACCGAAGATGATGATATAAATTTTGTATATTTTTTTCTCCTTGAGTTTTCAGCTGCTTGTTGATTGGACTAGGGGAAGGAGTCTTATTTTTTCTAGTGCTGCTACGTCTTTACTTGAGCTCAGAGGACCACTAGATGTTGCAAATCTATTTTCTGTCATTGGAATTTCTACACAATGCGCTCAAGCCGCTGTTTCCAAAAACTGTAGGTGCGAAAACCTGCTGAATTTTCTACTAAACAAACCTTTTAATGAATCTGAGCATTTTCATATTTCTTTTTGTCAGATTTCTCCTGGAAAATGCTTTGAGGAAAAAAAAATTCTACAAGGAAGCTATTAAGGTGGAGAAAATACCAGTGAATATGAACATTAATCCAGATAAATCTTTATATGAAACATGGCTTAAATGGGATTCTATTTCAAGTGACGGGGGCGATATTTTATTGGATGAGTTGGAGAAATCTTTTGTAGATTGCAATAACTTAGCAAAGCCTGTGAAGTCTATAACATCTAACTCATATATGAATGATCTTCCTGCAAATGGTTTGAGGATCGAAGGAGACGTGTTATGTGTGACTAGTGAAGCTCCTGGTTCTCAAAGCATTATTAACTGTCCAGTCACTGCTATTGAGATTGATGCTGTTGTTAAAACTTGTGAAAATCATGCAGAGAACATTCAGTCACCCGGTAAGCAAAATCAGCACGAAAATCAAGGTGACATTAGTATCATGACCACGAAGAGTGATGAAGTCATTCGTTCAATGGATTATGACACAGATTTTAAAACATTGAAGCTTATTTCTGATGAGATTGAGCCTACTTCAGTTCAAAACTCAATGGAGCAAGGGGATTATCCTTTGATTAGTGAGCAAACTAATCTGCCCCTAAACCATGGAAGTGAAAATTTGACTGTAGACGGAGGAAGTGTCCTCGATATGCCTGAAAGTGGAGTTTCGTGTTTTGGTGTCTCGGAAAATTCATCTCCGAACTGTAAAGCCGGTGATGTGATGCCAGATTATTTGGCTTCTAATGTTGAAGATTCTGCTATGTTGTCTAAGAAAACTGAAATTCCTTCTGAGAAAATGTCTTTCTCGTGCAGCTTGGAACGAAATAGTGTTGTACGAGAAACCGAAGTACAAAATACAACATCCCAAGTGTATGGATCAGGGTCTGAACAGTGTTGTAATACCACTGTGGAAACAAATTCTGAATCTCAGTTCGAGATAGAAAAATGTAAACCCGAATGCCTTATAGCAGCAGAGCATGAAGTTACTTATGAAAGATCTAGAGATGAAGGTTCATTATCATCAAGCCCTTGTACACAAGACTTGTCATTGGAGAAAGGTGACAAAATGACTATAAATGAGGCTTTATCAATGAGACCTTTAAGTGTAGCTTCAGACAATAAGCTGCCAATATTCAGTGTTCTGAACGAAGATCCACATCCCGATTCTACGATCACTCATGCACGACTCGTTAAATGCCGATCCGGTATAGCTTCAGGCAATGAAAAGCCATTAATTGAAGCTGGGATTGGAGATAAACTAACCGATTTTGCGAAATCTCTATCTGGTATAGCTTCAGGCAATGAAAAGCCATTAATAGAAGCTGGAACTGGAGATACACAAACCGATTTTGCGAAATCCCGTTCCGGTACAGCTTCAGGGAATGAAAAGCCATCAATGGTAGCTGTAATTGAAGATACACTAACCGATGTTGCGAAATGCCGCTCCGGTATGATCACTCTAAACAAACCTCAACTGTTTCTGTTTGTTGAAGTAGTTAGATTTGTGATTTTGCAGGGAGAGGTAAAAGAAAGCATCACTCTTCTAGTCAACCAGTATTCTTATTTCCTTTTAAGCGATATTTGCATTCAGCTCAATTGATTAAGAGGTCTCGTAACTGAAAGGTACTCTCAGATTCTCATCTCCTAACGTGACAAATGAGTAATTTGTTATATTGCAGCAGTCTGTCATTGGAAAGTTGCCTGGAGCCATACAAGTTAAGTAATATTATCATTTAAATGTGGTCAGTAATTATAATATTATATGTATTTATATTAATTTATAAAAGAGAGCTCTTCTGTTTATGTTTATTATGTATCAATGTAAATTACATAAGCTTTGATTTTTACGAGTATTCAGGAATATGACTGGTGTCTTTTTTATTGATATTTTTTGAGGTCTTTTATATCTCTTGCGATTGTTATCTCAAAGTATAAAATGTCAAAACTAATAATCATGAATTGTTATCTCTAAATTTTTCAATTTTAACAATCAATTGTGTGACAAAATCAAATTGGAGAACATAATTTGCTACTTTAATGATCGCATTTGCTAAGTGTTACTAATTTGGAAGATTAAATTTACCTTAATATATTTGAGAATTAAATATGTCAAATAATACACAGATGTCATTACATCAATGTTTTCATGTTGATATTTATTATTTTATTAGGATGGAACGCAAAAAAAGCTAAAAACTGACATTAATACTCGATATCTAAAAAATATGAGTACTCCAAAGTAGCGGGTACAAATATAAGCACAAAACTGTGTAAGAAATGCGAATGTTGTATATATAAAAATATATGGAGTTGGTACAAATATATACACAATCCCATTCCCTGTGCAGAACATTTATTTGAACCAAGCAGCCAGTTGCAGATTCTGTTTCTCCACATCACATAACATATGCTATACAAATTCACATGATTTCTTCAGATGACACCATTTCCAGCTACTGCAACAACCCAAAAATGCTTCTTCATTTTAAAAGCTCAAAATTAAGTGAACTTTTCTCTAGTGCCTCCCACACAATTAACTTCCCTATCAAAAAAACATGAATATTGGCATAAAAGAACAACAATACGAAAGAGATCTTACCGAGATCATGCTAGTCGTGGATCTCAGATCGTATAATCGGCAAAATCTTCATTCTTAGAGGTCTCTTCGATTATAAACTCTTACTGGTTTCATTCATCATGTACTGCATTATTTCCCACGATTTGATGATCATGAGGCTCGGGTCTCTTCTCATCATCTGCAAATGATGCCTCGACATTAAGATCCGAAACCAAATCAGGTACTGAATTCACAATGCCATCTCCAGGTTCCAATGCTTCATTACTTTCTTTCTTTTGTCTTTTCCATTTCTTCGTTGACGAAGTTCCATCGTCTTCGAAATCTTCTTCCTCTCTATCTCTATGCAAATAAACCCACAGTTTTCGATCTGATTCATATTGTACACATGGATCACGTTCGTAATGTAGACGATCCAATGCTCCACTAACTACTTGATTCACTTGTGTATCGGGTACTTCTTCGACGATATACTGCGAGTCTCTAATCAATGTACATACATCCGCACGGGTTCCCTTACTTCCCGGTAATCTACAAGCAGCATCTCTCACCAAACAAAGAATTGTAACATGGGGTGGTCTATCTGGCTTCAACATAAAATGATCTCGAGCCTTTGATGTTGGCTTTCCACCGAACCTCTTCAGAGGTGCGACAATCGATTTTTTTCCGTCAATAGCCGTGTAAGAGAATGCTCTATCTGGTATTTGATACCTGAGTTCTTCTTCCTTCCGAAAATATGCTTTCACTTCTTCGGTGCTCGGATTGATAGTCGTCAAACTCTTCTGAGCTTTCAGGTCCTTGAACCTTTCTTTCTCATCGAAGTTAACTTGCATCGATGCCAAAGGTGGGGAGGGGAGGCTCCCTATTTGCTTAAGTGTCTCTTGGCTATTCTTAAGCCAATTAGCAAATGAATCAACTAACTTAACAAGCATTTTATGATGGAGACCCCATGCATCAGGAGATGTTACCTCTTCGAAAGCTTCGTATTCAGATGAATTTTTCGACATTGGACCTGTCCATAACCAACTCTTTTTCGATTTGTCGTATGCGACGAGAGGCTTCCATCCTTTTGCTCCGAGAGGAGCAGTTTTTGATGAAAATATCTTCAGAACACCTCTAATTAAATCCTGAAGTGGTTCTTGAGTTTCAAGGATGCAAGGATCACCTGGATTAGATTTAACACGGTTAATGATTTCATGAACACTGAGAACAGGAACCAGAGGTGTGCTGAGATCCACATTTTGATCGAAACTGGCAAATGTACCATCTGGCTTGCTTGCTTGTTCTTCATTGACACCTTGTTCAGTATCATTCTTAGTAGTATGTTTTTCGGAATCTGAATCATCTGGAAGTAGAGTAACCATTGCCATACGAACTGCTGAAATAAGATGTATAATCGAAAACGAGAAGTTGCAGGGAACTGTAGGTGTGATAAGAGGAAATGGATTTCTCGGTCGTTTGGGTACTGATTCAACAATGTCTTCCGTTTCCATTTTGATAACGAGTGGCTGAGAAACTCCGTTATCGTGTACATTCATCTTCGTCTTGCCACGTTTCTTTGTAGATCTTATATTCTCAAACTGCGATTCATTAGCTGCCTGAGGGTTACAATCATTACCTTCCAAGTCCAGAGGATCAAGAACATGTTTCGGTTTCCACTTCTTAATCAGATTGTTAGATCCCACTAATGATGGATCAGGTGTTTCCGGATTATATCCAGCTGATAATCCAACTACCCAATTTTTCTTTCGCAACTTCGAAGGAGCTCCATTATCATGTGATACGAAGCCATCATCTTCAAAAGATTTATGCATCTGACTAGATTCGGGAAGATAAGGATCATCAGTAACGGTACCTTTACGTCTCTTTCGTTGGTTGCAAGAGTATTTTTTAGCATCTGCATAACCATTTAATTCCATGGCATAGAATTGTCGTTGATCATCAGCACCAACTACATTTCCTAGACCAGTTAAGTGATGCTCCCCCGATTCTTTAGTATTCAAGATGCTGAAGTAGTGAGCATCGAGCATCGTTCCCCTGCTTTCTAGATTAATTGCCCCAGGGGTTTCGTACCTCATTTTTGCCGATCCATCGAGGTTTGAGTAATTAACTCTCTTATCTTTTTTAGAAAGTTTAAACTTCTTATCACCGGTGCCATCGCAGTTACTCCTCATCAATGAATTTACATCCTCATCCTCTTCCATATGCTCTGAATGATCCGATTCCATGTCCTCAAACTCGTCTCCATTGTCCCATTGCTTACTTTTGGCAGTAATTTTTTTCGCCTTACTAGGAACTCTCGTTGGGAAAAACTCACCATGTTGACGTAGCCATGCTGGATTTTCAGCTTCCAAAAGGGCTATTCTTCCCTTTGAGAACGCATTAGACTTCCGACTTTTAGAATGTTTCATCTGATTCCTGGGAAAAATTTGCTGAACATCCTCTTCATGCTTTATACTTTTCCCTCCATTTATAGATCTCCCACTAGATGGCCTCACAGTTAATATAGTAATATCGGATAATTTATTAATCCTCTTGTCCCGAACTAGAGGATTGACCCTTGCAGACGTAGAGGATCCCAAGAAACTATCCAAATCCTCTTCGCCTCTTGCTCTAACGTTACGAAGATTCTGATCCCTCTTCTCATCCTCCATAAATGTTGCAGAAGAACCATAACAATGTGATCTCATTGGAACTCCAAGTAGAGTTGAAGGAATAGATTCATCTATCTCCTTCACTGAAGCAATTTTCAATACATCCAACTTTGAATTTCGTTTAGAAATTCGTTTTCCATTCTTAAAAGGAACCGCAGGAGTGTGTTTTTGGCTATGAGAAGACATGTCTATTTGATGCTGTCCTAGATTTAGATTCTTCAACTTATTACGCCAATCAGCATCACCCGATTCATCTTTATCATAAGACTCATTAACAAACGCTTCAATGTCATCATTCTTCTGACGCTTCATTACGTCCCATATGTGAAGCTTCTTATCAATACTTTGCCTACTGAAGTTCATCCATACATCCCTTATCTGATGCAGATTGTTCACCATGGTGTTATGATACTTTCGGAGATTATGATAATGTTGTCTCTTCTGGAAAAAATTCAAACCCTTCCTGTACAGTGCAACTCTTGGCTCAAACATACCTCCTTTCAACATCTCAAACAATTTACGCATTGGGCTTCCAAAAAGAAAGTTATCCCCAGAAAAGAGTTGTTTTAGAGTGTGCACATAATTCTCCTGATCCATATCGGGTAAATACTTCGAGAGATTAAGCCTGTCATCTTCAGTAAGAACATCATTCCATACATCTAAAGAGAGTAAATTCTCCAATCCTGGAAGATCATATAATTCATAAGGAACACTGCAAGTTTGGTCACCAACTTGGCATAACTCCTCACCACTTTCACCTAATTTCAATAGATCAAAGTCATCATCAGATCCAGCCCCAGAGTCAGAGTCATCAAAATCAGTATCATCATCTTCTTCAGATTCAAGAACAGAGGCAAGGTTCCTACGCTGAACATCTTCATCATATTCACACGACATTACAGTATCCCTGCTATGTGGCGAATGGAGCTCGGTATCAATTAAAGCTATTTTGGAACTATTCTTCTCAATCACCATTGGACCACAAAACAACAATGAACGCCCACATAAATCACAAGTTATTTCGATTCCAGAGACTGATTCGCTTCATTTCGAAACCCTAGACAATAAAAACACATGAACATCAAATAGCGAAATAAACAAATTTGAATCTCAATTCAAGCAAAAAGATTCAGCAAGCCCATACCAATCAAAAGAAACTAGAATCGCTTCAAACATATATTCCGATAACTACTCCTGGAGACCAAATTGACGCCCGATTCCAATTCTGCAGATTACGATACCCCCAATTCAAACATATACACACAAACAAATCAAGAACGCCAATAAACAAATATAAATATTACAAAACACAGAGTCGCCTTTAAAAAAGAACAATAATGGTAAGTTGAGATCAAGCCATACCTGAAATTCGACGTGCGATACGAATACAAGAGGCGAACACTCACCAAACTATGAAAAACACAAAATTTAGGGAGGCGATCGGGAAAAGATTGTCGCTATCGAGGAAACCCTAGCTGCGGCTACACGAAAGTAAACCACGCAGCTATATTGTGTTCGGGGGGGAAGGTGCGTTTGTATGTGAGAGAGAGTGTCTGTGTGTGTGGACGAGTTTGTATTGTTAACTTGGCGTTGGTTGAAAGAGGAAGAAGAAGAACACGTGCGAGCGTCTGAGTCGTCCGATTTAAAGACCCATCTGAATTACCAAAATCGCCTTAATAATTAATTATCAGTTCAGATTACAGAAATCAGAATACTAAAATACTTGGGCTTATTGGACAATATCTTTTTCCCCCCGAACTTCAAAATGCTAAATAATTATTAACAATTTACTTACACACGTGCCACAAGTTCACAACACATTATTATTGAGGTAGGATTATGGATGTCAATGGGTAGGGTTTGGACCGTGTTTGGTCAAATCAACGTCCACTCCACCATTCATAACTTCAAATCCATGTATGTGTCAAATCCATGTTGGGTTTGAATATTCAAATCTGTGCCCTACCCTTGCGAATATCCGTCCCACGGCAAATAATCCAATCTACGTAAAATTTCAAATAATAAAAATATAAATAATTGTTTTCGTTTTATCCGACAATATTTTTAAAATTTTCTTAAAAATATTTAAAATAAAAAGTAATACATATTGTAAAATAGATTGTTTTTATTTTTATAACTGATATTTATAAGCATATCGAAACTTTAAAATAATATAAATAAATATAGGTGACATTTACTGTTCATCCTAATTATTTTGTAATAAATTAATTTTCATCATATATGTTTCTTGGAATGAAAGAGGACATAAATATATTATTTTTTATTCAATTTTAGTCACATATGTTTCATCACCGTTAAATAGTCTGTTAAATTGAAACACAAGTGTTGTTGTCTTCTCTTTTCTATAGATATTCACTACCCACATCCCTCCGCATTTTTCATCTTCTCAATCATGCCTTCAATCCCCAATGAGTTTATTGTTGACTCAAATCAAGATTGTTTATGTATGTTCCCAATTTAGTTCCTAATTGAGAATATCACTTGTAAATTCATGTAAGAAGTCCAAGTTTAAGAGGCTAGGGTATTTTACTGTTTCCATATTACAATCAAGAAAATTCAAGATGTAAAGTCTTCTTTAGAAACCTACATTAAAGATGCAGATGAAAACTTCTTTCGTGCTATGGAAACGTAGCTTGCGTTGAGAAAGAAAGCAAATCTAGACATTAAATATGACTAATTAGAAGAATTTCACAATGACATTTACAAACGGTTTTGCCATTTGAAATTTAACGGTAGTGGCAAAAATATGTCATGTTGCATAATATTTATGACTAAAATCGAATTTAATAACAAATGTGAAGAAAATATAAATTTTGAACATTAAATATGACTTTTAGAAGAATTTTCACAAATAAATATCAAACTATGAAAATGATAAAAATAATACAAAAATTGATATAATCAAACAACTCTAGACTCAAAAAGTTTGTAAATATATTATCTAATATTTATAATTGTATATTTAATATAAAAGATTAAAAGTAATTGTTGTTTGAGTTTAATATCCGTTAATGTTTGAAATATGAATATCGTTTTTGTTTGATCACTTAATCTTCAAAATTGTAAAAATATATCTAAGTTTTAAAATACTGTAAATAACATATTTGTTATCGTTTCTAAAAATTGGCAATAACAAAATTTAGACCCCCTTTTACGGATAAGGGTCGAATTAAAGTTAATACGAGGACAAGAAGAAAAGACACAATTTTTGTAAGTGGAAAACATTTCTGTAAAAGAAAGGATAAAAAACCACCTCGACCGTAGCCTTAGAATCCAATATAAACATCAAGTGTACATATTTACAACAATAGAAGATGTAGAAATCAAAAGGAAAAATATCATCTTTTGGTGGTCATGGTCGTAGGTTTCACGGCCGGAAAAAAGAAATGAATAACAGCCTCCTTTAGGTTATCAATAAAACCTTCAATTAGGTCATCAATCTCAGCTTCCCTCCTTAACACTTTAACTATGTTTATATATGTGATTTGTCCAGCTCAATTATAATTCACTAAGCCCACCAATAATGGAGTCCAATAAATAATGACTCATTAATCTCTAAATTGGGCACAAGGGTCCAGTAAATAAGTAACCATATCCAAATACCACGATAAATTATAAATAATGTCAATCATCAAAATATCTCGATATACTTCATTTCTCGACTTGTGAATGACTATATAGAAATATATGTGTACTCGAATAATAAATTTCTCAGGGTGATATCAATATTTATATATTAAAAATTACATAAATAACACTTTAATCTTTCGAAATCGATTATCAAAAAATGGATAAAAATTGTCAATTTTTTGTAGTTGATGTTCATTCATAAACATGTGTAAAATACAAAATTTATAAACTTTAGACATCTCTTTTATATTATATTTGGTTACAAAATAAACGAAAATATTATGATAACATCAAAATGCATTTATCTAAACAAACTTAGTTTTATAAAATTGATAATAAAAATTCTTAGTATGATAATATATAAATATAATAAATTTAATCATAATACAAACATATTGACATATAAGATATTTAAAAAATATTAGATATAAAAAACTTTAAATATTACTGATGAGAACTCTAGGACCATGCACCCTGTGACGGATAAGACCCATTAACAATTGGACCGATTCAAATGGTAGAAACGAACCCTTGCAGCCCACTTGTACACTTAACGAAGAGCGGCCCGATGTTCCACGAGAGGACCGAAGATATCCTTGGCGAAATAAAGCGTTTTTTGGTAACTGGCTCCATGGTTCGGTCAGAACGGTTACAAACCCATGTTTTCCACGCTTCGGGCCTTCACACGTTTACCACGCCTCGGGCCCGATCACGCAGACCACGTCTCGGTCCCAACCTCGTTTTACATTGCGCGACAACAACCTCTAACAAACCTGTCAGAGGCGGTTACAGAGCGTGATTTACACACGCCACTAACTCTATAAATACAGAGTGCAACGACGGAAATAGCAGGACCTTTTGGACACGTAAGAACATGTCGTTACCCTGTCGGAGTTCTTACTGTTTTCTATTCCCTTGTCATTTTCATTAAGCCTTTACTGTATTTTGTATGAATTATTTGATTAGTGAACAGGCTATGAGCGTAATTCGCTCTTAGTCAAGTGGTTTTCTCCCCAATTCCTGGGGTTTCCACTATAAATCGCCGTGTCCATTTATTGTTTCCAGTTCTAATCGTATTCCACATAAAAAACAAATCAAAACCGAGTTCGTCTGCTGACGAACAGGACGACTGTTGGTACCCCCTAAAAATGAACCATAACAATTACATTAAGTTTGGCGGGTAGGATGTGTATGCATTTGAGTTTGAGTAGAAATCCACGTCCACCCCATAGCGGGTTTATCATTTTTAAACCATTGTCTTCCCCATACTCACCAAAAATCCAACCATCACGGGTATGGTAGGATAGGATATCCATCGGGTTGAATTTTTTGTCATCCCTAGGTAGGATAAGCAAAAATGATTTTCGTATTTTTATCAAATTTTATCGCCAAATATTTATAATTATATCAATTATAACCTCAGAGTTTAGAAAAAAAAATCATTGTTTTTATTTAGTAAAACGAATTCTCAGAATTTATTGTATGTGATTAGTTAGTCACAAATATATTTTTAAATTTTGTCAAATTGAAGTTTTTCGCAAAAAATAATCAAATTTTGTTGAATTTGCAAAAATTGAGAATACTCGATTTTTTAAACTTTTGGTATAAATAATTGAAAAAGAATTCAAAAGTTCTACAAAACTTTAAAGATTAAATTCAACAAAATTATCAAATTTTGTTGGCAAAAGATATCGAGTAAGTGAACCCGAATTACTTGTTCAAAATTGTGAGTAATGTTCTAAAATCCGTATTGATTCAAAAATATTTCAAGGCATAAACCATTACCAAATTATCGAACCACTATTGAATCATTATTAAATATTTTTTAAAAAGAAATAATAAGATTACAAATAGATAAATTTTAGTTTAAAATAAGAAAGGTGGGTTTGGACATGTCCACTAGTCATTCATCAATGATCCCAACGGTCTCATACAAACAAGTTTTTAAAACTATTTAAAAAATTAGTTTAAACTATTTTTTAAACCATACCAATTTGGGGTTATGGTTTTTAATTAATTTATTTTTAAAACCCCCAAACTTTCTATTATGATAGAAACTAAACTCATATTATTTTTTAAAATAATTTGAGTTGCATCCGTCCATTACTCCTATGAAACTAAAACATTGTTGTTTTAATATAAATAAAAAATCACTAACATATTCAACAATAATCATCTATATATTTGGAATCATGATGAGTGGTGCAATATGATTATCCTATCACAATTTTCTTTAGTATAAACAATATGTTAAAATAGACTTTATTTATTTGAATGCAAAAAACAGCACTGTCATGCAAAACACATTTTATAAAATTACATTTTTATTTTTATTAAATTATTGTTTAATCCAAAATTAATTAAAAATAATAACAAAAAAATCATTTCATAAATCACAATCAAATTTACTATTTCTTCAACATTGTTACAAATATCCTCAATGTTAGTAACAAATTTTTTTCCAATACAAAAAAATCGAGTTGAGTTTGGGTTATCAATCGATTCGAGAGTGAATAATATTATAATAACATACATTACATTAATTTTCCAAACCAAATCACTACCATGTCCAATTTTTACATGTTTTTAACCAATGATGCAAACCAAGAGTTAAATTCAAATCAAATCGAATTATGTCAATTTCAAACCGAACTCAAATCCCCTAAAAACACTCAATTAAGTTCCTTTACCGTTCTAAATGAAACAAATTTCCCAACAAAAAAAAGTGAATATTAAGAACTTAGTCTAGATACAAAATGTAACGTAAACGCACCAACTCTCAACGAATATGCTCTTCATCACATACAGTTAACTGCATCTGAGATTCAACAGAGTAATGTTTCAAAAAAGCTCTTCTCCACCATATCTGAAAAGCATTCTGAATATTAGGACAATCATCTCCTCTATTAAGATACCTATCAAACCAGCTCAATAGAATAGATTGCTGTTGATACAAAGGAAGTGTTAAAATCGTTTGACAAATACCCTCTTCGATCACTTTCTTATCCACCGATTTTCCGCCTCTTCCCATCCATGCAAAATCATCATATAATGCTTCTAACCATGTTGTTAATAAAATAAACCTTGTCTCTTTATCTACTAAAACTTCCCTTTTACCTATTGAGATGCAAAGTTGTGCTGTGATCTTGCTGATTTCGTGGCGATATACTTTAGGGATCTTCGAATGGAGTTCTGCAAGTTCTTTTTGATCTGCCCATAGTTTCACAAATTCTTCTCCCATTTTTCTATCTATAAGAATCCCAACAATCCATTGAATGTTATCAGCTTCTCGAGTTATCTCAGCGATTACATTCCCTCGGTCTTGATCTTGATTCGATGTTGCTGCACCAGATAAGGTTAAGATGAGGGAACTTAGAGTTCGATGACAAAGATGATACATTGTGTCTCTAGATACATCAATTCTGGTTCGATCTCGGGAGCCATTATCGTCACGTAGAAGGTGAAAGATAAGTGATTTCATCTCTTTACGAGCTTTGTCATCTTTAGCCTGTAATAAAGCAAATGAAAGGTTCAAGAACACTTCATCAGCTCTTGATTGTGTTGTTGGCTCTGCTATTACTCTTTGAAGAATTGAATGTGTTTTTGAACTGTCAAAATGAAGCTCATTTAGATGTGAAACTACACTCTCTTGTTCATCCTCAGACCAGGGTATTGCTTCAAGATACTCTAAACATGCTCTTACACCATCCTCAAACATAATTGCTGAACAAATCTGTGCACAAGAACGAACAAAAACACTTCACTTTAAAGGCAAAAGAACACAAGAACAATAACCCCAGTTGCAGGGAATTGGAACCATTCATTGAATGTGTAACGAAGCAAGAAGAAAGATTTTCAATGTAATAAGAAAAAAGGTGACCTTTAAGAGCGCCAAGGTTTTGGGTACATCTCTGCGCAAAAGCTTAGTTTTCAATTCATCACTGTACATGAGCACTACGGCCTCCAAATACACAGCTACGTCATCACATTCGAGAATCTCAACCGAATGGGCCCCACTTCGCCTGAGCCTCTCTGCAAAGAAACGGCTTCTAGCAGCCAATACTTTCCGATGAACATCGACTGATACCCGGAATCCAGCCTCCGCACCTTCCTCATTTGACGCTTTTGCCCCTAATGTTAGCATGACGTCACCGACTCCCCAAAAATTGCTAATTCGAAATGGAGCATGAGAAAGAACCGATGAAACCCTATCTTGGATCTTTTTTTGAGCCGCTGAAGGTGGCTTTGGGTCACAGGCTTGCTCACTAGCCATCATCTCGAAGAGTGTAGGGCTAGGGGATGCTCGAAAGCTGGGTGGAGGAGAATGACGAGAAGGAGAAAGAATGGGATCGGAAATGAAACCTTGTTTGATCATCGTGGAGACTAATTGCTGCTGGTGAGTTCTTGATGAACAAGATGACGATTTTTGGTTGGCGGAGGAACAGATTCGGTCAGGATCGGCCGCCATTGTTGAATTGAAGGAAGACAAAAGGTGTACCCGCTCCGGTTTGCTGTATAAGCTCGGTTGCACACGCAGAGAAGTGTGTCAGTGCGTGTTCATTTTACAGTGAAGATGAACGGATTCAAGAAATGAAGGAATTTGGGGAAAGCACTAAAAATATCTCATTTTTTATTTGTGTTCTCGTATATATCAAATATTTTTAAAATTCTTTTTTTAGGTGTTAAATCATTCAAAAATCAATGATGAAATTTAATCAATAGTACATACTTGTGGTTCAATTAGATTCAAATCCAAACTCTTTGTATCATTATTACACATATAAAAACCAATAAAGAAATTTAAATTATTAAACAAACATTCAATTTAATCAACACAAAATAACAACAACAAATATCAATTATATAAAACAAATTATAAATAATCATGATTATTGAAAATCATAAAAATAATATCTTCAAAATTGAAAGACAAATCATCTCTATTTATCTATTCCTTACTTCATTCAAAATAATATCATTCTTCATCCAAATAATATTATCAAGAATATACTTTTTTAATGAGAAAGTATATAATTGATAAAATTGAGAAAAATAACATTTATAGTATAAAACTGGTCAGACCTACAACTGATTTGCATAATATCGGATCTGAATCAGACATACCCGTATAATAGGATCTGGTTAATCGGATTTGGGTCCGGATCTGATTTTTTTATCATCCCTCTTGCGGTTTAGACTCTATGGAAGGTATATATTCAAACATTCAAAGTAGTGTAGTGAATGGTCAAAGATCCACATGCATTTTGGGACTACTTTGGCACTTTTAAAAGTGTTATTGACACTTCTTTATTGCATAGCCTTTTGTTATAAAAGGATGGTAGTTATCGTACGGATCTACATTCAAATGGCCAAGTATTGTAGGCCTAAAGCAATTAATGGACTATATGTCAAGATCTATCTAGAGTACAATAAATTATGTATGAGAGAAATGTAATAAAGGTAGAAAAATAAATTATAAAAAATTTAAACAAAACAATTAATTAATATGATACTTATTCTTTTAATAAAAAATGTATTTTATTTCACAATTCTAATACAGTGACTAAGTCGTTTTCAATCAAAACAAGATCTCAATATATCATGTGATGATAAAAATGCAAACATTGATGTATAATTGGATAAATAAACAAAGAAAACTAAATAAATTTAATATATCTTAATGAGTTAGGACCCTTTTTTTAAGGCTGTAGAAAACGTAGTTGTATAAATGCCATATAATCATGCGTTTTAACGGATTTTTTTACCTTAAGAATGTCTTATTCACCCGGTGACATCAAAAAAAATATAGGATACTTGCAACATCTAACACATTCAAACATCAATTCACAATGCCAAGGCAATGACAAGACAAATGACCCCAACCGAGTTTCTTAACTTCTTAAGGAAACAAACACAAAAAAATAACTAAATAAGCTATAGCCCGAGCAAATCTAAACAAAAAATATTTGAATTTATACAAAGATTCTTAACCAAATTAAGTAGTAAGGATCACTTACCTGTTAATATGCGCCACATAGATGCATTCACAGTACCCTTGGGGATGAATCCAACTTTAAGACAATCATTCCAATCATGCAAGGCCAATACTATTTTTGTTAGCAGCAAGTGTACCTTTACCAACAGTCAGGACTTGATCAAAAGAATGCAAGTTCAATTTCACCATTGGAGCATTTTATTATGTAATAAGCTAACCAGCGAAGGGTCCAAGTATGTTGTGCTCTCTGATCTGTTCCAATAGAAGAAAATACAGGCGGAGGCAACCTACTGGGAACTGAAAAGCCAGGAAGTGCGGATATCTGAGATCTGGAAACTGTTTAAAAAATCGAGAATTCCGTGATAGCTATGATTAAGGGAATTCTTCTGAGACCTCTCCATTGCATTTGGATCTCGAGAAATACATGTTTTTCCATTATGCATATTATCTCCCATAAATGAAGAAGCTTGATTTACACTTATAGCTAGCTTCCTTAGGAAATGATGCTAGATCATCATGCACATAAGGTTCATGATGGCCCATTAACATGAATAGCTGTCTCAGAAGATTGATAAGTGGGTGAACGAGTTACCCTGTACCAAGAAATCAGATATTACAATACAGCAGCAACATCAACCAAAGAAAATAATAAGGTAAAGAAAAGTGCACCATGAAGCTGCAGTGGGAAAGGGAGAAGATCAGCTAGGGTTAGTATCAGGTGGAGAAATTACATACACATACGCAAATTGTGTAAGCAGAATAAAATCAACCAGATAAAATCAGGTTGCATTAAGATGCAACAATGGAAAAAGGCTGGATCAAGGTATGAAAACTAATACTTCATTAATAATGATATATAAATTATAAACACATTGATAAATGGTAAAGGCAAGGAGGTTTGAGACTTGAGAGCAATAGACAGCAATTATCCGAATTATGAGAATAAAAAAATTCACTGTGAAAAGATGATACAAACTCAAACAACAAATCTCCCTAGTTTGTAACATAAAATTAACATGCATTCACGCATAAAAATGATCATCCAACAATGAATCTTAAAATCAACAGTGAAAAAAACTAGTATCACCTCAAAGTATCATCATAACTACCCAGAGTAACAATTCAATTAATCAAACAATTCCACAGCAACATACAGGGAAAAACAGCCGATGCAGGTTTGCAAAATCAGGTATTTCCTTCGAGATCCAGATTGGAGCATGCTAACAGTAAGGGATCGGATCGACGAGAAAGTAAAGCGCCTTGAGAGAGAAAGACAGCCTCAAAAATATGTGCGCTGTTACAACGGTGGGTCCATATATATATCGTGTGTATCTTATTCACGTTGGATTCTAGGTTAAAACTCTTTTATTTTTTAGTGCGATCCAGGTATTAAACATGTAGTCACGTTTTGTGAACGTAGGTGAAATTTTCTATTTTTCAAAATTCTGCAGGTATTAAAAATCGAATTCATTACAATTACATATTATAAATCAACATATTATACATAATTACATTATTTTAATGATTATTATTTATATAAAAATATACAATAATTTTGATTTAAAATTATCTTCTAATTATTATTTTGATAATAATAATATTACAAATTTATATATATTTTATATTTTTTGGTATTAATAAGAACTTCAGGGCACCAATGCAACGAACATAAGCTTGCATGCGATCAAAAGTTCCTCTCGAGTTCATGGTCTCGCCAATGGTTTTAAAAAACCGGTCGGATCGGCCAATTCGACCGGGAATCGTTCATTATCTCGATCCGATTTAAATCGGTTGACCTATTATTTTTTTAAAAACCGGTTTTAAGGCCTAAAAATCTAGTTAAACATATTTTAATTCACTCAAAACCGGTTAAAAATTGATTTTTATGAATTTATATTAAAAAAATGTTTAAATTTTTTAAATATATATCAAATTTTTTTATATTACTTAATTACATTTTTTAAGAATTTTTTTAGAATTTTTTTTGTAAAAAAATATGCTTTTTGATATTACCTGGGAGTATTTTCGATATTGTGACATCCCGGGAGCTCGTCTGACGTGGTTAGGTGGTATTTTCGATGTTCTCGTGTATTTACGTCACTTCATAGTTTCGAGGGTATTTTTGTAATTTGGACATTCCGGGCCTACGTATGAGCTTTCGATCAACGTTTCTAGCAGTTTTGGACATATTNCCGATCGCATTCTTCGGTCCAATCTACATGGCTTGCTTTTCTTAGCACTCTGAAAAAAGGTAGAGCCCGATCTGTGGATTTTGAGATAAACATGCTTAGTGCGGCGAGTCGGCCAGTAAGCCTATGAAATTCTCTCTTGTTTCTTGGAGGTTGCATATCAATGATAGATTGCACATTTTCAGGGTTAACCTCTATACATTTTTCTGAAACGTAATATCCTAGAAATTTTCCGCTTCAGATTCCGAAGCAGCATTTGTTTGGATTTAGTTTAAGCTTATATTTTCGGCATACTTCGAAACAACGAGACAAATAAGAAAGGTGGTCTTCATCGTTCATAGATTTAACAATCATATCGTCAACATAAACTTCCATCATATGGCCGATCAATTCTCTAAAGATCATGTTGACCAACCTTTGATATGTTGCTCCAGCATTTTTGAGACCAAATGACATAACCACATAACAGTAAACGCCATCTTCGGTCATGAATGATGACTTCTTCTGATCTTCTTCAGCAAGGAAGATCTGATGGTACCCATAGTAAGCATACATGGTACTCATCATGGTGCTACCAGACACAGCGTCTACCAGTCGGTCGATATGCGGCAAAGGGAAAGGGTCTGATTCACAGCTTTTGTTAACATTGGTAAAGTCGATGCACATTCGCCATTTCCCATCTGGTTTGGAGACCACTACTGGGTTTGCAACCCATTCAGTATAGTGGATTTCTCTGATGAATCCCGACAGTAGCAATTTATTCACCTCAGCTCGGATAATCTAGATTTTTTCGGGAGAATAGTGTCTCCTTTTCTGCCTAATAGGCTTCGTTCCAGGCTCGGTGTTGATCCGATGTTCACTATCGGATCGGTCAATCCCCGAAATATCGTCCGGGGTCCATGCGAATATATCCACGTGGCTTCTTAGCAAATGGATCAGTTCTTTTTCAAAAGCAGAGGCTAAGTGTGCCCCTATGCGAGTTGTTTTGGTTGAGTCATCCTCAACCAGGTTAATCAACTTGAACCCTACGGGTTCCATTGCTTGCCTCGGGTACGGCGGTTCTTCCAGCAGATCGACCCGGGCCCTTTTGATAGGTGTCAATGTTCGGCACGAGCTCATGTAGCATTGTCTAGCTACTTTCTGATCCCCCTTGACAGAAATAACTCCATGAATGGAAGGGAATTTGAGCATCATATGATAAGTAGATAGGACCGCCTCGAACTTACTAAGGCCGGTCCGTCGGATAATGGCGTTGTAAGCCAAGTCGACTTCAACGACAATGAATTCCAGATCCTCCGATCGATCCTTGGATGGTTCTCCAAGGGTGACTGGGAATAAAATCTTCCCGCATGGAATGACGCTCCTTTGGTCGAACGACTAAAGAGTTATATTAGTTATCGGGAGGTCATGAGCAGCAGCTCCCAACATTTCGGCGACCTCGCGCTTCATTAGATTGCACGAAGCCCCGGTGTCCACTAAGATCCTGTGGACACGACGATTCCCGATGATTCCAGTGATGGTAATGGGATCATCGCATGGATCGATAATCCCTTCCCGATCGGCCATAGTGAAAGTAATGTCCTCCCCGGAGGGAGGGGACCGCTCAGCTGGATCATATTTAACCAGCGCCACATATTCGGAGCTCTCAGGGGAGTCTCCGCGCGTGGTTCTCTTTCGGTCCCAGACCGATTCATTTATCCTCAAACCACCGGAGATAACATAAATATCTCCGGCTACTTCTCGGGGTGCCGCCTCATTTTGATGAGGTTGGGCACCTGTTTCAGCGGGGGGAGGAGCAACCTGCTCCTGTCTTCCACCCTCGTTTTGCGGGGCTCTGCCGCCATGGCCCCGCCATCTTCTTCTTCGGTCCTGACCACGGTTCTCTCGACTGTGTTGGCCTCTGTCTTACTCTGGAGGAGGAGACCGTCGGTCCTCCGTCCGATCATTATAATTTCGAGGTTGTCCCCAATTATCCCTTCCCCGCGGCCTGTGACGATCGTCACATTGGTGGCCCTTTCGGGGGGATTCTGCTCGCTTGCCCTTCTGACCATTCCGGTCGGGCTTTTCTTTATTCATTGCCGCTACTGTCTCTTTCAACAGCGGGCACTTCAGGGTCGGGTGATCGCGATTATGATGCAGCTCGCAATATACCCGATTGTCCTCCTGCTTCGGGAGGACATCTTTCTCGCCTACAGCCGTTACTTCTCGCGATTGCTTCTTAGGGTAGGAAATCATATGATCACATGCGGGCTCAGAATTCCCGCTAGGTTTCCGATAGCCTAGCCCCTGCGCTTCATCCACCTTAATATACTTGTTGATTTTTTGAAGAAGCTTCCCCAAGGTGGATGGTGGGCTCTTTACCAAGCTGGCCGAAAAGCCACACGGTCCCAAGACCTGCTGTAAAATATCAATCTTATCCCGGAGCTCAAGCTTGATACCCCGGGCTGTCCTATTGAATTTCTCAATGAATGACCGAAGACTCATTTTCACCGGGATATATTTTAGCTGATATAGTTCCTGCCTGCTTCGGGGCGGTCCTACATTTGGAGCAAATTGCTCTGAGAAAGCCAAGATAAATCCGCCATACGACTGTATGGATCGGGCCGGCAAATTTTTGAACCACTTTCGGGCGTCGCCTTGTAATCCTGCCGCGAAGATGCGGCACTTTAGTGAATCTGAGGCTCGAACCGTTCCCATGCGTAACTCAAAATCGGCAACGTGATCGATCGGATCACCGTCACCACGAAATGTCGGCAACCCCTCGGGGTTGCGATAATGCCAATCTGGGACTGCTGCCCAGATCTCTTCAGAGAAGGGGTGCATCAAATCTCCCAAGACGGCCGATACGCCTTCAGATTGTTGGGACGATGTCTGGACCGCATGCAAATTATGCAACCAATCATCATCCTTATTTCGTCTGATTTGGGCCTCAATGGCCCTGTTGAATAAACCAAGATTGCTTCCCAGATTAGGTTCGCAATCCTTCAATGCACGTATGCTCTCCAACTCCCTGATGAGCTCGTCAATTCGTCGCTGCATCTGCTCCTGGTCATTTCCAGGAGCGGGAGTTAGAGCCCTGGCTGGGGGGGAGGAGTAGACCGATATCTGGGCCTCCTCGTTGTTACACCACGCCTGATGATTTCGTCATCATCAGTGTTGCGCTCGTCAGGATCACTCTCGTATACTCTGCTTTTGGGAACAGGGCTTGAAACAGCCGGTAGTTCTGTTCCACTTCTCTCTGACGTAATCTCCAGTCCCACATTCCTGACGACAGCTTCCAGATCCTGCAAAGTGAATGTTGGTGCTGGGAGACTGTCGGGAAGCACGTCACTGTCATTTGTCGAAGTTCTAATCGCCATGCCTTTGATTGTCCTATCCCTGGTAGAAAACTCAAATGGGATTAGAGAATCGTCCACACGGACGGCGCCAAACTGTTATGGTCCCTTTTTAGGGGTACCAACAGTCACCCGATTCGTCAGCAAACGAACTCGGTTTTGATTTGTTTTTTATGGGGAAAACGATTAACACTAGAAACAAGTAAAAGGGACACATCGATTTATAGTGGAAACCCCAGGAATTGGGGTGAAAAATACTTGACTACGAGCGAATTACGCTCCTAGCCTGTTCACTAATCAAACAATTTATACAAAATACAGCAGAGACTTAATGAAAATGACAAGGAAAAGAAAGCAGTAAGAACTCCAACAGGGTAACGGCATGTTCTTACGCGTCCAAAATGTCTTGCTATTTCCGTCGTCGCGCTCTGTATTTATAGAGATAATGGCGTGTGTAAATCACGCTCTGTAACCGCCTCTGACAAGTTTATTAGAGGTTGTTGTCGCGCGATGTAAAACGAGGTTGGGATCGAGGCGTGGTCTGCGTGAACGGGCCCGAGGCGTGGTAAACGTGCGAAGGCCCGAAGCGTGTAAAGCGTGGGTCAATAACCGCTTAGACCAAACCACGGAGTTAGTTGCCAGAAAATGTTTTATTTCGCCAAGATTATCTTCGGTCTTCTCGCGGAACATCGGGCCATTTTTCGTTAAATGTGTAAATGGGCTGCACAAGTTCGCTTCTACCATATGGATCGACTCAATCGTTATTGGGCCTCATCCGTTATAGAGTATCCGATCCTAGAGTTCTCATTAAATACATTATTGCAATTTTTACAGAACATGTATTTACATTTATATTATAAACATAATACATTTTCAAATTATAATGCGAATCCATAATTAGGTAAGGGGCTGGATTTGAAAATCAAGATGCATTCTCGTTATTTAAATTACAAATATATCCTCCAAAAATCATATTTTATTTTAATCTTCAAACAATCTTACATATTTGTAAGTTCTTAAGTAAATTAATTTTCTTTTATTTGCAATCTTATATTTAATTAAATTGAGTACAATCTTATTTATAACTACAGTTATAATAAAATTTATCTTTAGTTGAAATATATTATTCATTCAATTTTATATATGATATTATTCTTATCATACAATTCAATTTATCCATTACAGAATACTCAATGTATTCTTGATCTATAATCATATTATAAAAACACATTCTCAAACTTTTTCAAAATACATGTAGAACACCGCCTAAATACGGGTTGCACGAATAGTAACGAATGGTGAACCCCAACTTTCAAGATACTTGTGATTATTAGAAATTATGATATATGATATTTTACTACATAGATTATTGTTTTGATTGAATTTTTTTAAAAAATTAAAATATAATATATTATTAGGGTAAGCATATCGCCATTCTCGTATTTACAAAATAGTAGCTTCAGAAAATTAAATTTAAATATACCTACCTATAACCATATTCAATTTCACATGGATCACAAATGTACTTGAATCGCTTTTGATCACCCGATTAGGTTAGTCCAATCATCAACCGATCCCAAGTGTTGTAACGATCAACTTTCCACTTACACAATATTGTCTATTTTGAACTAAAATAACTCTAATGATTCTCACATAATCCTCACTTTACTTTCCTATAACCATAAATTTTACAACAGATCACTCAGTTTACCTCTACTCCAAAATGATTACGTTTAACTTTTCGATTCCAATGGGATCCTTATCACTTTACTATGGAAAATATCTCGTACAATGGTAGACGAATCAACATCTTAACGTAACTGATACTAGGATTCGCATAAGATGTCTCGGCACCTCGAGGGGTCTTACAAAGTGATCCACGGGTTTTGTTGTTTTCGAGGCATATCTAGGACTTAATTTTTCAATAAAACACAGTGATGGCCAAATCAATTCACTTTCATAGAATTGGCAAATTAAATAAACGATACCAATCGATATGACTAGCGGATTAGAAAACAAATCTCATAAATTAACAACTAGAGTGTAAAATCTCACCTTTAGCTATTCTGGATTGAACTTGGCAGCTTCCATCAATATCATCTCTTTGATCTCCTCTTCACTCAGCGAAGATTGTTCGAATTCGAATAAGAAAGGCGACGAACAAATAGGCTCTTCGTTGATCTCATGAAGACTCGATAAAAATGGATGGTTCAAAGCTTCCTCAACTGTTACAAAAACATGGACAAACTGAGTATAAAACGCTGTTCAAATCGAACTTTCATCGAAAAGAGGCACCTGTGATACGTTTACTTGGATCGAAAACAAGCATTCTTTCAGCAAGATCTATTGCTAGATGAGACAAATCCGGGAATTTCTCACTGAATTTTTTCTTTGCCTTAAGGGGAAGCTGTTTAATGTATCTTCTTGCATTATCGCTTCGTAAAAACCCGAGATCCGACTCTTCAGGAGAACCCAATAGCTGCAAAATTATTTGTAGCTAAACATTCATAAACTTTTAAAGTATTTGGCTTTTTAGGATTACCTCAGTTATCAGAGCCAACTGTTGAACATAATCTTTACCAGGAAAAAGAGGTTCTCTTAAGAGTATCTCCATGAGTATACAGCCAACAGACCACATATCAATGGCTGCGGTATATTCCGCACAGTTGAGTAATAATTCAGGAGCTCTATACCAACGAGTTACGACGTATTCGGTCATTAAATCTGCCTCAGAAGTGGTCCTTGCAAGTCCAAAGTCACAAATCTTTAACCCGCAGTTAGTATTTAGAAGCAAATTGCTTGGCTTAAGATCACGATGGAGAACATCAGCCGAATGTATGTATTTAAGTGCTCGTAGTATCTGATAAAGAAAATACTGCAAAAAGCAGAGAAACGAAATGGGATTATCATGCACACTTTGAATCAAACGGCAAAGTTGGCTATAAAGAAGCATCAAATGAAGTAGTCACAAAGATCCATTTTAAAATGGAGAAATACTGCAAAAACGACAGATACGCGATGGGATTATCATGCACACATTGAATCAAAGGGCAAAGTTGCTTATAAAGAAGCATCAAATGAAGTCATCACAAAGATCAATTGTAAAATGGAGAAAATAATGCAAAAAGCACAGATACACGATAGGATTATCATGCATACTTTGAATCAAAGGGCAAAGTTGGCTATAAGATCAAATGAAGTGATCACAGAGATCCATTGTAAAGTGGAGAAAATACTGCAAAAAGCACAGATACACGATGGGATTGTCATGCACACTTTGAATCAAAGGGCAAAGTTGGCTATAAAGAAGCATCAAATGAAGTCATCACAAAGATCCATTGTAAAATGGAGAAAATACTGCAAAAAGCACAGAAACGCGATGGGATCATCATGCATACTTTGAATCAAAGGGCACAGTTGGCTATAAGATCAAATGAAGTAATCACAAAGATCCATTGTAAAGTGGAAAAAATACTGCAAAAAGCACAGATACGCGATGGGATTGTCATGCACACTTTGAATCAAAGGGAAAAGTTGGCTATAAAGAAGCATCAAATGAAGTCATCACAAAAATCCATTGTAAAATGGAGAAAATACTGCAAAAAGCACAGATACGCGATGGGATTATCATGCACACTTTGAATCAAAGGGAAAAGTTGGCTATAAGCACAAAATGAAGTGATCACAAAGATCCATTGGAAAATGGAGAAAATACTGCAAAAAGCACAGATACGCGATGGGATTATCATGCACACTTTGAATCAAAGGGAAAAGTTGGCTATAAGCACAAAATGAAGTGATCACAAAGATCCATTGGAAAATGGAGAAAATACTGCAAAAAGCACAGATACGCGATGGGATTATCATGCACACTTTGAATCAAAGGGAAAAGTTGGCTATAAGCACAAAATGAAGTGATCACAAAGATCCATTGGAAAATGGAGAAAATACTGCAAAAAGCACAGATACGCGATGGGATTATCATGCACACTTTGAATCAAAGGGAAAAGTTGGCTATAAGCACAAAATGAAGTGATCACAAAGATCCATTGGAAAATGGAGAAAATACTGCAAAAAGCACAGATACGCGATGGGATTATCATGCACACTTTGAATCAAAGGGAAAAGTTGGCTATAAGCACAAAATGAAGTGATCACAAAGATCCATTGGAAAATGGAGAAAATACTGCAAAAAGCATAGATACTCGATGGGATTATCATGCACACTTTGAATCAAAGGGAAAAGTTGGCTTTAAGCATCAAATGAAGTAATCACAAAGATCCATTGTAAAATGGAGAAAATACTACAAAAAGCATAATACACGATGGGATTATCATGCACACTTTGAATCAAAAGACAAAGTTGGCTATAAGCATCACATCACTGAGATCCATTGTAAATGGGGACAAATCATATGATGATTAACTAACTTGGCAATGGTCTTCAGAAAGTTCTTGCTGTGAACATATAACCTGGTGCAGATCAGTATCCATCAATTCATAAGCAATGTAGACATCATTGAAGTCCTCTTTGATAGGTGGCCGAATAACATCAGTGATTTTGATAACCTAATTGCACAAGTAAGATACCAATCAGAAAATCTAACCAAGAACATCAATTCTTTGAAAAAAAACAAACATTTTCATGATCCATGTGAATCAGAAGCTTGATTTCTCTAAGAGTCCGCCTGGCATCAATTCTGTTATCAAACGCATTAGCGATCCTCTTAATAGCCACTTTTTCATTTGTCTCAGAATTCATAGCCGAGCTTCAGTTCACAAAATTCAAATCAAGACCGAAACACACAGCTAAAGAAACATCAAAACCGAAAATTAAATTTACCAAACTAAACCGTAGGCGCCGCGGCCGATCGGAGCTACGGGAGGAATATACTTCGAAGGGACTTCAAATAAGTGTCCAAGGACGCTGTACTGGAGAAATTTTCCTCCATGGATGCTAACTCCGTTCACTTCGACAGTTGAAACGGAATCAGATTCATTCTCCTTTTCTTTCTCCATCTCATTTTTCTCCATTGAATCTTCTTCAATTTCTCAAGAAGGAAAGCAGATCATGAGTTTGTTCTAGAAACCTTTGCGGCGTTCTTCTTTCTACGCTTTCCAAAATTCAAAAAAAAATTGCGCTCCAATTACTCAGGGTGAATTGGTGAAGTAGCCATTCTCAACAAATAATTAGGGATGGCGATGGTTGGGTGACGGTGAATCGAGAAATATTACCTATTTTATGGATTTGTCTTATATATTTTTTGGTACAATTCGGCGCTAGGTTATTGCGATTCTCGATATCAAATACATAATTCAATCATTGTCTTGCATGTACATTTCATTTCTCATTTAGGTAGTATGTTTGAATTATCTTAAAATAATAATAGGATATAATATAATTAAATATATACTATTTTTTTAGTACAATTTGCGATAGTCAATCTCGAATTGACATTTTGGGACAATACACGATAGTCTATCGCAACTCGAGTTAGCCTATTGCAAATTGTACCGATCAAAGTTGTTTTTTCCTCATCCTTTTGCTTAGAATTCAAATACAAACAATTCGAGAAGACTATCACGATTGGTATTAAAAATTGATTAAAATCGATAATATTTTAAGGGGCTCTCCTTTTGGTTGTATGCTATGCTCAAACAGCTTATATAATTCTTATTCAAATTCATATCAAATTACGATGGAATCAATTTATTCTATGGTGAATTGAGTTTATCGAATGGCATATAAAAAATAAAAAAAATTAAATTATTGAATATTGTATTTATTTTATTATTCTATATAATGGCATTACACTTTTTGTTTATTTTTAATTTATTAGATCAAACTTAAATGATTTTTAACTTATTGTATTCTGGGATTTTCGATACTCAATCTTAAGAAGGAGTGGCTCCAAGCTATATCATTAGTTTGGGTGGTATATTTTTGAGTTGGTAAATATGTGTATTTGTATTTATGAGTGTTCAATATTCGGTAGAAACCGAATACCGAATATCGAATTTTGAAAATCGGTTCGGTATTCGATTTTTAAATTTTGATCATTTCGGTTTCGGTTCGATAAAAGAATTCGGTAATTTACGGTATACCGAATATAACCTTTTATTTAATTTAAAAATAATATTTTTGTATTTCATTATATAATTAAATATATCAATATGGTTAATTTGTTATTTTATTTAATTATGGAAATTTTGGTATATACCGAAACCGAACATAAAAAATCAGGTATTTACCGAACCGAACTGATAAATTTCGATTCGGTATTCGGTAGCTAATTCTTGTATTTTTTCGGTACGGTTCGATTTGGTATTTACCGAATGGACACCCCTATTTGTATCCAACTTCTGTTAGTGTTTTCTTTGCTTCCTAGCGTTGGGGCCTCCAGTTTTCGTTTTCTCAGGGTTACCAATTTAGTGTCTACTAATTTATTTCTCAGCACTAGATTAGTAGATTTAAAAATATAAAAATAAAAACAAAATATTTGAACTTTAATTTCCAGTGATACACTTTTCACTAATTCTGATTACTCTTCAAATGAACAAGCGAACTTTAATTCAAGGAATCCGGAATAAGAATACTTTTATTTTTTGCTTGAATGTCCGGTATTGATCAATGTTTTCATACCGGTTCAAAATCCCGTACCGGTCCGGATCAGTATGAACGGTACAACCGGTATACCGGATAGTATATCGATCGGTACCAAATATTATTTTATTTTATTTTAAAAATAATATTTAATTAATTTTGTATGGTCAGATTTGAAAAAAACCTAAAACCGACCATAATATCCGATATCGGGCGATACATAAAAAATATTGGTTAAGCTCGGTATTTTACGTACGTATGAAAATATTGTTATTGACTTTGGATAGAGTAGTAATTGAGTTGGATGGATTTTTCGTTTTTTAAATGAAACTTTAGTCAAAGAAAGGAAAGAGAGGATGCACTCAGAGAACAAATAAAACTATACTACCATACGACGTCGCTTCCGGTTTGGTTTACATGCTTGACTGCCTTAACAACGTGAGGAGAGCTACTAGCAACCTGCAACTCTACAACGAATGAGTCAATCCGTCGATCGTTTTTTGAAAAATAAGTATATATGTTGAGCTTCAAAGATTAATTCGTCCACTCATACAGATTAATAGGTTGATATGATCCACATTTTTATTATTTTTTTTATAATTAAAATTTAAGTGTTTTAAAATTTATTTTTATATTATATCAACATACTAATGAGTTTGGCCGAATTTTTAATTGACGAATCAAGAAATTTTTCTAATCCCTTGATTGGTTCGATAGGTTAAACTCCTTAACTAGGTTGCATACATTTCGTTTTTTTAAAAGCTTGCATTATATGTCAGACACTCGTTCTCATATCAACCTATAATGTATGTGTAAATTGTTATAATATATATTATATTTTAAAATTATTTTTCGTTTTACAATTTTACTCTTAATTACTTTATTTTTTTACTGTATATTTAATTTAATCAATTAATTATATGATTATTATCATATATTTATGATATATGACATATTATTGATGTTCCACATAATCTTTTCATTTATATTTTATTAAATTTTTATTCTTAAATCCTACCTGTGATTTACTTGTTCTAATGAGCATGATTGTATTTGTGTGTCTATTCCCATTTTGTACGTTTTTAAGTGTACACGTATTATGTTTCTCCTTAACCTATTCCCACCAACCCATGCTTACTCTAAACTCCCTCCCCGATCAGGTAAACCGGATGATCCATTGACTCGGTTCTCATCGGCCTACACACTTTATATTCATGAAACACAAAGTGAAACGAGTCAAAATCAGTAAGGACCATTTACCTGCTAGAAAATGCCACTTCATGAGGTATGAGGTGCTGTAAAGTCCAAGAGAGTAAAGCAAATGATGGGTTGTCCTTATCAAGTTTCTATGTATGCTGTTAACCAGAGTTTTATGCGCTAGTTATCATCTTCATCTAGCCTTTGCCTTTCTTGCTTCTCCTTTAAGCTTCTATAACAATCCATTGCATCAACATGATCATTGCTTTTGTATGCTTCAATCACTTCCGTGTAACTAAAGTCCCTTGTCCATGAGGTGTCGATCACTTCTGAGTTCAATGTGCTATAATTCTCATCCTCATCCAAACTGGGACACGGTCCATCTCCACCAATCACCTCAGGGGTCATCACATTGTCAAGGCATCCTAACGGTACAGTCACTTCATGTTAGCTCCATTTGGACTAAATCTCAACAATTTGAAATATCATGAGATTTGGGATGATAATTATATAAATTCATGATTCAATGGGCCGGAAGAGTGTCGGTGTGTTCTAGTCCATAAAAAAAGTGAATCGCATTGAAAAGCCTTGAGTCAAACCTATTACTTCTGATATCACTACGGTTATAAACTAGACTTTTTGTATTTCCACAACACTCCCCCTCAAGTCGAACTAGCATTGAGCCGGTTCACACTTGTTTTAATAGATTCGGTAGTGTTTGAATCATAGATCGATCTATTTTTATCACCCTAATCGGATGCGTTTTTCTATCAGAGTTTTTTTGTCTAAATTGGTACGGACTAACCCGAAACCCACCGTGCATCTTCGATACCATATAGAAATTCAGGATTTAATGGTTCGGGAGAGTGCTCGTGTAACTCAATCCATAAAAGAAATGAATCACATTAAAAAAGCTTGGGGTCAAACTATTGCTCATGATCTCACTTCTCTTATAAACTATAAAATTTATATTTCTACAAGTGATGTGAGATAATATTTCAACAATAATAGAGGATTTGCAAGTACTTACTGACTTCAGAGGAAGGTGCTTCAGCATCATATGTTGATGATTTCTCAGTAATGGATTCTGCTTCATTGATCATATTATCAAAGAAATGTTCAAGCCTTGACCTGCTCATTATCATTTGCTGTGTTTCCCTATCAGTATCGTCGACTTCAGGAGACTGCTAAGAGCATCATAATAAGATTATAAGTAGAAAAATATACATTTATAGTTGTCCTTGAGCTGACTAAACTACTTACACTGTCAATCTTGTTATCTTCTTGAGCTTTAACTTCTCCGTTTTCCGAATGTTCATCAGTATTTTCCTGCAAATACACTGTTAAATTTCTAGAGTCGGATCAATTTATGTGAGGAGTGTGCTTGGATATAACGTATAAGAGGGAGGAGACCACTACGTAAAAGACTTGAACAAGTCAACATTATACATATTTCAACATACACATATTCAACACGTCAACAAACATCATATTGTAGCAATAGAGGTAAAATTTGGATAAGGAAATACAACATTACAATAACTTACTTCCACAAGAGAGCTCAAATGTGGATCAACTACTGAGTTATAGTGATTCTGACGGTGGTAGCTTAGGCGTATCGGAGTCATGTCAGCATTATCGAGTCCTATATTTAGTGGGTCTATATGGCAAAAAAATATAATATTAACGCAGCAATCTAACAATAGTAACATGAACACAATTCTAATATTTTCTCATGTAAATCTTTCTACGTTGAAATAAATCCTTTAGAAAAAACACTAAACAATCACTCAAGCACCTGTGCTGTACGAGTAGATATGAACAGGGCGATTGTAAATTTCTGATATAGCCTGGATTTCAACGTGATCTCCATAAACCTGATTCATTTTACAAACAGTCAACTAAAACATAAGTACATTTCTAATATTGTACCACATCAGTTGTAGAAATATAATCTTATAGTTTATAAGAGAAGTGATATAATAAGTAATCGGTTTGATCCAAATAATTTCAATGTGATTTACTTCTTTTATAAACTAGAAGATTTATATTTCCATAATCGATGTGGGATAATATTTCAACACTCCCCATGCCTTTTCAATCTTGAATTTCTACACACATATCCAATTTAGAATACTATTATGTAATATGAAGAAAGATCAGTTTCTTGTACCTTATCCATTCTCTTCCTCCTGCAATAGGAACTAAAATCTTGAGCTATACACATAGAGAAGCGGTTAGGGTCCTGCTCCTGCAATTTTGTAAAGAAAATATCACTTTCTTTGATTCGAAGGCATAAACTTGGATTCAAACAATGCCATTAAATATGAAGTTCCAAAGTTATGCAAGTAACTGAATGGTCAATTTACAGCTTAGATGCAACAGAAGTAAGCATTTGTACCAGATAGTCAATGCACATCTGTCTAACCAAATCATACTTCTCATCATCACCATAAACTTGTGCTGCCACTGCACGGAAGAGGCAGTTCCCATCTCCACAAATTTCCATTATTACAAAGCCCTTAACCTCCTTTAACTCATTTTCAAACTGGCGTTCTTTAATCTGCAATAGATACCAAAATTACTCAGATAGAAACTTGATAGAGCATAATTGCTAAAAGAAGAATGTAGTGATTCCAAAATAAGTACTAATAAAAAATAATGATTTACTTGTTCTAACAAAGCTTTAGGAGAATAATATAAAGGCTGCACATAGCAAGGCATTTATTAGAAAGGCACCAAAGGATGAATGCGTCATAGCAGAGAATTTAAAGAATGAAACACACTGATTATTAAGATAGAGATTTGAAGGCCATAAAACTCACTTCATCATAACCAACACCATCGATATGTGGGTTCTCCTCATCAGATAAAACACTTGTAGATGATCCTGCATCTGAAGCAGGGGATGCACACTTTGAACCTGATCTTCTAACTAGAGACATTTTAGTTGGAGTAGGAGGTTTTGAAGTGCTAGTCATATTGTGGAGGGAGCTTTCTGCCCTTTCACCAGACTTGTTTTTTTCATTCAGAAGCAAAATATCAACGACATCTTGCAGTAGTTTTTTAGTTTGAAAAAATTTAGTATTTTCATCTTCATCTTGGTCGTTGCTTGCATTTTCTGAAGAAACACTCACACTTTTACTTCCCTCAATTATTTCTTCTGTCTCTTGTGGAACATCTACAGTTGATTGTATTTCATCAAGAGGAATGTTTTCATGCACTTCTTCACTCACAATCTCAACTATTTCTCCTTCATCAACGTGTTCCTGCTCAGTCATTTTTTCACTCTACTTCACGCGACGATTTGAAAATCTCTCCAGTTTATTAATCTGTCAGTAGTTGCGAGCGCAATAAGCATAGATAACAAATAAACAATGAGGAATAAGACGATTAGCACAAAGAGGAATAAGATCCAGAGGCATAAAAGTTCCAAATAAGATTCAAAATTCAGCAAAACGAAAATCGCTCTTAAGTTATAGACGTAACAGACTTCATTATACACCATAAAAAGATAGAATCAAAACAAACAGAATCGAATCACAATACAATGTGCGTAAAGTTGCGGTCGAAATCAAATGAAGAAATCAAGAAGAAGCAGATCACCAAACTAGCAAAAACAAAAAAGAAGTACAATAACGGATTGCAAACTGTAGAAATCGATACCAGCAAGCGCTTCGGCAACAGCGGAATACTTCGTAGATGATCGAGAAACGAATACCAATAGCATTTCAAATCTTCTTGGGAGTTAACCGTCAAGCATTCAAATCTGCGGGTGCTGCTCTGCTATTCAGCTCCGTCCGCCTTCACTCTCTTCACTATAACCGCCAACCACGTGGTTTACACGCTTCCTAAACAATTTTTAAACTCTCATAATCAATTATTTTTATCGATTTGAAATTTTATTGGGATTCATTAATATGATTAATATGGTCATATGATCGATATTAATTTTATTTTTTTATATTAATTTATTAAAAACAAGTATTGACGGGAATTTGTCATTAATCTAAAGTTTATAAATTGTATTTAAAACAATGAAAGTTCATATAATATGTATTTTTTACCCAACACTTTTACACAATACTCTAAAAGTTTAAAGACGTATGATTGGTCTACTAAAATTTCATAGCCGTTTATATTTAATTGTAATATTCATTAATATTTTAAACGCAATCATAGTTTGTATCTGCACTCTTAAACTTGAAAAAATATAATGATTATGTTTCTAAACTTTGAAATTTTTTTAAAATATCATATAAATTATCAAAATCATTCACACGATAATAAAACGAAAACTGTTACTATTCGTTCGAGGGTCATTCTTGAACGATTTTGAAACTTCGGAGGCTTTACATGTAATTTAGAAACTTTGATGGTATCGTTTTTACACTATTTTAAACATTCTGTTATCTTTATATGTACGAGCCTAGTTAATGAAAGATAGAATAGCCCAGGTCTCTTGAACGAAACTACCACTGGGTCTTAAGGTAAGGAGAATAATCATAACCATCGTAATTTTTTTTAAAAAAAATATTTTAACATTTTCTTAGGATCGAACCGGAAAAAAACTCAGAATCTATAGAACTTTGTATATGATGATACTTAACAAGATTTTGCATCACCCAATAATTTCATATATCGATCGATATGAAAACACTGGATGATACTAGGCGAAGTATCGATTACACATAATTTTACTTACTTGATCAATATGAAAACATTGGACGATATTAGACAAAAATATTGATATCACCCATTATTTCATGTACTCGATCGATATGAAAACACTGGAAGGCACTAGACAAAACATCGATATCACTCATTATTTCACGTACCCGACCTATATGTAAACACACGCTATTAGGGATGGCAATTTGGAATATTCGCCCCGCTACCCGGTGGATAACCGTACCATTTAAAGAGTTATTGGATAATTAAACGAATAGTGAAACGGAACGAGAAAGAAAATGACATATCCGCCTTAAACGAGGCGGATAGTGATTTGATACATAACCGCCCCACTACCCGTTCGGTTATTCATTTAAATAACCGTATCCGTCATATTATATTTATTAAATATATTTAATATTTTTTAATAAATTTGCCTTAATTATACCACTCTAATTAAGATTACTAATTAAACTCACAATTTCATTTTTCAAATTCTCTAGATTGTTTTTGGTTTGTTCATCTATCTCTAATTGATTTCAATACGATTATTGCCCATTATTTTGTTCATCTTTTTCAAGGTTCGAATTATTGTTATGTAGATCTTTTTTTTTCTCTAGGTTGTTTTTTTTCCTATTGCTTTTATTTTCAATTTTTTTGGTGTTTACATCAAAATTAATTCAAATTCATCTTACCATAATGTTTTCGGTTTTTGTTTTTTGGGCAAATAATATAATCGAATGATTCATAAAAAAATGGCGAGAGATGTTTTAGTTGTTCTTGTTTCAATTGCTGCTTCTGCATTTAGCACAAATGATTAAATTCTAAGTCCTCATTGTAGTAGACGACATCCGACAACTTTAGAAGTGTTGATGTGTACTAAAAGCTGGTTGTGGACTTCGATCTAAAGTGAGTAAATAATTTTTAATATTTATTCATTAATTACATTTGTTAATATATGTTAACATGATAATTATTTGTTTAAATTTTATATTAGGTACTTGTAAAACCCTTGAGTGTTGTCCGATCATAGAGAATGAGGAAAATGATACTATTGGTATCGATGATGAAACTTTCAAAGTTTGATTTTATAGTCATTGAAAGAGTTGTTTTAATTTTATATTGTTATTTTAAGATTCTTTTGATATATTTTAATATGGATATTTACTATTTTAAAAAAAACAAAATTGTAAACCGTTATCCAACGATTAATCCATGACGGATGCGGGGCGGTGAATGAGCGAATAACAAAATAATGAGGTGGGGTGGAACGGAGAGCGGTAACACATTATGTTAGGTGGGACGGGTAACGGTTATTGGTATAACCGTGTCATATCCGCTCTGTTGTCATCCCTACACGCTATAGTTTATAATTTGGTTTGGACTAATATTTTGAAAATAATTATATAATGACAAAATCAGAATTATAATTAAATTATCCTGATATTGATATTGATATTGATATTGATATTGATATTGATAATTAAGTATATTTAAATTATAACTGATAATATAATAAAATTAAGAAAATTGATTTTTTTATCAAAAAATAAGTTATTATATTTATATTAGTATTTTATCTGGACAAATAGTTGAATGTACTGGTACTGCATACTTGGCTTCAATTGATTGCATAAAATCGCCGTATGAAATTAGGGTTTTGATCATCTGCACCGCACCTACAAATAGCGCGATATCGGTACCCTGTTCTCGCGCCACTGGTCTGTGAGTGGGCAACTGCTACCCCACTTTGGGGGCTTTGATTTTCGCTCCAAGTTCAATTTTTTACTTCGTTACCCGTATCATAGATTCTAGTGCTCTTCTTTATTGATTTGATACCATTTCTCGTGTTCTTCTTTTACTGCTTCAGTTTCTATGTTTTGATTACTTTGGTTTTATGCATTTTTTGGTGTTGATAGTGAGAAATTTAGTATGGAAAATGGTGTGATTGAATTTGATATTGCTTTGGGAGGAGGAGATGATAGTATTGATATAGAAACATCAAATGATCATGTTGATTTGCGTGATGATTCTCCAAATGATGTTAATTCTCATGGTAGCAGTAATGGTGCAAATACTTACACTTACATTCCTTTTGGAGATATTGATCTTGAGCCTTATAATGGAATGGAATTTGAATCCGAAGAAGCTGCAAAATCGTTCTATAATTCATACGCAAGACGAGTTGGATTTAGCACGAGAGTAAGCTCTTCCCGTCGTTCTAGAAAAGATGGAGCAATAATTCAGAGATCTTTTGTATGTGCAAAAGAGGGGTTTCGTAATTTGAATGAGAAACGAACAAAAAACCGAGAGATCAAACGGCCAAGAATCGTCACTCGAGTTGGTTGTAAAGCTTCATTATCAGTAAAGATACAAGATTCAGGAAAATGGATTGTTTCATATTTTTTCAAAGAGCATAATCATGAGTTAGTGCCTCTCGATCAAGTGCATCGACTTCGATCACATCGACAAATATCTGGTCCTGCTAAAACTTTGATTGATACTTTGCAAGCTGCCGGAATTGGCCCTCGTAGAATTATGTCTGTGCTTATAAAGGAACATGGTGGAATTAACAAAGTTGGATTCACAGAAGTCGACTGTCGAAATTACATGCGGAATAGTAAGAAAAGAAGCATCGAGGGAGATATTCACCTTCTACTAGATTGCTTAAAGCAGAAACATACTGAGAACTCTTCATTTTTTTATGCTATGCAATGTGATGAAGAGCAGTGTATAGGTAATGTGTTTTGGGCTGATTTAAGAGCTCGAACCGATTATACCCATTTCGGAGATTCCGTTACATTTGACACTACTTATAGGTCTAATCGATACAGACTTCCTTTTGCGCCCATCACAGGATTAAACCATCATGGAGAGCCAGTTCTTTTTGGCTGTGCTTTTCTGATCAATGAATCAGAGTTATCATTTGTTTGGTTATTCAGAACTTGGTTAGCTGCTATGTCCGATCGTGCTCCAATTTCGATAACTACCGAGCATGACGCTGTAATAAGTTCTGCCGTAACGCAAGTTTTCCCGAGTACTCGTCATCGGTTTTGTAAGTGGCATATTTATAAACAATGCCAAGAGAAATTATCACATTTGATGTTAGAGAATTCCCATTTCGAAGCTGCGTTTCATAAGTGTGTCGATTTTTCAGAAACAAGTGAAGAGTTTGAATCAAGTTGGTATTCTTTAGCTGAAAAATATGATCTCCGGGATCATAACTGGTTTCGAGAGATATTCGAGGATCGAAAGCAATGGATTCCTGTGTATCTTCGTGATAGTTTTTTTGCCGAAATGTCGATAACTCAACGAAGTGACAGTATAAACTCATACTTTGATGGTTATGTGAATGCATCTACGAGTTTAAGCCAGTTTTTCAAGTCGTACGAGAAAGCGTTAGAGAGTCGACACGAAAAGGAAGTTAAAGCTGATTTTTATACAATGAATACACCTCCAGTTTTGAAAACTCCTTCTCCAATGGAGAAACAAGCATCTGAATTCTACACTAAGAAAATATTTACAAGATTTCAAGAGGAGTTGATAAGTACGTTGACTTATACGGCATCGAAAACGGAAGATAATGGAGAAGTCACTACATATCAAGTAGCAAAATTTGGTGAAGAACATAAAGCTTATTATGTGAGTTTCAATGTGTTAGAAATGAAAGCTACTTGTAGCTGCAAAATGTTCGAGTTTTCGGGTCTTCTATGTCGACATATATTAGCCGTTTTTCGAGTCACGAACATACTCACACTTCCCTCTCATTACATTTTGAAAAGATGGACGAGGAATGCAAAGAGTAGTGTTACTCTTGAAGAACATTCAAATGGTTATTTGGAATCACATATGGTTCGATATAATACACTTCGGCACGAGGCCTTCGAAATTGCAGATTTAGGAGCCGAATCTATTGAATTATATGATGATGCTATAGCTATTTTTGCAGATGCTTCAGTGAAAGTTGCTATGGCATTAAAGAATGAGGGAAAAACTCCAATGACAAATGGTTCCTTGATCCATTTAGTCCACAAGGAGGATCAAGGAAGCTTGGCAAGCCAAATCTCCGAGGTATACTTCTTACAATAACTTAATATTAGATGAATGTTGATTGCATTTCTAAACTTTTGAGAAGGGTGTTCCCCGGTATTTAAAATAATGTAAAGACGATGACTCTTTAAAAAGTTTAAAAATTACGTATGAAGCACTCGAAGTTTGGAAACTTCTAAGAAATTAGAAGGGTGGTCTCCGATGCTTTCAAAGTTTAAAATTACGTATGAAGCATCCGAAGTTAGGAAATGTTTACTGATGACCCTTACTCGTTAAATGATATTCTTTTAAAGATTACGTTAGGTCAAATATAAACAATTTTAGAAATTGGGAATCAAATATGCAATTATTAAACTTTGAGGATATAATGCTTACAATTTTTAGAACTTAGGAAACCAATTATATCAACTTCGGGTGCTTTGTTTGTAGGCAATTTAGAAACTTTTGGGGTGTCAAATGTAAATAGTCTTAGAAATTCGGGGGCCAAAGATACAATTATTAAACTAAGAAGGTATGATATTTACAATTTTTAGAACTTGGGGAGCCAATTATATCAACTTCGGGTGCTTTGTTTATAGTTAATTTAGAAACTTTTAGGACATCAAATGTAAATAGTCTTAGAATTTCGGGGGGCCAAATACATAATTATTAAATTTAGAGGGTATAGTGTTTACAATTTTTAGAACTTATGGAGCCAATTATATCAACTTCGGGTGTTTTGTTTTGTAGGCGATTTAGAAACTTTTATGGCAGTTATTTACATTATTTTGAAGTTCGGGATATTAACAAATATCGCTCTTTTTTTCTACAACAGGACAAAATGGATGAGAAGATAAGTGCACTTTCGGAGGATCTTGAACGTGCGAATCGTAAGTGTGAAGTGTATCGTATGAACCTTGTTTCTCTTCTAAAGGATATGGAAGAACACAAACAAGGCTTGTCTATTGAAGTGCAGAACATAAAGCTAAGCATAAAAGATGGTATCTGAAGTTGCATTTATTTTCATATTTTCATAAAAGATTAGTGAAATTAGAATGAATTTTCATATTTTTATCATCAAAATAATGACATGCTTCACTGTACAAATTTTTTTCAGGCATGAATTTCAATTAAAAATTCTTCTATTATTTTAGGAATGTTCGTGGATTTTCTACATGTCTACTAACGTGGTCTGTGAACACGTATACCAAATGAGATTGTTGCCATATAAGCTACTGCATGTTGTTAGGGGTGTTCATTTGTTAAATATCGAATACTAAACAAATACAAAATTTAACTACCGAATACCAAATTGAATTTTGTCGATTTGGTTAGGTAAATATCGAATTTTTCGGTTCCATATCGATATACACTGAAATACCAAATTAAATACAAAAAAATTTAACTATAATAATATTTTTAATTATATAATTAAATAAAAAACCATTTAAACACGAGCCATAAAATAATAAACATACATTTTCTTAGCATTATAGGGCTAAATTCTCACCATTTTCAAGTAGTAAAAACAAACCCGCATCATACAAACAGTTTAAAATGGTAACAAACATCACTTTCCCTCTTGACATTTCACAAAAAAATTATTTTTTTCTAGTTACCTGGTTTGATTTACACAACTCACCTCTTCAGTTGAGGATAAAATTGTTCCAAACACATGGAAACAGCAAAACATTCACTCAATTAGTTTGAAATATGTCCAGTACCGGAATCCTGCATATCGGGCACTCTCCGGTGCACCGGACTAGCTCTTCAGCACATTTCGTACAGGTGCACATATGCCCACATCTGAAAGAGAGATCATGATCACATTTTAAGCAGTTAATCGACATTGCAACGGTGTTAAAGTACCTGTAGAGCAACGAATCTATGCTGCTTTTACGACATCGACAACAAATACCTCGCCTTAGAAAGTCCCAGTTAGATTCTTGATCCCATATCGAATTATCTAAATGTTCAATATGAAACTTAAGTTAATGGATTTATGTTATCAAGCTTATGATTGATGCGTGTAAAAAAGTTAAGAGAGTAATGAACTTGCCTCTCATTGTGATTGAGTGGTTTATGGCTGAAGAAACCTCTTGTTGAATGGATCTTTGTAGCTCAATTTGCATGTCTAGGCAATCTTCAAGCATATTTTGTAAGTTGCTCATTTTCTCATGAAGCTGAGCCATTTCGATTCGCAACTCGTTGATTATAACCGAGTCCTATCACAGATACGAAGAAAAAGCTTGTAAGTTGTGAGTAATAACAGAGCAAAATGGAGTCATAGGACTAAGAAATATCGATACTTTGTGATTTGAGAAGAGAACAAATTCATCCTCATTTTCTTCCCTTCTGTTGTGCTCAATCCTTGTTAAAAAAGGAGATGAATTATCGAATTCCGGATCAACGAAAACATAGCGTTGCCTTTCAACATGGGATCGTAAAATCTGTTCCAAACGTTCGCCAAAGCTACTCCGGAGAAGATTTGATACTTGTTTTCTGCACGAAACAAGAAATATGAGTCCGTTTGGAAAATTCTTGTGTTCCTTTGTAGTAGAGTGCATACCTGGTGAAAAGCTCTTGAAGTTCTGTATATCGATCAATATTTTCATCATGAAGATGAACTGAACAAGAGGTTCTTGAGTATTCACTGAGTTCCATGGAAGGCGATGACGTCTCGCTTTCGATAGATTCCTGAAAATCTTGGCTTGGCCAGCCTCCTTCCAATTCCAGCATAAAAGTGACATTATTAGAAGTTTCATAGAGCCAGTGATTACTCAATGGCTCTGAAGCTCCAGATTCTGATATTTGAAGCTCATTCGAGTGTGTTGAAGAGCCCAATTGATCACATTTTTCACTCATAATCCCTTCCATGTCGGTACGAGTATATTCACAGTGTTCACTGCAACACATACCCTCATTTTCTCCTGAAATTTCATTTAAAACTTCCTCAACAGGCAACTCCTCAACATCAGTTAATTGTTGGATGGTTGAAGGAGAAACTTGATGATTTTCATCAATGAGTTTTTTTAAGGGGTTCGTTCGGCTTCGATCAACTTCAAATGTGGTGTGATTCTCTGTTGATACTATTTCATCGCAAGAAAATGAATTAAGTTCCGTATTGTTCATTAAAGTCAAGGGACTATCTGATTTTGATAGAAATTCTTCCCTGTAATGCACGAGAATCATAGAAGCACTTCACTAACTTATTAAAAGCAATGAACATAAAGACTACAATTATGTCATGGTTAATCAAGCATATAATTTAATACCTGCGGTCTGAAACTGTGCGCCGTAGCTTTAACATGCCAAGCTCTATTGAAGCAACAGAAGATGACTTTTTCGCATGTACCACATTTTCATTTCTCAAGAACCTGCCTCGAAGTAAAGCCTGCACTAAATAAATAGGAAAGTTGGAAAAATTTACAAGATTCGCTCAACTTATCAACAAACTAACATCACCTGAATGCGATTGCGATGAGCAAAACCCGATACCGGGCTTTGCTCTAACAAAGCCATGAGTTCTACTTTCCTCTTCTGCTGATCCCTCTTGAGAAGATCAGATAGAGTCTGCCTTCCACATATTCTCCGTATTGACCGTTGTGTACTCATTCCATTTCTTACCGAATCTCTATCTCCATCTAATTCTCTCACATTTCTTTGAAGGGTACTACTTATCTGCACCCATTCTTTGGTAATCATCACCTTTTCACCCTCATTCCCACTAAGCAATTGTGAACTGGTTTGACAAAAACCATCAGATGAATTCGAAATGCATCCACTTTTCATCGATTCTCGAAACACCTGCCTAACTCTATCGTTTCCAATTCGTCCCACATCACTAGATTGCTCCGATAAACAGCTTAAATTATCTTCATGCTCAGTCTCTGAGCCTCCTGTACATTGATTCTCAGTTTTACCCGTATCTTCCGATGTACATCGAACCCCATCAGAATTTGAACCATTTATTCCTATATCATCTACAACAAATTCTGGTCCTCTTTGCGAAAGACAGGATCCAGTTGTTTTTGATGATATTGGAGAACCATATCGAAATTCTCCAACCGAAGAATGACTATAACAAGAAAAGTTATGCAAGCCAGCAACAGCCATATCCAAAAGCTTCACATCATCACAAATAAGCATATATCTCAGTATTTACAGAGTCGTTCCAATCAGTCTATCCTGCAACTACAAGATCTTAGATATTTATCATATAATTAGCATAAAAATACAGCAAAAAACGTCCAAAACATAAAAGGCCAGCAACATGAATAAAAAACTTAAAGGCTCTCAAAAGTTTAAAAACAGTAAGAAAAAGGCAAAATGCGATCAGATCCATCTCGTGCCAGCAAAACAAAACACACCTAGTAGAAGAAAAATAAGATAAAGTAGCTTACAATATCCAAAATGCCGGGTACTTCACCCTTCAAACAATGAACAACAAGAAGACAGACACAAAACTGATAAAAAAAAGCAATTCCTTTAGCAAACCACTTCCTTTCTGCTCCACTTTAACCCATTTGAATCAAAGAAAACAGCATTTCACAAGTGTCAAGATAAAGCAACCAAAAAAGAATACATAAAATAAAAAAGATCGAACAGTACCATTCTGGTGATTACTGTGCATCAATGAGACGTAGAGGAGGCAAAGCAAGGAGTGGTTGAGGAAGCAAGTGGGTGGGACGTATTTTTATTGATAGAAAATTCGACAGGAAGGAGATGAAGGAGAACACAACGTCAACGCCACGCTGTTTGTTTCAGTACAGTCACGCGCTGAACTTCCAGAAATCTTACCGTGAAAACTCAGTCAAATCACTTTGTATCTGTCAGAACCGAACAAATCATTCAGCCGGTAGGTAGTACTTCTTGATCGTAAGGTTGACATAAAGCGCTAGAATCACATGAAATCTTTCTTCCATTACAGGTAAAATCTGTGGCTGTACAAATCCTAAATAGACAATAATCAATCAAATCAACAAATAATCGTAGCATTAACCCTAGCCTTACCAAGGTACTTTTCGCCATTGTCTTTCTCAATTTCTAGTCAAGAGAATTTCATCCTCCTAATGACGATATAATGAAAAAGATTAGCTTTAAATAACAAATTAATCTTCTTATTATTTATTTTTTTGTGAAAAAATATATATATTTTTGTTATACCTCATGGCTCATTCTTTCTCAATTTAAGAAAAACTAAATGAGGAAAATGCATATTTAATCCATAATTTGTGTTTTATTCTTTGAAATATAAAATATAAAATAATATATAATTAATTATTTGAAAATCCATAATTTAGCATTATATGATGTTTCTTGGCCTCAAGGCAAAGCACGTGATATAAAATGGATTGCCCAACTAATCTACATTACATTTTTTTAGTTCACTATACTTTTTGATAGTATTGAAATATTGTATTGTGTTACTTGAATAATCTAGTTTATCATGAGTAATTGATTTAATATTTTAATTTGATTCACTTATCTTATAAAGTGAGATACACGACACTTTCATTATCTATTATATCCTGAATTTCTACATGGTACCTGAGCTTGGAGTGAGTTTCAGGCTAGTCCGTATATATTTAAACAAAAAAAACTCTAGTAGAAAAGTGTATCGTATTTAGTCGACAAAAATATATCGATCCATGATTCGAACACTATCAAACATATCGAAACAAATATGAACCCAACCAAGACAGTTTGACTTGAGGGGTATTGTTGAAATATTGTCTAGATTGTGGAACTTGAATTACTCTAGTTTATAAGGGTTTTGAAATAATGAGTAATTGGTTTGACCTAGCATTTTCCATGTGATTTAATTCTTTTATGTACTATGCTACACAACACTCTCACGGTCCATTGAATCATGAATTTATCATATAAATCATTAATCCTAATACTACTATCATACAAATACACTTAGAGTATGTTCTACATTCATTTTTAGAACTCTTTCTCATTTTAAAAAAATAGAAAGAGTATACCAACAGAACATACTTCTTTTGAATTCTGTTTTTGGAGAAAGAAAATTTATAATTTTCATTTTTTTGCCCATAACCCAAAAGTAACAAATATGTTATTTCTCAAATCTATTTCTTTTTCTTGTATTATAAAATAATCATTTTACCCATAAATTACAAGATTTTTTTCTTATTCATCCACAAACAATGTTGTCATACGTGTTCGTGGTACCATTTCAGTCGGGATCGGTACGGTCGGTATATCGTCCGATACGATTTTTTTTATATTTCGTATTTAAAAAAATTAATATATTTTTTCCGAATCGATCCGAAAAAACTCGAGCTCTAAACCAGAAACGCAAAGGCACCGGTCGAAATACGGTGTTGTGTTTTAGGAAATATTGACCGGTAAGAAAATATTGTCTACAACTCTATAAGATTCAAATGTAAATGTAGAAACAAATCATAACTAAGTAAAAAAATTTAGGAAGTTAATTTTTTTTATTAATATAGAAAATGAAATATGTAGAACACTCATAATTTTGAATTTTCATTTTCATTTTCAAGCTCATTCTTATTCTTATTCTACATAAAGAAATATTCAAAATTCATACAGAACACAACTTTAGTTTCAGAGTTCCGATGACATTTGATGTATTAGTATTGAATGCTCGCCCAAACTCCTCTGTGTTACATGTACATATCACGTGAACGATTGCTAGTAAATTAGTATCTCGATATGAAATATGGTGACACACATGTTATGAATGATACAAGATATAATCCATTGTTTTGTTTGTTCGAAAAACAAGTTAAAATTTCTCTTCACAAAAATTTGTTCCTTGTCACACCACATAAAGTGAAATGTTAGTTGTTGAAATGGACTTTATACAATGCAATGGTAGCCCCTACCTCATGAATCAATTGTTGATGTAAAAATAACATCTCATTGATGTTTAAAGATACGACATGAACCAAAACTTTGTCGATATTTAGCGTGTTACTTATTGGACTTTGTACCATCTTCAATATTGACCAAATAAGCTTAACTTTATAATTATATTGAAAATATCTCATATGACATGTTTGTCAAGTGTCTTTTCCTTTTAAATTATGAAAAACAGGGGTGTGCATGGTCTGATATAGGGGTGAAAACAAATCGAACCGATTTGCGAATCTCTCGAGTCGAACTAGTCAAGATTTGAGTTCAAGTTCTTAGTGAATCGAACCTCGAACCTAAAATTTCTATAAATCAATCTGAACCGGTTCACGAGCCAATAATACTATAGTTTTTATATTAATAATATTATTGTAATCCATAATAAGCTCTCATTTCCTTAAGTCATGATACCCTTCCTCCTCATGGACCTTCTTTTGGGTGTGACTCGTTAATTTCTCTTGAGCCTTCCTACCCCAAGCTTTTCTTTTCTTATATAATAGACATTACTATGCTAATTGGGCTGGACCCACTACACTCCTCTTGGCCCTTTCTTATCGAAGCCCGCCCGATTCGATGTTACCTTTCTACATACGTTGCACGGGTACGGAGATATGGGTACGAGGTGCGGGGTACGGGGGTATGAGGTGCAACGATTTTAGAAGTATCCGATTTAGGGTGCGTCAAATTCACGATAATAAAATAATGAATATAAATATTTGAAATTTTTAAAATACACAAATTTGCAAAGTTTAATGAATTTTAAAACAATTTACAAATAAAGTATAGAATTCTTAATTTACATTTGTTAGTTTTTTGTTCTCACAGTCTTCTAGTCACATGTGCATTTTTTTCCCACTCACAAGAATTTCTACATAGATTTTATCTCACTCACATTAACCTTATTTTTTTAAAAAAATATGTGTGGGCTCATGAATCCGCACACCTAGCATACACCCAGTGCGTGAAATTCAAAAATTTGAAGCACCCATAGCAATATAGCTTTCTACACTTGAAGTGATTTAATTCCCATTTCCTTGTGATCCCATGCTTCCATCCTTAACCTCCATTATCATGTCAAGTTTTACAAATAGATGCATTAGGTCTCATAGATATAGGTTTTACACATACATGGTGCGTTTGGAGAACTATGTGGATCATTCGTATGCCATTGAAGCCTACCAAATTTATTACGCTCGGGTGCGTTTATTTTAAGCTATACAAAGTTTGTATTAATTGATCATGCAAATACATGTTAACGCTAGTTCTTGTAGAGCATCCTTGGGGTTCTTAGCCAAAACCTATTAATATTAAATTCAATATAAAACTTTTTATATTGAATAGAATTATAATTTTTTTAAAAATATTAATATATTAGCAAAAATAATGAATTAACACTCTCAAACTTGATAAAATACAAGTTTAGTAGACAACATGTATATCCGTTATAAAAATTACTTACTATTCATTAGTTTTTCGCCTGAAAATGCAATGCAAAAATAGAACTAAGATTGTCTTTTATCTAAGTTGATTTTACAAGTATTTAATTAAATATAGGCGGATAATTAATTTTGTATGCGAGTTGCAGGATAGATATATGTAAAACCAATACCCACTCTATTTAAGGCAAATAAATTATTTTGACAACCCGTCACACATTCATCACCTATTTAATTATTTAAACACGTCTCAAACGGAACAATTATAAGACGGATATCGAGAAAAATAATTCAAATTGTCATCCCTAAACCTAATTGCTAGTACTAAATAGCATAGGTATACACGTCCTAGACATGGCAATCAAAACACAACCATATATTAACGAAATATGTCTTCATAAATACAAATTAAAAGACATTAAAATAGAGTCAACTGTTAAGAGTAAAAATCTACTCTGTAATGTTTTATAATTAGGTGAGGATACCGCTGGTATACGGTTGCCGTAACCTAAAGAGAACAAGAGTTTATACGTGGGAAACCAGAGAACCGGGAGGAAAACCCACGGGGCACCAAACCCAAGAAGAATTCACTATGAACTTTTGATCAGGAACTCTCCGTTGAGCTTGTCCTTCAACACTTTCAGACCTCTCTCTTTTATAGACAAACATTTTACATATTTTAATCGCACATAATATTTTCGTAATTTATTACGATTTCACCGCAGCCACCTCGAGCCAATTTATAAGACTTTTGTGCACGCCGAAGCCGCACACCGCCGCCTAGAGTAATGGCGCAGCCTTCGTTGACATTTCTCCTGAGGACGCCGATCGCACACCCTTCTTCCAGCAATTCATTACCGATCATGCAACACTCTGTAGGGTACCGATCGACTGACCATCAATTCTCTCGTCCGATCAGCAAGAGGATATTGTCGTCTGATCGGTCATATAGCTTGACCCTGACCGTATCGTCGTAAGTCATGTATTAACATTAGCCTCTCAACTCCAACCGATCGTCAAAGTCGAACGTCGAAGGGAGTTGAAATTGTCGTGACTTACATGTAGCCAAAAATGACCAATAAATATACCGATCGACGCCAATACTTTCAAACTCTTTTTCCGTACTCATCGTGTCAGATATGCTCATCTTGATATCCGTGCGAAAGTCAGAAAGTCGCAATCCTGGTCGTCCACGTGGCACAATCCTGAGCGTTGCTCACAAACAAAACCCTCGTCAGCGTTGCAATTCCAATCGCGCTTCTGACTTCATTTCAACCCTCTGCTCTAAGGCGATTTCAACCATTATCTCCGGCGACTACTCTTCTCCGTCAGACGCAAGAATTCCACAGGTTTATTTTACTTTTTCGGCTTGTACGACCTTTTAATTCTGTTTTATTTCTTTACCGTGAGCAAAACGTTATTTTTCCCAATATCCCAGCGAGTTTCTTCGATTCACTTGATTTTCAAGTGGGTTCTTGTTTCGTGGGTATTTACGATGTCTATCCTTATTCGCAGATGGCTCCATCTCTGAATATTGACACAATTCGTGAGAAATTTGGCTTCCCTGAAGAATACCAACTAGAAGTCGGCGAGCCTGGTTCTGAGTCTTGGCCCGCGACGGGACGATCGTCCCTGGAGAATCCTATACCAGTGACGATCTCTCCTTTGAAGAACAGATTGAGGTTCCCCCTTCATCCATTCGTCGTTGAACTGCTGTGGGCCATGGTGATGCCCGTTTTTGCTCTGATGCCAAGCAGTTACTTGGTGATCGTCGCATTCATCCACTACTGCGACGCTGCTAACATGGCCCCAACCATCACCAACTTCCTGACGATCTACAAGGTGATGTGGCGATCGGATACACACGTTTTTGCACAACATAAGCTGTGGTACTTCTCCAGCAGAGGTAAAAACAACGATCTTGTCGAGCGACCAGATTCGCAACGCGACTGGTACAACTCATTCGTCTGGGTCGGGTTTCAGGATGATAACCTTGAATTCCCTCTCCAAGTATTGTCCGACACTGGCAAGTTCATGGTCGATGGTGAAGAAACGATTCTAACTGCCGATCGACTGAAGAACTTGCCCGCACTGATGGAAAACTTTCCAAATAAAGACGATCGTCTTAACTGGAAAGTGTTATGTGCAGAGGATAATATTTCCTGTTTGCGCATAACAGGTCGATCGATGAGCGAACGCATCGGTCGACCCTCGGCTCAACCATCATCTCTTCCCGAAGAACGTAAGCTTATTTTATAATTTTTTCCTTCCTTCCAGTCATAACTGAGTGTTTATTCTGTATTTCAGCTTCCTCTTCTAAAGTTTCTTCTAGAGGGAAACTGAAGAGGAAACAAGAGATGATCGCCAAAGGATTGCAGAGGAAGGCTAAAAAGGTGAAGGTAATCGCACTTTTGCTCATTCATCGTCTTAATGTTGTTTCATTTTTTTCCATATATTCGTAGGTTTCCGCATCTAAAAGGAAGTCTCCATCACCATCTCCCCCTTCATCACCCCCTCAAAATAACTGCGGGAAAAGACGCTTCAGAAGCGGCAGAAGTATCGCGATCGGCCGATGATGTCGAAGGGTCACCACCCAACCCTTTGTCGATCGTTGCTATTCCGATGGAATCCCTTGGTGAAGAGTAACCCAATTTTTTGACGATCTAACACTTGAAAGTTGTTTTAGGATTGCAGGTTGGACTGCTGATCGTCGCTTACTCTTCAATGAATTCCTGCAGGCTGAGCAAGTTCAACTGATCGACTATCTAAGGGAATCTCCTACAAGGTCGCAAACAACCCCAATGACCGACCTTCCGCCTCCTCCAGTCCAAACTCAGATGGCGAACGAAGCTGCATCCCCGTCAGAAGCCAGTTCGTCATGTGAAAGTCAGAGTTTTCCTTCATGGTTTGCTGAATTCCATAGCAAAAACATGGAGGATAACTTCATTCTTCCACACCCGGTCGGCAGCGACGCCATGAAACGTCCGACGGTTTCTTTGGCTGTGGGGACGCTCGTCAGCACTCATATTGGCAAGATGATGGCGGTGGGCACTTTGTCGACCGACCCACCTGTCTCTCTTGGCAAAGCGGCGATCGTCCTTCGTGAGGTATTTTTCATAACATTATCTAAATGTTCCATACCGAATATTGCCGCTGTAATCATTTGTTGCCCACTGCAGACATCAAAGGAAATGTTGTCTCTGTATCATAAGACAACGCGCTCTTTAAAGGCGGTTGCACTTCTACGGCAGAAACTTTCTAAGGCATATGATCAAGCCGCAGAAGACAGAAACGAAATTGCTAGGCTAGAGGGAGAGCTAGCCGAAGCAAGGCGTCGTGCCCAAGAACTCTCCCACATTCAAGAAGAAAACAATACTCTGAAGAACAGAGTGGATGTGGTCACCAAGGAATTATCCCGTTCGGCTAAAGAGATCCAGACAGAAATGAAAAAGAGAGCCGAAGCTGAAGTCTAGCGCGACCTCTTTGAAGTTAAGCTGGAGGTCGAACGGAAAAATGTCAATCTAGCGTCAACCGCGCTTAAATATGCCGAGGAGGAATATCGCCACAGACTGACGTTCCAAAAAGACAAGGTTCTGCATTTTATGAACTCTGCAGATGACATTCTCCAATATATCAACCATAAGTGCTTGGATTATGACGGTCGGATGTCAGCTCTCGAGCAAACGATCGACAAGCATAAAGAGGACATATCGTCATTTCTGGATCGGTTCATGATTTTGCCAACATTCAAAAACTTGGCGACGACTTACTCCCTTGGATTGGTGGAGGAGCAGAAGTCGATAATTAAGGAGCAAATCGTCAACATTTTTGAACTTAATCCTAACTCCGAAGAATGGGAGCGTGTCGATCCACTCACTTTTGATGGGAATTTTAATCCTCGCTCGCCCCTCGGACCGGACGATCCTGATCCAGAATTTCATCCACACGCCGATCGGTTGGATTCACTCGTTCTTGAAAGCCTAGGGGCCTTAACATTTAGCTCCTAATCTTCCTGAATGTTGTATTGTAATCTCTTCAATCAGAATAACTTTAATTTTTAATCATTATCTTACTGCTTCAATATCGATCGACAACTATTTCGTTACAATTTCAAAATCCTACTTAAGTATTGTCTGTAGTGTCGACCGATCATCCAGTTTTGCCATAACATTTAAACCATGAGATGCAAGCAATAGCGTAGTGGTAATTTACCGAAGTAGCCTCTGGCACATATGTGTATTATATAGCACTTGTGTGCCATCTCTAATTCCCACTCGTGAAGAATATTACCATATTGATCAATCGGATGACTTATTCGTAACTTTTTCCGTATAAAAGATGTCATATTTTAAGATAAAATATGAAGTAGTGCCAAATAGGTTTCCGGTTCATGAGCGACGGAATAAGTAGTCTCTTTAATATAGAAAACTTGCCAAATTTTTGAAGATGATTCAGTCAGAGAGTATTCATGGTAAAGAAAATTCGACGTAATCGACATCGAGGAGGATTCCTGGGAAGGATCGTTCCATGCGGTTATAGCCGATGATGTATAATGAGAAAGAACGATCGACACAATTATAGGCGAAGAGGTATCCCGAGAAGGAACGTTTGGCGCTATTACAAGCGAAGAGGTCTCATGAGAAGGGATGTTCGACACCATTCTTGGCGAAGAGGTCTCCTGAGAAGGGACGTTCGACACTTTAGTGAGCCGAAGAGTATTCCTGAAAAGGAACATTCGACGTAATTGTAGCCGAAGAGTATTCCTGAAAAGGAATGTTCGACGTAATTGTAGCCGAAGAGATCTCATGCGAAGGGACGTTCGACACAATTTTTGGTAGATGCTTGATCGCCATGAGTCAACGAAAGCAAGGGAAGCCGATACGGATTCCTCAAAGTCGCTATCGGTTATCGATAGGTTCGACATGCAAGAATAATCGAAAGGGTCACCAGAATATGACGTTCGACTTTATGGGGATAATATTGCATGTGTTGTCACTCGATAAATTTTGAAGTTATGGTTGATAAATTCATGCTAACAGCATTTAAAGAACTTGGAAAGTCGCAAAGTTTTATCACAAGTACTAGAAGTAGTAGAAAATATTACCCGAACTATGGATGATAAATTCAGAGATTATCAATATTCCAGGATCTTGGGAATTCGTCGCCCTCCAATGTTTCCAATCTATAAGCGCCTCCGAACAACACTTCCTTTACCCTGTAAGGACCTTCCCATCGACGATCGAGTTTACCAAGATTCTTCTGTGCTTCCACACTTCGCAGAACCAAGTCCCCTTTTAAAAAGGATCGGGGATTCACCTTCTTATTATAACATTTTTCTATGGTCCGACGATATCTTAACAGACGATCGTAGATATCTTCTCGTTTTTCCTCGATTAGATCTAAATCCATCCTCCTCAAGTCGTCATTTTCTTCTTCGGAATACATGACCACCCTTTGTGTTTTCAAAATATACTCTACGGGTACTAAGGCTTCCGATCTGTAAACTAATGAAAAATGAGTCTCACCAGTGGTAAGTGTTGGAGTTGTTCGATATGCCCACAATACTTCTTGCAGTCGATCAGGCCAAATGCCTCCAATATCCTCCAGCTTCCTCTTTATGCCTTTAACGATCGCACGGTTCGATAACTCTGTCAGGCCGTTGGTCTTAGGATGTGAAACAAAGGAAAACATTTGTTTGATTCCGAGCTCAATGCACATATCATGAACCTTCTTTCCCGTAAACCGTGTACCGTTATCTGACACCAACACCCGCGGCGCTCCAAAACGTAAAATAATATTTTTCCATAGAAACTTTTTAACAGCATCCTCTGTAATGGATGATACTGGTTCAGCTTCAACCCATTTGGAGAAATATTCCACATCAACTATACAGAACTTCCTTTGATTTATTGATCGAGGAAATGGTCCCAAAATGTCAATTCCCCATCTATCGAAAGGACAAGGGAGTGGAGTGGCATTCAGCTCCGAGCCCGGTTGTTTATGATATTTAGCATGGTATTGACATGGTTGTCACCTTTTAACGAAGTCCTTTGCATCAGCTACCATGGTGGGCCAAAAGAAACCCAATCGTCTAACCTTTTGAACCAAAGATCTTGCTCCTGAATGATTTCCGCAAATTCCCTCATGTACTTCGCTGAGTGCCGATCGTGCTTCTAAGGGGTGAAGGCACCTTAATAACGGACCGTCAAAAGATTTTTTGTACAAAATGTCATCTTTAATGACAAACCTTCGTGCCCTTGACTCTAATCGTCGTCGCTCGTTCCTTTCTTCGGGGAGAACACCGATCGTCAGATAATCCACCAGGGAATGCATCCAAACCGGCATCGGCTCGGCATCAACGTTCCCGATTAATTGTCCATCGATACTTTCAGGATCAGTCACCCGTATCATAACTGGCAAGTCAATTGCCGGCTTAGAATTCATAAACACTTGTATGGTCCCATCTTGTAAACCTGGTGAACTTGCTGCTAGGCATGCCAACGCATCAGCCTCACGATTTTCCTCCCTAGGCACATGTGATATCACAAATGATTTTAAAGATTTCACTATCCTGACCAACTCTTCTTTATACCGTTGCATAATGGGCTCATGTGTCTCAAAGGTCCCTGAAAACTGTTCAACGGCCAATTTAGAATCCGTAAACCCACGGATATGCATCACTCCGATATCCAAAGCAAGCCTAATTCCTGCAATCAATGCCTCATACTCTGCCGCATTATTAGAACAAGGGAAAGAAAACTTCACTGCTGCGTTTACGTTCTCTCCTCGAGAAGTAACAAAACGAATCCCAGCTCCAGCCCCTCCTTGAGTGGACCCATCGACAAACATATCCCATACGTCATCCTCTTGCTCGGTCACCACTGCTGATCGAGTAATTTCTAACACAAAATCTGCGAGAACTTGAGCTTTTATGGCCCTTCGGGGCAAAAATTCCAAGTTCATCGCATTGAGTTGAATGACCCATTTCGACAATCTTGTTGTCGTATCCATTTTGGATAAAACAGCTTCCAAAGGTTGATCTGTAAAAACTTGAATGTGACGGCCCTCGAAATAATGCTTCAGCTTGACAGAAGCTTTCTTAAATGCCAATACAAATTTCTCAATATTCGTATACCTTGTCTCTGCTGGAAGTAACGTGTGGCTAACATAATAAACGGGTCGATGTATTCCCTCGCCAATCGTTACTAAAGCGGCGCTCACTGCAACGGTCGATATTGCCAAATAAAGGCCCAAGGGTTCGTCACTCGTCGGACTCACAAGCAGCGGTGGATTCGATAGATATCTCTTTAAATCGTCGAACGCCCGATTACATTCCTCATCCCATTCAAGCTTGTTGCCCTGTCGGAGGACTTTGAAGAAAGGCAAGGCCCGATCAGCGGATCTGGAAATAAATCGGTTCAGGACAGCCAATCGACCTGTCAGGCTTTGAAACTCCTTTTTTGTTCTGGGTGGGAGCATGTCGATAATGGCTTTCGTTTTTTCCGGGTTTGCTTCTATCCCTCTCTCAGAGACATAATGCCCCAGAAACTTTCCACTTTGAATGCCGAAGCAACATTTAGCAGGATTGAGCTTCAAATGGTATATTCGACATACTTCAAAACACTTAGTCAAATAGGAAATGTGGTCATCATCATTCAACGATTTAACAATCATGTCATCCACGTACACCTCCATTTCTTTTCCTATTAAATCCTAATTAAGTTAACTAAACGCTGATACGTAGCCCCACCGTTCTTTAATCCGAACGGCATTGCAGTATAGCAAAAGACACCACTTGGCGTTACAAACGAAGACTTTTTCTAATCCTCCTTAGCAAGAAAATCTGGTGATATCCGGAGTACGCATCCATGGTGCTCATCATGGTGCTCCCTGCGACAGCGTGAACTAACTTATCAATGTGTGGAAGGAGGTAAGGATCAGATTAACAAAATTTGTTCAGCCCCTTGTAATCCACGCACATTCGCCATTTTCCTCCTGCCTTTGGCACCACAACGGGATTGGGCACCCACTCTGAATATTTTATCTCTTTCACATATCCAGCAGCTACTAACTTTGAGGTTTCCTGTCCAATGATCTCAACAACCTGAGGCGAAAAACGACGCAATTTCTATCTTACCGGTCGTGCACTGGGATGGGTATTGATTCGGTGTTCCATCAGTGCTCTGTCTATGACAACAGATCGGCAAGCCGAAACATAGCAGGAGCGTGCGGTTGCTTGATCGACGTTTATGGTAGCGATCCCGGCTGTGGTTGGAATTTAGAGCTTCAGATGGACGGTAGAAGCCACGGCTTCAAATGCATTAAACCCCGGTCGTCCCAAGATTACGTTGTATGCTATATCCATGTCAATGGCCACATATTCCAACATTTCAGTTCTTGATTTTTCCCCCGATCCGATCGTTGTTGGAAGAATGATTTTTCTGAGGAGGGTGACCGATCGTTGGTCGAAGGACCACAATGTCATTTTTATGATCTGTAGGTCAGTCACGCCAATGCCCATGGAGTCGATCACTCCCTTTGAGATGCTATTACAAGAGCTCCCCTGGTCGACCAAAATTCGATGTACCCTGCGATTGGCAATGACAGCACTTACGACAATAGGATCATTCTGAGGTTCATAAATACCTTCCTTGTCATCATTGTCGAACGTTATGTCGATCCTGGGCAGTTTTCAACCCTCCTTGACCGACATGACTTCTGACGAATTCAATATTTCCCTAGCATGACGCTTTCTCTCCTTCCCGGTCATATCCCAGCGATCTCCACCGGAGATTACAAAAATCTCTGGGTACATCATTTCGTTATGCACTGAATTGACATCTCCTGCATTAACCTTTTCAGCTGGCGGGTTCGCTGGTGGTGGGGGGAGCACTTCTGGGGCAGGGGATCATCTGTTGTCCCGTCGATCATCTCCGTATAGACTATTTCGTCGATCCCTCCATTGTCTCCCAACACGATCACCACGTCTTTCATTTCTCCCTTGATGGTTCTGCCACGATCGGTCATTATGCACGTCTTTCCTTTGGCGTGGTGCATAGCGACGATCGTCATCTCTATCTCCACTATTCCGACCGGATTCTTTTTCATGGGTTTTACCCTTCTTTTATTCCAGCACTCCTTCTTTTACCAATTCCTTGATGTGGTTTCCCAAAACATTACATTCAGTTGTTGAGTGATCAGCAGATTTATGTAACTCGCAGTATACCAATTGATTCACAGTATCCGTGCCCCGGGTTTGGCACGAATTCACTTCCCTCCATCTTTTATCCGAGGGATGGATTTTCTTCTCCACAGATTTTGTAAAAGCAGGCTCATTCTTACCGTGAAGAGCCGCCATAGTTTCTTCTACCTTAATGTATTTGTTGATCTTCTGGGTAAGTTGACCCAATGAAGTAGATGGATTCTGGATGAGGCTGGTAGAAAGTCCACATGGCCCAAGAACCTGTTGCAATATGTCCAATTTTTCTTTAGGATCCATCTTTATCCTTCTAGCTACGTGATTGAACTTCTTAATGAAATGTCTCAAAGTGATTTTCCCTGGAGCGTATCTTAACGCGTAAAGTTCAGCTTTACTCCTTGGGGGACCCACATTAGGAGCAAACTGTTGTGTGAATAATATGGCAAAATCTTCAAAAGATCGTATGGATCTTGATGGAAGATTTTTGAACCAAGATTTAGCGTCTTTCTGTAAGGTTGCAGCAAACAATTTGCATCGGATAGCGTCACTAGCACGAACTGTCCCCATCCTTAATTCAAAGTCGGATAAATGATCCAATGGGTCTCCGGACCCGCTGAACGTAGGTATCCCGTCCGGTGCTCTGAACGAACGTTCTGGCACAGCTTTCATTATAGGTTCAGAAAAAAGATGTAGACGCATCTGAAGCAGAGTGGAAACCCCATTATTCGAGCAAGGGTCATGATAAGCATCCTCCAAATCTAGAAGAAAGTCCTTGCCGACGTCTCTCTTGATGGGTTGACTCATTGCTTCATGGAAAAAAGCCGGCCGACGATCGGTATCTAGCCCCGGTAGTCGCCTTTTGATTGCGTCCAGCTCTGCTACCAGTTCGTCAAAACGAGCTTGGTCTTGATCGACAGCCGGTCGGGGCACTTCGTTCTGGGGGTGCCGACCGACAATTTCCTCCTCGTCTGAGCTCATATTTCCGCGCTGGTCATCTTGCCAACTTGCTTCTGGTGGAACCAAGCTTTGAGTATTCTGGATCTACGGCTGGACAACAGATTTCTGTCCAGACGCCAGGAGGGATTGTTGAAGATCTCCTACCATTTCCTCCACCATTTTCTGCAAGGATTGAAGATCAATAGTTATCACCTCTCTTCCAACGATGATGTTATGTGATTCTTGCTGGTGAGCTTCCATTCCCTCCACAGATTCCGGGTTCTCCATAAGATCTAGGACTAGCAGGCAAGCTTCTCAGTAGATCTACCAGATCGCTCCCCATGGACGGCACCAAATGTTAAGAGTAAAAATTTACTCTGTGATGTTTTATATTTTGGTGAGCATACCGCTGGTATACGGTTGCCGTAACCTTAAGATAACAAGAGTTTATACGTGGGAAACCCGAAAAACGGGAGGAAAACCCACGGGGCACCAAACTCAGGAAGAATTCACTATGAACTTTTGATTGGGAACTCTCCCTCTAGCCTCTCCTTCAACACTTTCAGTCATCTCCCTTTTATAGACAAACATTTTACATATTTTAATCACACACAATCTTATCGTAATCTATTACGATTTCCCCGCAGCCACATCAAGCCTATTTATAAGACTTTTGTGCACGCTGAAGCCGCACACCGCCACCTAGAGTAATTGCGCAGCCTTCGTTGACATTTCTCCTGAGGACGTCGATCGCACAACCTTCTTCCCACAATTCATTACCGATCCTGCGACACTTCGTAGAGTACCAATCGACTGACCATCATATCTCTCGTCCAATCGGCAAGAGCATATTGTCATCCGATAGGTCACCTCTCCTGACCTTGACCGTATCTCCGTAAGTCATGTATTAACAAGCCCCAACCCGCGACTTTGTGTCCCAAAAGTCGCGACTCTTTGCCAGATTCGCGACTTTTCACGACGGGGAAGTGTGAACGAACGTGATTAATGGAAGAAACCCACACATTTAAAAAACTTTATCTTCCCCATCGTTATTTCTTCCAAACTCTATAATTTCAACATCGTATCGTAGCTGGTTCGATTCATTTCAATTCGCTCTTGATCCGCGGATCAGAATGAAGACGATGAAGATTTGGAAGAGCGAAGATGTATCTTAATCGCTCAATTGGAAGAAGTTGAAGCTCGAAGGAGATCCCGGAGGAACAGCGCTACCCCGGAACCCGTTTCTGATGGGGTAGCAGTAGAAGATACTGATCATGTTCTAGAACCACGAGCAAATACTACGGTATCTGGAGAGCAGAATTACACTCTACAACGAATTGGAGATTTCATAGACTTGAAGTTTAAGGAGATAAGCGGAAAGATTGAACAAAACGATGCTAGATTGAACCAAATGGAGGCCAATATGACTCTTTGCTAGGAAAGGAGATGCGTATATGGCGAGCACACCCGGGATACTCATCAGACTTCTACTTACGAAGGAGATTATATTGAACAGGAAAGAGGTGGTGAGCCTTATGGAAATCGAGGAAAGACTTTACCATCAATGGAAGTTTTGCAAAGTCCGTTGAACACTTCATCAATGGAAGTCCGTTGCAAACTCTGTCAGCATTTTCCACAGCGATTATTAGCGCGACTCGGTCTGAGCTTATTGAGATGCCGAAGGATCTCCCCCAATATCGTGGGTCAACTGACCCACATGCCATACATCGAACTTGGAGATCCATGTCAGTTTGATGAATTTCAGCGATGCTGCCATGTGTTTTGTTTTCGCAACTTCTCTTAAGGAATCAGCCCTCTGATGGTTTAATCGTTTACCAAGGCGATCGATTGTCCCCTATCAGGACTTCAAAGATCAATTTTATTCAACGTTTGCACCTTTTAATGTGCCGGTGAAATCTATAACGTCGTTGACCGCCTTGCGGTATGATTCTTCAAAAAGATTGTTGGGTTTATTACTCGTTTTGAGGCCGAGTGTAGGATAATACCTCAGATTACTGTAAGTGAGAAAGTTGGAGTGCTCCAGCTTATTCTGGCTGGACATCTGTTATGTAATTCCTTGAATAGAGACCCCCCGGAGAATATGGAAGAGTTAGATTTGAGATGTACGCAATATATCCGGGAAGATGAAGGTTTGTAGGATCACGAGGTGATAGAAATGGGAACTTATGGTTCCCATAATATCGTTGCAAACCGGGTGCCAGACAATAATGTCTCACAATCGAGACCTAAATTGAGAACGTTCCCAACGTTCAGTTATGAACATATTTTTGTTGTTATCGAACAGAAAAAGGGTGGATCTCTTCGCTATCCCCTTCCATTGCAAGAGCCAACACCGGGGCCTTATGAATCCCAAGCATTTGGTAGTTTTCATCGGAGTTTTGGACATGCCACTAATGATTGCCGGGAATTGATGTTTGAAGTCGAGAGGTTATTAGAATTGAGACATCTAGATGAGTTGATTAGCACGGTGGAAGCTGACCCGAGAAATATTGACATGAGTGCGCAATTGAGAACAGGAGCGAAGCCCCCTAAGATTGACCCACCACGACCTAACACAAGAGGTCGTGGATATGGAGGACAACGCGGCCAGCATCAAAGAGGTGGCCAAAGATGATTTTTTAATAGCGGTCGGCAGAACAACAGAGACGAAAGGAGAGAAGATGATAACCGTGGGCGCGGTGGGAATCAACAGTACATGAATCAACAAGGATATCGGCAGGAAACTTATCAACCTGCCCAAGGGAATTAGCCACCACCTCCTCCCCCCTACTGGCCTGAATCAGGGTCAACCTATTTTGAATGTTGAGGAAGCTCATCCAAGGTGGGACAATCTAGCCAAAATATTATGACTATCGCAGGAAGAGGAGCGTCAGAGATTCGAGTCGTGCTCGTAACCGATCCTATCGTGAGTTGGAACAAAAAGGTCGCTTCATGGAAGTTAACTTGGTCTAGTTATCTGATATGGAAAAGATGGCTATATCTTTTGGACCTGAGGATTTATCCGGAGTTTTCTCACTGCAAGACGATGCTGTTATCATATCTCATGTTATCGCAAATCATTATGTTTCTCGAATGCTAGTCGACACCGGAGATGCTACCAACATATTGACTCTTGCACCCTTTGAACAAATGTCTTTGAAAGGCACCACCAAACTCCAGCCGATGCAAACAAAATTAGTTGGTTTTAACAATAATGTTGTTGCTGCTGAAGGATCTGTCTTTCTGCCGGTCACTTTGGGAGATCAATAAATATCAATGACTTTGCTAGTGGAATTCATAGTCGTAGATCTCTCCATACTTCCTTATAATGCAATTCTTGGCATAAGTTCTTTGAATTTTTTTGGGGCCGTGGTTTCCCAACCGCATTTTATGATGAAACTCCCCACACCCTTGGGCGTTGGGAAAATGAAAGGAGATCAGGAGCTGGCGCGTTCTTTTTATAACATAATGTGCAGAAGTAGTATGGATGGATCGAAAGGAAAGAAACATGTTTGTATGGTGGAAGTCTTGTCCGAGAAAGTTTTTGATTCAAGCGACACATCATATCATAGGAAGTATAAAGAATAAGAAATGAAGATGGAACCTTTAGGCATTAAGACAGTGCTTTTGTTCTCTGATAACCCAGAAAAAATAGCTATAATCGGCTCTGAGATGACGCCAGAGTTCGAAGAGGAGGTAATTTCTTTATTGCGAAATAATACAGATATTTTTGCTTGGTCTTATCAAGATTATGTGGGAGTAGATCCCAGGTTTGTTCCCATAGACTCAATGTTAACCCATATGTGCGACCAGTTCATAAGAAAAAGAGGAAGTTTTCCCCCAAGAAGAGAGGGCCATTGAAGAGGAGGTGGAAAATTTGTTGCAAGCAGGATTCATAGAGCATGTTAAATACGTGGATTGGGTCGCGAATCCAGTGGTGGTCCCAAAGTCGAATAATAGCTGGAGAGTTTGCATTGATTTTNATCCACCTCAATGTCTGGGAATATGAAATGTGGGGGGGGAATCCTTACGTCTGTTGTCTTTATTTTCATTTAACAAATCTTCTTCTATTTTATTCCCGTTATTAGACTGTGCGGTAGATACAACTACCCACTCCTCTGTCTTTTGTTTGGCTCCATAGTAATTGCCAAACAATATCACCTACCATCAACAAGATCATACCCAAAATAAATGAAACATACGTTATAAACAAAATAAAAAGAGAAGTTATCATAACTAAACTTCATAGTTTATTGACACACTTACATTAAGCACATACATTGTGGATCAACTAAATGCACAATTTATGTTTTAAACAACATCAAGTAACAAAAATTAATCCAAGACCTTGAGAACAATACTCATAATCTAGAAAAATATTCATAAGAATCAACATGAATCAAACTGTCAGCGCAATACAGTATCATCCGATTCATACAATGCAGTTTCTCAGCTTCTGATGTTAATAACAAGCCTTGAACGACATATTTCAATGACCTTCCTACAGTTGATCCTATACATATTAAGAATCCAAAGAAATGGAATAAGGCTCACTGTCGCTTGCTACAACAATGCCTAATACCACAGGAACAAGAGATAAATAAACCTATGTGGATTCTTTTTAGCAGGTAATAATGAAATAGAAAATTGCCGTGAAAAATGGGGTCGTTGCACCAATAGCTTGGTTGAAAGAAACATGGAGGTATCTGAGTGAGGCATTTCCACATACAACTGAGAAGCATAAAATGGAACTTAAAGCTAGAATCTTGAGAAACTAAAGACTGTCTATGTATATGTTGAAAAGGAACTATTTTAAGCCATTTTATAGCTAATAAGCTATAAGCAGTAGATGAGAGCATATGCAACAATGTTAAAAAAATAGGATATTTGTACCCATAAAAACTGAGCAAATACTTGTTGAGTAACAAAACTCCGATGTTGTAAAAATACCAAGATGCAATAATGGCGGTGGTGACAAGGTTGGGCGGGATCAAAGAATGGATATGACAAAACTTAAAAGCAAACCAGCATTAATGCTATTCTATAAGACTTGACACCAAACAGAAACTCCAATCACAAGAAGATATATCATAGCCCTATCCCCAAATCTTCAACCTGATTGTGATAATGAGTAAGGGAAAATCAAATAAAGCACTAAAAAGTTCAAGCGCCACACCTTGCGATACCAGAAAGAAACACTGTTTTGTAAGCTTTGATTTCTCCAACTAAACCTTCCTCTACGTGACGCGATTCATAAATCAAACCACTGCTCCAAGCATCACACATAAGCAATTGAAAAAAGCAAAATCGTGTTGTTTTTGTAGTGGAATCGACGTTCTTGTACACCAATTTTAGAGTTCCTCACATATGGAAACAGAAGGATTTTACGGTTCGTGGGTTTCAAGTATTTTAACGTAGTCAAGTCCCTAAAACCGGAAATTGATAACGGAAAACAACTTTAAACAGCTTAAGGATAATGGTTTTTGTAACTTAGGGGATCATGTTGTTATTTTAATCCTACTACTTAAGCTACGTTTTTAAAGTGATAAAAATGACATCGGATTTAAGTGATATCCAATCACGTTGTCTTAGTTAAGACACAATCGTATCGGCAATCCACTTTCCAACACCCTACAATTTATTCACTATTTTAGTTGAAATGTTCAAAAAACAGAACACAGACACAACTAAAACCACATAATACAAACAATTCACAGGAAGTTAAAACTACGGTATAGTAACAGATCACCACCAGAATACTGAACTTCTTAATCACTAAGAAGTCAGTAAACAAACCTGCAGTTTTCAAACAAATCGTTAGTCACACAACAGTTTATGAATATATGTTTTTAAAGCCTTAACAGTGGAAAGAATCTGTAAGCAGTTCTTATCACACAAGCTCAACGTATTTTCTAAGATATACGTAATTTTTTAAGGCTTCAGTACTGTTGTGGTTTGAAAACCGGGGGTGTCAACAGTCGACCGATTCGTTGCAAGAAGAACTCGGTTGTTATTTATTTAAGTGTGGAGAAGGTTGATGATTCTAAGGCAAAGAAGGCAAACAGGTTTTTAGAGTGGAAAACCTCGGAATCGAGGAAAAAACCACTTGGCTAAGGGCTAAAAGAAATGCCCTCAGCTTGTTCATTAATCAAATTAGCCATTGTACAATACATGTTATGGTAAACAACAAGGAGAGGGAAGACAATCGAAAATAAATCGAGAGTTCTATGCCAAGCTTAAGCTTCTAGGAGAAAACCAGATCGAAAACCGAGAATGAATTCTCTTTTCTCCTTCCCTCTGTGTCCTTTTTATACTGCCACTGTACCATGTACAGTAGGGTGTCCTTTTGCGCCTGTCCTTTGCTACTAGGTCGGCTAACGTCAGGCGAAACAACCGCCGGAAATAGCCCTGTAGCTGCATGGCGTCGGTCCTTTCGGCGCTGTCAGCCGGCTACTCTTTGGCTTCTAGCGGCTTACATCTATTGCCAAACCACGCTACTGGCCAGTCTGTCGCGGGTTTTTGTCGCGTATGACGCATAAGGATGGCCCGAAGCAGCGCCTGCAAAAAACGGACCGATCGGTCTGGGCGTATGTGGGGAGCTGGGCCCCACGGCTCGGGACCGATCGCTAACTATGACCGATCGGGTCAAGCGATACAAACAGGCCCTCTGCTGACCTGGGCCTCCAAGTTTGGCTCACATGCCTGGGCCGCCATGGCCCAAGCCGGCCCTGACCCTGTTCGGGGTATCGGGTTCCAATGATCTCATCAAGTACGTATCTTGGTCAACGGTTTTCAGGAACTCAGATCTAAACAGATCTGGCTTGAAAACACTTATATCGACTCAAGTCTTTAAGAAACCCAAAGGTTTTCTCAAAGACGTTACCCAAAACAATAGATAATCTCACAGTAAGTGTTTGAAGCCAACTATTTAGGCGAGAAGCAAACAGTTTAAAGCGATAAATGCAGAATGTAAATTTGCAGAAAGTAAACTTATCGCTTTCTTTAACCAAGTCTCACAGTTTCTCATACCTACGCGGATCTGCCTGAAACTCAGACTATTAGGTCAAGAACAACAAGATTCTACATATACAGTGTGTTCGTCTTAAGCACCAGTTTACAGTTTCTCATATCGTCTAGGATCTGTCTGAAACTCAACTATAGACAAAAGATCGTGAGAAAATCCACAGATTTTCTCAAGAACACTTAAAGAAAGGCGCTGTAAGTTTTAAAAAAAATGTAAAGCTTTTCAGAAACGAAAAACAGCACTGAAACGTTAACACTAACTCTTAGAACTAAGCACAGAGAAGCAGTAACAAGAAAAGAAGCAAGAATATTGCAAGCAGAAAGAAATCGCACAAAGAAGCTAGAGAGCACAAGTGATAATTCAAAAATGCATAAAACGTAAAAGTGATTAAATCTGAAGCGCTCAAGCTATATATAGTACGGACCACCGTCTTACTGTTACAACAGGCCCAGCAGGCCAAGCCCAATCGTTCAAACGTAATTAGAAGGTGCTAGAAGGCCCAGCAGCCCAATCAGCTTCCAAGGTCCATTAACGCATACGAGGCCCATTAAATATACAAGGCCCATTAAGCATACGAGCCCATTAAGCAAATGAAAATAATGATATTATCGAGATTAGACGACGTCAACAGGTCAAACATGCAATTTTGGAATTATAAAGGATCGTGTTTATACTTGTTGTAAGTCGAGGGTTAATTTTGTATTTTTCTCATATAAAATTGATATTTAATAATTTTGTAAAGCAAACCAAGTTGAATTTGACAAAATAATTCTATAAATGAATATGATTTAACCATATGTGATGTACAAATTATCCATAAGTATTTTCAATTATAAAAAAATCATTAAATGAATAATAGATTTCATAAATGCACTAGAAAATATTTAACATGTTGCATACTTGACATACATAGTCAAATAAACAACATATATTACAATAAACTTGAAAATATAATATTAAATGAAAAAATAAACAAAAAAATACACAAAAATTACATTTCAATCTGAGTNAGAGAGAAAAATGGAGGAGAGAGAAAGATAGAAGAGAAAACTGTAGAAAAACCAGAGGACGAAATACTTGCACTTCTACCACCACATTTTTTCCACATATTTATTACAAAATCAAAAACAAAAACAAAAACTTCCATCAATTATAGTTTTTGGCAAATTTTATATCCAAATTTTAATTGTTTATATGTATTTTCTCGTACTATCATCATTTTCTTGGAAAATTTTGCAAAATAATCATCTACCAAAAATTCGTTTGCAAAATAACATGTTTTGATAAAGGTTTTGCAAAATAGTTTATATTTATATATTTTAATAAAATTAAATCAAATAATTTATATTATATATATCTTATGTTGTGGTTTGAAAATCGGAGGTGTCAACAGTCGACCGGTTCGTTGCAAGACGAACTCGGTTGTTATTTATTTAAGTGTGGAGAAGGTTGATGATTCTAAGGCAAAGAAGGCAAACAAATTTTTAGAGTGGAAAACCTCGGAATCGAGAAAAAAACCACTTGGCTAAGGGCTAAAAGAAATGCCCTCAGCCTGTTCTTTAATCAAATTAGCCATTGTACAATACATGTTATGATCAACAACAAGGAGAGGGAAGACAATCGAAAATAAATCGAGAGTTCTATACCAAGCTTAAGCTTCCAGGAAAAAACCAGATCGAAAGCCGAGAATGGATTCCTTTTTTTTTCTCCTTCCCTCTGTGTCCTTTTTATACTGTCACTGTACCATGTACAGTAGGGTGTCCTTTTGCGCCTGTCCTTTGCTACTAGGTCGGCTAACGTCAGACGAAATAGCCGCCGGAAATAGCCCTGTAGCTGCATGGCGCCGGTCCTTTCGGCGCTGTCAGCCGGCTACTCTTTGGCTTCTAGCGGCTTACATCTATTGCCAAGCCACGCTACTGGCCAGTCTGTCACGGGTTTTTGTCGCGTATGACGCATAAGGATGGCTTGAAGCAGCGCCTGCAAAAAACGGACCGATCGGTCTGGGCGTATGTGGGGAGCTGGGCCCCACGGCTCGGGACCGATCGCTAACTGTGACCGATCGGGTCAAGCGATACAAACAGGCCCTCTGCTGACCTGGGCCTCCAAGTTTGGCTCACTTGCCTGGGCCGCCATGGCCTAAGCCAGCCCTGACCCTATTCGGTATCGGGTTCCAATGATCTCATCACTAGCCCCTCGGACTCCGTGGCCACCTTGGTGGTGATCGGGGTTCGATCAATAATCGAGATCGTTTGCGCCATCGTGCCCGATCACAACTTTAGAAACTCGTACCCGAACCGATCGTAATGGCGTCCCCGTGGACCGATCCAGCACTTAGAGATTTCCTGAAGTGGATTTTTGAATTTGAAATCCAGAATAGTAGAATGGCAGGGGCGTAATTTTAAGCTCTGCAACATCTAACGCCTTTTCATATTCCAAAGGGGGGCAGACTGTCAGACTGCAGCCGCCTGCAGAGATGACGTGTCATCCTGTGATTGGGCAGTACGCGATATAAAAGTCAGGATTTTTCCTTTGTGCAACCATTATCACCATCCGCAATCAAGTGCCCAGACTTTGAAATCTCCGGCGATCCTCGTTCAAAATGCTACTCATCTCCAGATTTCATTCCAATCTTCAAGGTAATCCTCCATGGCACCCCGTAGGTCTAGATATCCCGACATTAACTCCATGGACCTTGAGGCTTTCAGAACTAAATTTTCCATTCCATCCCATTACCCCATCTGGAGGGGGAAGGAAGACGTTCCGTGCTTCCTTCCCGCTGAGATGAACGTTCCGGCTAGCGCCATTCCTGTTAGTTACGCTTCCCTCAGATCGGGCCTGCGATTTCCCCTGCACCCTTTCGTCGCAGCCGTTCTTAGGGAAATCCACTGCCCGACTTTTGCTCTTTTCCCGGGCAGTTATGTGTACATTGTCGCCTTCATTTTTTATTGCCATAAACAGAGGGTAGAACCAACCCTCAGGCATTTTTTCAATCTGTTCGTGGTAGGGTCCCGTGTGGGCCGAAGGTTGTTAGGGGGTCGCAAGCTATATTACATAGCTACCCGAACGAAGGATTGTGTTATCGTTGACAAGGAAGATTCCCTACATGAATGGGAATCTTGCTATGTCTGGATAGACATCCCGAGGGAGGACTTGCTGAAAGTTACCTTCCTAACAACGCACCCGAACATTGGGAAGTTGGACCGAACCCGGTTCAATCCTTCCCACCCCGATATTGCCGATACTTTGGCAATGCTTCCTCCTCCCGAACGGCGTCTGAAGAGAATTGACATCCTTCGGGAGAAGAAGCTAATAGAGATCGGGGTAGCAGGAAGGAAAGGGGCCCCTGCCCCGAAGGGTTTTTCCTCCAGCTCTGACTCGTCTGAGTCAGAAGACTCGGGTACGACTTGGCCCTTTCCAATTCATACTTCCTGATCCTCATTATTTTCTTTTTGCAGATTCTACTGACACCATGTCTGCGAACCGATTAGCTGCTGTGGCTGCTGCGTCAAAAGCCAAAAGGGAGGCCCATATGCAGGCCACAAAGTCCAAACCTCGCGTGGCAATCGGGCCATCAAGGTCGTCAGGAAGTTCCAGCAGCCACGTACCCGAGCCCCGATCCATGGATGAGGTGGACGAGGTTATATCTAAGAGGATACGATCCTTAGGCCTTCCTGCCATGTATAGGATCGGGAATAATTCCCCCCTGGATCTTAACGTCGTGCGGTTATTGCTGCAGGGGTCGATTCAGGTGGAGGATGTCCGCCCCTCGTCCAGTTTAGGGGATAGGGCGCAGAGACCATCGGCTTCTGCGTCAACAAGCAAGCGGGGCCCCGAAGAAGAGGCCCCGAAGCAGTACAAAAGGCTGCGGTCAACTGTCAGCAGGCCCGCAGCCCCGATCCCCACAAAAGGGGTCACCATCGGAGATAAACCGGCTCCGTCCTCGTCCGATCCAGAGGCCATTCGCGGGGCGATCCAGGAGATGGTGACCTCTGTCTTCAAGGCCCGGGGACCGAAGAGGGTTCCCCCATCATGGAAGGATGCCATGCTTGAGGAATACCGGCTTTTGGGAAAGAAAAACCCGCCCGGTATTGATGGCTCCATCCCCAGCTTGGTGTCCGCCTATCTGGAATCCCAAGCTGTGGTAAGTTGATTTTATCTTAAGTCCATGATCGGGTACATGTTTTAATCCCGCTCGGTTGTTGCAGTCTCATAGAAGGGTCCTTGATCTGGCCTCTGCCGTCCAACTCAGCCGAAGCGCCTCTTCGGCCACTGAAGAGTTGGAGAGCCAACTTGCCCTAGCTCGAAGGCAAGTTGAGATCAAGCAAAAAGACCTGGAGGCGGTCCGAGCCGATCGGGACCGTTTGAACGGGGAGATGCTTGGAGCGGGCACAGAGCTGTCCTTGGCTGCCTCAAAGGCGGGGGAGGCCCAAGCAGCAGCAAACTCCGCCACGGCCCGAGTTCTGGAGCTGGAGCGTCAGATACAAGAGCTGTCTGACGAGAGCAACAGACTCCTTCTGCAATCCCAAGATGAGAAGACGGCCCTGAAAGAAGAGCGGGAAGCGCTCAAAGAAGATCTGGCCAGAGTCTAAGGGTCAACGGAAAGCGCGGTTCGGGAAGCCCTATTGGGTTTTGCCCGATCGCCATTGATGTTTGCTTTAGCGGCAAATGTCTTTGGGCCGAACGTCTCCCAATACATGGACAACATGAAAGATCAAATTGTTAATAAGTTTGGTCTGGATCCCGAAGACGAACGTTGGGAGACACTTGACCCGCTGACCAAGGACGGCAACTTCTGTGAGATCCCCGAACTGGACGAACCCCCGCTAGAGACAGATCCCAACTATCCACTTTTTGACCTGATGGAGAGATCGGTCAACGAGATAGTTGAAGAAAGGGGGAAAAAGCTGGAGGATCTCAAGGCCAAGATTGCAGATAAGTCCGGTGGAGCAGACAAGGAAGAAGGACAGATATATTAGGACAGAACTTCCTGTTCTTCCTTGTTGTTTTTGTAAACTCCAGCTCTCACAATAAGAATATTTCCTTTGTCCCTTTCCACTTGTAAATTTCACTTTGCGCACAGTTTTTCTTCTTCCATAAAATTTGCTGAAATTACTCCAAGTGTAAGGTCGGGGCTTAAGCAAAGTGTGGCCCGAACGGTCTTCGCCAAATAACTTTGAACTTCACCCAGTTTATTAAGTTAGGAAAACCCCGACAATACCGTAAGATCCCGCTTGAGTCCGTCCAATGGAATACCGAGATTCTGGCGCAGTGCCATGGTTCTTCACAAGTCCCGTGGCATGTTCTTAGCCAAAGCCCCGGTTCTTAAAATAGTCCCAAGACGGGCTCTGGCTCGCACTCAACCGGTTAATTCTGTCCTGGTTTCTAGCTGTGGATTAAGTTTAATGAAGCAAGGGCTATCTCTAAGTGATGAGTGCCGTTTGGCCAAGGAAATTGAGTTCGTAGTGAGTTCTGGGAGTATACGATTCATCAAAGCACTCGGCAAGCGTGGAAGCAACTGACTTGTCAGAGCGGTCACACAACTTGGGAGCCTTGGGGATGATCGCTACAGTCACCAGTCCAAACTCGTCCAAAAAGTCCAACTCCAAGATCGGTCCCTCATAGTTAGAAATACTTTGTATTGCATTCATTTGTAAACTTATTCAAGCTTACGAAACGTTATAAAGTTCAGAATTACCATATAAGTCAAGCGCTTTATACGAAATAACGCCTTAAGTTCAGTACATTAAAGGTTCGGGGGATCTCATCACCATCTAAATCTTCGAGCTTATAAGCCCCAGCACCCAGGTTCTTCTTGACACGATAGGGTCTCTCCCAATTTCTGTCCAGCTTCCCTACATTTCTCTGAACCCTTACGTTCCTGAGAACGAGGTCGCCTTCTGAGAATTCCTTGGGCACCACTCGTTTGTTGTGAGCCCGCTCCATCGTTCTTTGATAAGCACACATGCGTGCATAAATAGCGTTTCTCTTCTCTTCAATCATCTCCAAATCCAGAGATCTTCGCTCATTATTCAAATGCTCATCATACTGGGTTATCCGAGGGGATCTTATGCCCACCTCCACTGGACTGACCGCTTCAGTTCCATACACCAAAGAAAATAGGGATTCCTGGGTCGTTGAGCGTGGTGTGGTGCGGTAAGCCCATAATACCTCGTAGACATGATCGGGCCAATTCCCCCCTAAATCCTCCAACTTGGTTTTCAACCCCTTCAGGATAACTTTGTTGGAGAGTGAGACCGTTGGTCTGGGGGTGGGCCACCGATGAGAAATGTTGAGCGATACCCAGTTTAATGCAAAGATCCCGAACGGCTTTACCGCGGAATTGAAGTCCATTGTCCGACACAAAAGCTCGAGGTACCCCGAAACGGCTTATGATGTTCCTCCATAGGAAGTGCTTCACCACCTTTTCAGAAATGGTAGCAACCGCTTCGGCCTCGATCCACTTTGTGTAGTATTCTACTGCCACTATGCAAAACTTGCGCTGCTGGACCGATCGAGGGAACGGTCCCAAGATATCAATTCCCCACTTGTCAAATGGACAGGGGAGTGGGGTCATCGATAAAGGTGCCCCTGGCAATTGAGGGACTGTAGAATGATGTTGGCAGACAGCGCAGCGTCTTGTGTACTTCTTTGCATCCTCAAGGAGCGTTGGCCAGAAATAACCAGCTCTCACGACACGATGATATAGGGATCGGGCTCCAGAATGTATTCCGCATATCCCCTCATGAACATACGTCATGACGGCTTCAGCCTCCAGAGGGGATAGGCATCGCAAGAGCGGTCCTTCAAAGCTTTTCTTGAATAGGTTCCCTTCGTTGAGAACATATCGTGTCGCCCGGGTTTCAATCTTCCTGGCTTTTGATGCATCATCTGGTAAATGACCGTTGGTCAAGTATTTGACAAAGGGGGTCATCCACGTGGCAGCTTCTAGGGGGCCAATGACAAACGAATTTTGTCAGATGGCTATTTTGCAAAATTGACCTCATTTTTTCATAACAACTTTTGATAAAAACAAATACAAATATTTCCTAAATTTACCAAATTTGATATATATATAAATAAAACTACTCCTCAAACTTCGAGAACCGACCAATTTTATCATACATTGAAATAACAAAAAAAGAGGATGAGTCTATTGTGTAAAACTATTATTTCACTTGAATGAGTCTATAAGCACATCTATTATTTATACATAATACACACACTTTTTGCGTTTTATTTTAATTGCATAATTGAGCTCCCCTTTATAAACCAACGTAAAAATACCCGCACACGTTGTGCTAGACACTTGCTTTAATTATGTCCCCATCTTTCTTCTTCTGATTTTTCATTTGATTTCAAAACTCCCTCAAAATGAGCATGAATGTTTTTCATGCACATCTTCGAGAATAGATTCGAACTGCAATCTCGAGAGTCATTTGGTTAACACATCTACTAACTCCTTTTTCAATTGGAACATAAGAAATAGTGACGATGCATTCTTTCTCTTTCTCTATGATGAAGTGGCAATCTCTAGCGAAGTATTTCATTCTATCATGCATACCATGATTTCGTGCTAGCTGTATGATTGAATAATTGTTAATTTAGAATTTAAAGCAATAATAATCAACCAGCACATCAATTCTAACTAATCAATGAGCAAGTTTACAGTACAAATTAATATATTCAAATTAACATACTAGATTTTAGAAGCAAGTTAAGAAAGTTATACAAAAAATGCATAACTCAAGACATAGTCAAATATATAAAAAATGCGCAAGAGGAAGCCAGGAAAAGTTTTGTTAAAGATTCAAATTTTGAAGAATTGGTGCCAGCAAGTTTTCCTTCTCTTCCAAGGGGTGATAAGATATAAAGAATTTTTTGTATTTACCCTAGTTACTATTGGATATTGAAGCAATTCTCTTATTGTTGTGGTTCGAAAACTGGGGTGTCAACAGTCGACCGGTTCGTTGCAAGACGAACTTGGTTGCTATTTGTTTTATGTGTGGAGAAAGTAATGATTCAAAGGTAAAAGGGACGGAAGGATTTTAGAGTGGAAAACCTCGGAAACGAGGAAAAAACCACTTGACTAAGGGCTAAAAGAAGTGTCCTTAGCCTGTTCAATAATCGAATACATGATCATACAATGCATGTTTGTTTTAGCCAACCACAAGAGAATGAAAGACAATCGAAAATAAATCGAGAGATCCTTGACGCCAAAGCTCTTCCGAGAAAACCCAAAGAAGATCATTTCTTTCATTCTCCAAGTGTCCTTTTTATACTCCCATTGTACTCTGTACAGTAGGGTGTCGTTTTGTGACTGTCCTTTGCAAATAGGTCGGCTAACGTCAGGCGGAACAGCCGTCGGAAACGGCTCTATAGTAGCTGCACGGCGCTAGGTCTTTCGGCGCTGCCAGCCGGCTACTCTTTGGCCTCTAGTGGCTTACACACATGGCTGAACCATACTCCTGGCAAGTTCCACGCGGGTTGCCATCGTGTGTGATGAGCAAGGATGGCCCGAAGGAGCGCCTGTAAACAATGGACCGATCGGTCTGGCACCTACAGGAAATTGGGCCCCACACCTTGGGACCGATTGCTGGAAGCGACCGATCGGGCCAGACATATAAACGGGCCCTTTACTGGTTGTGGACTGGATCTGGGCCTCCTGATTCAGCCTGCGCTATTTGGGCTATCATGGCCAAGACTGATACTAGCTCTGATCGAGGTATCGGGTTCCGATGATCTCATCACTAGCCCCTCGGACGCGGTTGTTACCAGGGTGGCGACCAAGGTTCGATCGACAATCGAGATCGTTTGTGCACATGTACCCGATCACAACTCGGAAACTCGTACCCGAACCGATCGTAAGCGTCCTTGTGGCCCGATCCAATACTTAGAAGTATCGTCAAGTGAATTTTTTAATTTGAAATCCAGAATAGTAGAATGGCAGGGGAGTAATTCCAGGCTCTGCAATAGCTAACGTCTTTCCGTATTCCAAAAGGGGGGGCAGACTGTCAAACTGCAACCGCCTGCAGGGATGACGTGTCATCCTATGTCTGGGCAGCACGCGATATAAAAGTCAGGATTTTTTTTTCTTTGTGCGGCCATTATCATTCTCTGCAACTGATTGCCCTTTCTTTGAAATCTCCGGCGATTCTCGTTCAAACGTTGCTCATCTCCAAATTTTCTTCATCTTCAAGGTAATCATCCATGGCACCCCGTAGGTCTAGGTACCCTGATATTAGGACCATGGATCTTGAGGCCTTTAGGGCTAAATTTTCCATTCCAGCCCATTACCCCATCTGGAGGGGGAAGGAAGACGTTCCCTGCTTCCTTCCCGCTGAGATGAACGTCCCGGCTAGCGCTATTCCCGTTAGCTATGCCTTCCTTAGATCAGGCTTGCGATTTCCCCTGCACCCTTTCGTCGCAGCCGTTCTTAAGGAGATCCACTGCCCGACCTTTGCTCTTTTTCCGGGCAGTTATGTATATATTATCGCCTTTATTTTTTATTGCCACAAACAGAGGGTGGAACCAACCCTCGGGCATTTTTTCAATCTGTTCTTGGTGGGATCTCGTATGAGCCGAAGGTTGTTAGGAGGTCGCAAGCTATATTATATAACTACCCGAACGAAGGATTGTGTTATCGTTGACAAGGAAGATTCCCTTCATGAATGGGAATCTTGCTATGTTTGGATAGACATCCCGAGGGAGGACTTGCTGAAAGTTACCTTCCTGACAAGACACTCAGACATCGGGAAGTTGGACCGAAGTCGGTTCAACCAATCTCTGCCCCGAAGGGTGGCTGGAAGGAAAGGGGTCTCTACCCCGGAGGGTGTTTTCTCCAGCTCTGACTCTTCTGAGTCAGAAGACTCGGGTACGGCTTGGCCCTTTCCAATTCATACTTCCTGATCCTCATTATCTTCCTTTTGCAGATTCTACTGACACCATGTCTGGAAACCGATTGGCTGCAGTGGCTGCTGCNGTTGCTACCATGGTGGCGACCAGGGTTCGATCGACAATCGAGATCGTTTGTGCACATGTGCCCGATCACAACTCGGAAACTCGTACCCGAACCGATCGCAAGCATCCTTGTGGCCCGATCCAATACTTAGAAGTATCGTCAAGTGAATTTTTGAATTTGAAATCCAGAATAGTAGAATGGCAGGGGCGTAATTCCAGGATCTGCAATAGCTAACGCCTTTCCGTATTCCAAAGGGGGGGCAGACTGTCAGACTGCAGCCGCCTGCAGGGATGACGTGTCATCCTGTGATTGGGCAGTACGCGATATAAAAGTCAGGATTTTTCCTTTGTGCGGCCATTATCACTCTCTGCAACTGATTGCCCAGCCTTTGAAATCTCCGGCGATTCTCGTTCAAACGTTGCTCATCTCCAAATTTTACTTCATCTTCAAGGTAATCATCCATGGCACCCCGTAGGTCTAGGTACCCTGACATTAGGACCATCGATCTTGAGGCCTTTAGGGCTAAATTTTCCATTCCAGCCCATTACCCCATCTGGAGAGGGAAGAAAGATGTTCCATGTTTCCTTCCCGCTGAGATGAACGTCCCGGCTAGCGCTATTCCCGTTAGCTATGCCTCCCTTAGATCTGGCTTGCGATCTCCCCTGCACCCTTTCGTCGCAGCCGTTCTTCGGGAGATCCACTGCCCGACTTTTGCTCTTTTCTCGGGTAGTTATGTTTACATTATCGCCTTTATTTTTTATTGCCACAAACAGAGGGTGGAACCAACCCTCGGGCATTTTTTCAATCTGTTCTTGGTGGGATCCCGTATGGGCCGAAGGTTGTTAGGAGGTCGCAAGCTATATTATATAGCTACCCGAACGAAGGATTGTGCTATCGTTGACAAGGAAGATTCCCTACATGAATGGGAATCTTGCTATGTCTGGATAGACATCCCGAGGGAGGACTTGCTGAAAGTTACCTTCCTGAAAACACACCCAGACATTGGGAAGTTGGACCGAAGCCGGTTCAACCCATCCCACCCCGATATTGCCAATACTTTGGCAATGCTTCCTCCTCCCGAACGGCGTCTGAAAAGGATTGACATCCTTCGGGAGAAGAAGCTTTTAGAGATCGGGGTAGCCGGAAGGAAAGAGGTCTCTGCCCCGAAGGGTGTTTTCTCCAGCTCTGACTCTTCTGAGTCAGAAGACTCGGGTACGGCTTGGCCCTTTCCAATTCATACTTCCTGATCCTCATTATCTTCTTTTTGCAGATTCCACTGACACCATGTCTGGAATCCGATTGGCTGCAATGGCTGCTGCTTCAAAAGCCAAAAAGGAGGCGCACGTGCAAGCCTCAAAGCCCAAAACTCGCGCTGCGATTGGGCCATCAAGGTCGTCTGGGAGTTCCAGCAGCCACAGGCCAGAGCCCCGATCCATGGATGAGGTGGACGAGGTTATCTCTAAGAAGATACGCTCATTAGGTCTTCCAGCCATGTATAGGATCGGGTATAATTCCCCCTGGATCTTAACGTTGTGCGGTTATTGCTGCAGGGGTCGATTCGGGTGGAGGATGTTCGCCTCTCGTCCAGCTTAGGGGATAGGGCGCAGAGGCCATCTGCGTCTACGAGCAAGCGGGGCTCCGAAGAGGAAGCCCCGACGCAGTATAAAAGGCTGCGGTCAACTGTTAGCAGGCCCGCAGCCCCGATCCCCACAAAAGGGGTCACCATCGGAGATAGACCGGCCTCGTCTACGTCCAACCCGGAGGCTACTCGCGGAGCGATCCAGGAGATGGTGAGCTCCGTCTTCAAGGCCCGGGGACCATAGAGAGTCCCCCATCATGGAAGGATGCTACACTGGAAGAATACCGGCTTTTGGGAAAGAAAAACCCGCCCGGTATTGATGGCTCCCTCCCCAACTTGGTGTCCGCCTATCTGGAAGCCCAAGTTGTGGTAAGTTATTTCTAACTTAAGTTCATGATCGAGTACACACTTAAACCCGCTTACATGTTGCAGTCGCATAGAAGGGCCCTGGATCTGGCCTCCGCCGCCCAACTCAGCCAAAGCGCCTCCTCGGCAACTGAAGAGTTGGAGGGCCAGCTTGCCTTAGCTCGAAGGCAAGTTGAAATCAAGCAGAATGAGCTGGAAGAGCTCAGGACCGACCGGGACCGTTTGAATAACGAGTTGCTTGGAGCGGGCACTGAGCTGTCCTTAGCAGCTTCAAAGGCGGGAGAGGCCCAAGCAGCAGCAAACTCCGCCACGGCCCGGGTTTTGGAGTTGGAGCGTCAGATACAAGAGATATCTGATGAAAGCAACATGCTTCTCTTGCAATCCCAAGATGAGAAGAATGCCTTGAAAGAAGAGCGGGCTGCGCTTAAAGAAGACCTGGTCAGGGTTCAAGGGTTGACTGAGGGTGCAGTTCGGGAAGCCCTATTAGGGTTTGCCCGATCTCCCCTGATGTTTGCCTTAGCGCAAATGTCTATGGACAGAACGTCTCCCAATATATGGACAATATGAAGGACCCGATCGTTAGCAAATTCGGTCTGGATCCCGAAGATGAGCGTTGGGAGACGCTGGACCCGTTGACCAAGGATGGCAACTTCTGTGAGATCCCTGAGCTAGATGAACCCCCGCTGGAGAATGACCCTAACTATCATCTCTTTGACCTGATGGAGAGATCGGTCAATGAAATAGTTGAGGAGAGGGGGAAAAAGGTGGAGGATCTCAAGGCATAGATTGCAGAGAAGTCCGGCGCTGCAGATAAGGAAGAAGGACAAATAGACTAGGATTTAATTTTCCCTGTCCTTCCTTTTCTGCATTTGTAAACTCCATTTTGAATACATCTCTTAATTTTGCAAAACTCATTCCTCTTATTGTATCTGATAATTTCAAGTATAAGTTCGGGGCTAAAGCAAATATGGCCCGAACGGTCCTCAGCAATTCACTTTAAACCCTGCTACACTTGAATCTGATAATTCCAAGTATAAGGTCGGGGCTTAAGCCAAATATGGCCCGAACGGTCTTCACCAATATATTTTGAACCCTGCAAAACTCTAGTAAGCTAGGGCACCCCAACTATAGCAGAAGATCACACTTGAATCCGTCCAATAAAATATCATGACTTGGGCGGCGTTGCCATGGTTTTTCATGAGTCCAATGGCCAAATCTCAGCCAAAGCCCCGGTTCTTAAAATAGTCCCATGGCGGGCTTTAACTAGCTATTTCACAGGTTAACTTCGTCCTGGTTTCTTGCTGATAGACTAAGCGTAATGAAGCAATGGCTACTCCTAGTTAGCAAATGCCGTTTGAAGAAAGAACTGAGTTCGTAGTAAGTTCTGGGAGTATGCGATTCATCTAAGTACTCAGCAAGCGTGGAAGCAACTGACTTGTCAGAGCGGTCACACTACTTGGGAGCCTTATGGATGATTGCTACAGGCACCAGTCCAAACTCGTCCAGAAACTCCAACTCCAAGATCGGTCACTCACTTAGCTAGAAATACTTTGTATTGCATTCATTGTAACTCATTTCAAGCATAAGAAACGTTTTAAAGTTCAGAGTTACCAAATGTGTCAAATGCTTTATATAAAATAACGCCTCAAGTTCATAACATTCCAAGCTCGGGGGATCTCACCTCCTTCTAGATTCTCAAGCTAATAAACCCCAGCGCCCAGGTTCTTCATGACTCGATAGGGCCCTTCCCAATTTCTGTCCAGCTTCCCCACATTTCTCTGAACTCTTACATTCCTGAGAACGAGGTCGCCTTCTGAGAATTCCCTGGGTACAACCCGCTTGTTATGAGCCCGCTCCATTGTTATTTGATAAGCACACATGCGCGCATAGATGACGTTTCTTTTCTCTTCAATCATCTCCAAGTCTAAGGATCTTCGCTCATCATTTAGATGTTCGTCGTATTGGGTTATCCGAGGTGATCTTATGGCTACCTCCACTGGACTGACCGCTTCGGACCCATATACCAAAGAAAATGGGGATTCCTGGGTCGTTGAGCGGGTGTGGTGCGGTAAGCCCATAATACCTCGTAAATGTGATCGGGCCAATTCCCCCCTAAATCCTCCAACTTGGTTTTTAAACCCTTCAGGATAACTTTATTGAAGACTTCCGTTAATCCGTTGGTCTGGGGATGGGCCACCGATGAAAAGTGCTGAGCGATACCCAACTTGACGCACAGATCTCGAACGGCCTTACCGCGGAATTGAAGTCCATTATCAGACACAAAGGCTCGAGGCACCCCGAAGCGGCTTATGATATTCCTCCATAGGAAATGTTTTACCACCTTTTTCATAAATAATGGCAACTGCTTCAGCCTCTATCCACTTTGTGTAATACTCAACCGCCACTATGCAAAATTTGCGCTGCTGGACCGATCTGGGGAACGGTCCCAGAATATCAATTCCCCATCTGTCAAATGGACAGGGAAGTGGGGTCATCGATAAAGATGCCCCCGGCAACTGGGGAACTGGAGAATGGTGTTGGCAGACAGCGCAGCGTCTCATGTACTTCTTTGCATCCTCAAGGAGCGTTGGCCAGAAATAACCAGCTCTCACGACACGATGATATAAAGATCGGGCCCCAGAATGTATTCCGCATATCCCCTCATGAACATAAATCATGACGGCTTCAGCCTCCAGAGGGGATAAGCATCGCAGGAGCGGTCCTTCAAAGCTTTTCTTGAATAGGTGTCTGTCATGGAGCACATACCGTGTCGCCCGAGTCTCAATTTTCCTGGCCTCTGATGCATCATCTGGTAGATGGCCGTTGGTCAAATATTTGATGAAAGGGGCCATCCACGTGAAATCTTCTGGGGAGTTAATGCCGTTAATCTTTAGATCCTGGAGTTCATGGCATAGGGCTCCCACCTCCTCGATCGACTGTTCGGTCACAGAAATTTGGACCGAAGGTCTATCCTGAATGTGGACCGATACCGTGTCTGGTCCAACGTCTGGTAAGCCTGCGGCCAATCTAGCCAAAGCATCGGCCACCTTGTTTTGTTCTATAGGCACGTGATCCAGTGAGAACTCCTGAAATTTCTTTGCTGTCTCCAAGACCTTCGCAAGATATAATTTCATGGTTGGCTCATGCGTCTCGAATCGTCCTGCGAATTGTTCGACCACCAACTTGGAGTCTGAGAACATCCGCACTTTACCAACTCCCATCTTTTGAGCTAAGGTCATCCCCGACAGTACGGCTTCGTATTCCACCACATTGTTCGTCCCAGAGAAGGAGAACTTGACCGCGGAGTGGATAACGTCGCCCTGAAGTGTAGTTAGGGTGATGCCCGCTCCCTTGCCTACGAAGGTTGATCCATCAACATATATGACCCACCGGTCGCCCTCTTGATTCAAGAATATAAGCGATCGGGTCATTTCGACCACGAAGTCCGCTAGGACTTGAGCTTTGATGGCCCTTCGGGGAACAAATTCCAGGTACATGGAGCTGATTTTGATCCTCCATTTAGCCAACCTCTCGTTTGAATCCGTCTGACTCAACACTGCCTTCAACGGCTGGTCGGTATACACATACACCTTGCGGCCTTCGAAATAGTGCTTAAGTTTTGATATAGCTTTCTGCAAGGCCAACAAGAACTTCTCCAAGGTTGTGTATCTTGTTTCGGCTGGTACCAGGGAGTGGCTAACGTAGTAAACGGGCCGATGAATATCACCCCCAATGGTCACCAGGGCTGCGCTGACTGCGGCTTCTGACACGGCCAGATACAACCCTAAGGGTTCATGGCACGTCGGGCTCACCATGACCGGGGGAGTGCTCAAATACGTCTTCAAGTCGGAAAATGCCCGATCGCACTCCTCGGTCCAGCCAAGATGGCTAGCTTTTCTCAGTGTCCTGAAAAAAGGTAGAGCCCGGTCAGTGGATCTAGAAATGAACCTGCTCAGTGCCGCCAGTCGGCCAGTCAGCCTTTGGAATTCTCGCTTGTTTCTTGGAGGCTGCATATCAATAATAGCTTGGACTTTCTCCGGATTGACCTCGATGCCTTTCTCTGAAACGTAATATCCAAGAAACTTGCCACTTCGGATCCCGAAGCAACACTTGTTTGGATTTAGTTTGAGTTTATATTTACGGCATACTTCGAAACAGCGAGACAAGTAAGGAATATGATCTTCATCATTCATGGACTTGACAATCATATCATCAACATACACTTCCATAATATGGCCTATCAACTCCCTAAAGATCTTGTTGACCAGCCTTTGGTATGTTGCTCCGGCGTTCTTTAAGCCAAAAGGCATAACTTCGTAGCAGTAAACGCCGTCTTCCGTCATGAATGATGACTTCTTTTGATCTTCCTTAGCAAGGAAGATCTGATGGTACCCGGAGTAAGCGTTCTTGGTACTCATCATGGTGCTGCCCGCCACAACATCTACCAATCGGTCAATATGCGGCAGTGGGAATGGGTCCAACTCGTAGCTCTTGTTGACGTCGGTAAAGTCCACACACATTCTCCACTTCCCATCTGCCTTGGAGACCACCACTGGGTTTGCAACCCACTCAGTGTAGTGGATCTCCCTGATGAAGCCCGACCGCAGCAACTTGTTCACCTCTACCCGGATGATTTCAATCTTCTCAGGAGAATAGCGTCTCCTCTTCTGCCTTATAGGCTTGATCCCAGGTTCGGTGTTGATCCGATGCTCACTTTTGGATCGGTCAATTCCCGGAACATCGTCTGGGGTCCAAGCGAAGATGTCCACATTGCTTCTCAGCAAGCGGACCAGCTATTCTTCAAAGGTCGGGGCTAGATGCGCCCCGATGGGAGTGGTCTTGGTTGAGTCATCCTCAACCAAGTTGATGAGCTTGAACCCGACGGGTTCCATAGCTTGCCTCGGGTGCAGGGGCTCTTCGAGCAAATCCACCCGAGCTTTCTTGATGGGTGCCAGGGTTCGGCACGAGCTCATATAGCACTGTCTTGCTACTTTTTGGTTCCCCTTAACAGAAATTACTCCATAAGTGGAGGTGAACTTGAGCATCATATGGTACGTGGAAGGGACTGCCTCAAACTTACTGAGGCCAGTCCGTCCGATGATAGAATTGTAAGCCAGGTCGACTTCAACGACTATGAACTCTAGGGTCTCCGATCGGTCCCTGCCCGACTCTCCCAGCGTGACTGCGAAAAGAATTTTCCCCCACGGGATAACACTTCTCTGGTCAAACAACCAGAGGGTTATATTGGCAATCGGGTGATCATGGGCTGCGGCTCCTAGCATCACCGCCACTTCACGCTTTATCAAGTTGCATGAAGCCCCGGTGTCCACCAGAATCCTATGTACCCGTCGATCGGCGATAATTCCAGTGATGATAAGAAGGTCATCACATGGATCGGTGACCCCTTCACGATCGGCTGCGGTAAAAATGATTTCTCCCTCAAAGGTTGAGGACCGCTCAGCTGATTCGTACTTTACCAGTGCCACAGATTCGGAGCACTCGGGGAACTTCTCACGCGCTGCTCTTTTTCGGTCCCTGACCGATTCATTAATCCTTATTCCGCCGGAGATAACATAAATATCTTCGGCGGCCTCCCTCTCCCTGGGCACCTCCTGACTTGGGGGAGGTTGGGTGCCCACTTCGGCAGGTGGGGGAGCTGGTTGCTCCCTCTTGTCTCCTTCATTTCGCGGAGCCCTGCCGCCTTGGCCCCGCCATCTCCTTCTTTGGCCCTGGCCTCAGTTCTCTTGACCGGGCTGGCAAGATCTTCGATCTCCCGCCCGGTCGTTGTAATGTCGGGGCTGACCCCGATTGTCTCTTACCCTTGGCCTGTGACGATCGTCACCTTGATGGCCTGCTCGGGGAGAATCAGCCCGCTTGCATCTCCGATCGTCATGATCGGGCTTTTCCTTGTTCATCGCCGCTACTGTCTCTCGCAGTAGCGGGCATTTCAGCGTCGGGTGATCGCGGTTGTGATGCAACTCGCAGTAAACCCGATTGTCCTCCTTCTTCGGAGGAGCGACCTTTTCAGCCACAGCCACAACTTCTCGCGGCTGTCTCTTAGGGTAAGATACCCTATGGTCACCTGCGGGATCAGAATTCCCGCCAGGCTTTCGATATCCCGCTCCCAGCGCTTCATCCACCTTGATGTACTTGTTGATTTTCTGAAAGAGCTTCCCCAAGGTGGGCTCTTCACAAGGCTGGCCGAAAGGCCACAAGGTCCTAAGACCTGCTGCAAGATATCGATTTTGTCTCGGAGCTCCAACTTGATACCCCGGGCAATTCGGTTGAATTTCTCCAAAAAAGAATGGAGACTCATCTTCGCCGGGATATACTTCATATTATATAGTTTCTGCCTACTACGAGGTGGTCCTACATTTGGAGCGAACTGTTCCGAGAAAGCCAGGATGAATCCTCCATATGACTGTATGGATCGGGCCGGCAAGTTCTTGAACCAGGTCCGGGCATCCCCCTGCAACTCCGCGGCGAAGATGCTGCACTTCAATGAATCAGAGGCCCGAACGGTCCCCATCCTCAGCTCAAAATCCGCGACGTGATCAATCGGATCACCGTCGCCTCGGAATACCGGTAACCCNATATCATTGTTTCAATTAAGCAATACATATTGTATTATTCTCAAATAAAATTGTTGGTTTCATTTTCCTAGATAACAAACCACAAGTGGTTAGAATGTGGTGAGTCATAGATCTTAACCATACACATTCACGACTAGTTTCATAAATGACAATTAATTATGCATAATTTGATGATGTTGCTGTAAGAATTTGTTTCATTGATTTTCAAGATATAGCAGTTCCATCTAATGTAAACAAATATCTAATTTGTGATTTACTATTATGTGGATCATATAAATACCCCCATATGCATAACCAATTAAATCAATTGATTTATGTTTCATATTTTTGGAATATAATAATCTCATGTCTTTTGTTAATTGAAGATATCTAAAAGTATGTTTCAATTCTTTCCAATATCTTTGTGTTGGCGCTGAACTAAATCTTAATAATAGATTTATAGAAAATGCAATATTAGGTCTTGTATTATTAGCACTTAAATATGGTACTTCTGGACCAAGTACATCTTCAGTATATTCTTTTGGATGAAAACATTCTTTCTTTTGATCTAATGATCGAACAAAGATAAGTGTACTTACTGGATGTGATTTTTCTAACTAAAATCGTTTTAGTATTTTCTCAGTATAATTAGATTGATGTAAGAAAAATCTTTCGGATAAATCTTCAATTTGTAGACCTAAACAAAATTTGGTTTGACCAAGATCTTTCATTTCAAATTCACTTTTAAAATAAGCAACGATATTTTCAATTTGATCATGATTTCCAATAATATTCAAATCATCAATATAAATCCCTACAATGACAAAGCCAGACTTTGTTTTCTTTGTAAAAATACATGAACTTATAGGATTATTCATAAATCATTCTTTCATGATACTTTCTTTTAATCGATTATACCACATCCTTCCTGATTGTTTTAATCCATACAATGATTTATTCAGTTTGATCAAATATATATCTCGTGGCTTCAATTTGAATGCTTCAGACATTGATAGTCCTTCGGGAACTTTCATATAAATATTAGTATCAAGTGTTCCATATAAATATGTTGTCACAACATCCATTAAATTCATTTGTAAACATTCCATAACTGTCAAACTTATTAAAAACCTGAAACTAATTGCATCAACTACTGGTGAATATGTTTTTTCATAATCGATTCCATATTTCTGAGTAAAACCTTGAGCAATAAGTATTGCCTTATATCTCACAACTTCATTTTTCTCGTTCCGTTTTCTTACAAACACCCATTTATATCCAACCGGTTGTATTTCTTCTCGTGCTTGTACTATTTTTCTAAAAACCTCACGTTTATCTAATGAATTTAATTCATTTTAAATTGCATCTTTCCATTTTAACCAATCTTTTCGTTTTCTACATTCTTCAATAGATTTGGGTTCATAATCATCATCTTCATTGATTAAATCTATTGCAATCGTATAAACAAATACATTATCGATTTCAGTCTGACTTT
>RWGZ01000936.1:301109-386090 GCA_009725065.1 Utricularia reniformis
CAATATTAGGTCTTGTATTATTAGCACTTAAATATGGTACTTCTGGACCAAGTACATCTTCAGTATATTCTTTTGGATGAAAACATTCTTTCTTTTGATCTAATGATCGAACAAAGATAAGTGTACTTACTGGATGTGATTTTTCTAACTAAAATCGTTTTAGTATTTTCTCAGTATAATTAGATTGATGTAAGAAAAATCTTTCGGATAAATCTTCAATTTGTAGACCTAAACAAAATTTGGTTTGACCAAGATCTTTCATTTCAAATTCACTTTTAAAATAAGCAACGATATTTTCAATTTGATCATGATTTCCAATAATATTCAAATCATCAATATAAATCCCTACAATGACAAAGCCAGACTTTGTTTTCTTTGTAAAAATACATGAACTTATAGGATTATTCATAAATCATTCTTTCATGATACTTTCTTTTAATCGATTATACCACATCCTTCCTGATTGTTTTAATCCATACAATGATTTATTCAGTTTGATCAAATATATATCTCGTGGCTTCAATTTGAATGCTTCAGACATTGATAGTCCTTCGGGAACTTTCATATAAATATTAGTATCAAGTGTTCCATATAAATATGTTGTCACAACATCCATTAAACTCATTTGTAAACCTTCCATAACTGTCAAACTTATTAAAAACCTGAAACTAATTGCATCAACTACTGGTGAATATGTTTCTTAATAATCAATTCCATATTTCTGAGTAAAACCTTGAGCAACAAGTGTTGCCTTATATCTCACAACTTCATTTTTCTCGTTCCGTTTTCTTACAAACACCCATTTATATCCAACCGGTTGTATTTCTTCTGGTGTTTGTACTATTTTTCTAAAAACCTCACGTTTATCTAATGAATTTAATTCATTTTAAATTGTATCTTTCCATTTTAACCAATCTTTTCGTTTTCTACATTCTTCAATAGATTTGGGTTCATAATCATCATCTTCATTGATTAAATCTATTGCAATCGTATAAACAAATACATTATCGATTTCAGTCTGACTTTGATTTCATACTTTGCAAGCAACTATATAGTTAATTGAAATTTCTTCATTATCAATAACATCATCATTGTTATTGGTATTTTTCTCTATCATTTCAACTTTATTATCTTGATAAAAAATTTCATCAATTTTTCTCACTTTATTTGAATTCTTGTTTTTGGAACCAATTGGTCGACCTCTTTTTCGTACAACTGAAATAGAATTATCCAAAGAATTCTCAATGCGTGCAAGAACATTTACTGATGGAATATGAGATTTTGTAATTCTTTTCATATATGTAAATACATCAGGTAGTTGATTTGCAATTTCTTGCAAATGCATAATTCTTTGAACTTCATTTTCACATTCTTTTGTACGAATTTCGAAATATTGCATTTGAGATGCATTCAAAGTAATTTGAGGTTTTTCCAACGTTTGATTTTCTCCCCCTAGTTTTGGGAATATTATTTCATCAAAGTTACAATTAGCAAATCTTGGTGTAAATGCATCTCTAGTCATAATTTCAATCCAACATATATTCCCAATTTTCTCTGTGGCCCATTTTTGTTCTTTGTGGTGGAGATATCGAAACATAAACTCCACATCCAAATATTCTTATATGTGATATATTTGTCTGATTACCATTAACGAGTTGTAAGGTAGAGTAACCATAATAGCTGGTTGCCTTAAACGAATTAATGATGCTGCATGTAAAATAACATGACCTCAAACAGAGGATGGTAAATTTGATTTCATAAGTAATGATCTACCTATTAATTGTATCCTTTTGATAAATGATTCTGCTAAACCATTTTGTGTATGAAACCAGAATCATAATCCAAAATTTCCATTCTCGACGGGATAAACATCATCACCAACTCAAACAATCGAAACCCAACATGATAACCCAAATCAACAATCACCCTGTTCTCGAACTTCGCTTTAAATTTCTGAAACCGCATTTTTAAGGCAACACTCCGAATCCATAGTCCAGAGGTCGATCTCTAATAAAGACGATAGACCAAAACCTACACATTCATCCTCTAATGGCGGGCATGGGCCAGCCCAATATGAAGTGTCAGCCCAACTCGTACAAATGAATTAATCCGTGAGTCAATCCGTGAAAAATACATGTACGAGTTAGGTTGCAAAAATCAACATGTCAATCCGAATGAATCGATCGTCGATAAAGAACAAATTATTATTATTATTTTAGAAATATATTTTTTATATTCATCAACGCGGATAGATTGGACCAAATTTCTAACCAATTGGGTTAAACCGTTGATAAGTCAAAAAAGATTCCTAATCATTAGGTCAATCCATACGTGTTAACATGTTCAACTCATAACCCATTCGACGGGACTGATGCCCATTTCTAATCCTCTGAAGTTGTATGATAAAAGCTTCATTCTCTAAAATCATAGCAAACCAAATATACAATAATTGAAATNAGTTGTTGGCTCCACTGAAATTTTCGAGGTCTACATGCTCTTCGTCGTTTGAACTGCAGAGGCAACGGTGGCAGGACATCACACATGGGCCATTCTTCGTGGCCCAGCAACCCTGACACGCCATGTTGATATGTGATACGGTATCGTTGCACACTGTACCAATCATGGATGTAGTGGTAACACGATTCAAAATCACCGCACAAGCATGCTTGCATGGTATTCCTGCACGTGTATTAATAACCGTACATTTAAAATTACATCATATTTTCATTTTACGCACATTTAAAATTACCTCGTAGCTGCCACGTACGACAAGTGCAAGTCCTGCTTCGAATGTCGACCGACACACGTTCTCTCCCAAATGCCCATGTTGCACGCCAATCATCTGTGGGAACAACATTTCCAACAATACCTTCTTCTATGCATCATTTAATTAATCGATGGATCCGACGACCGAATCCATCATCCAACATGGATCGAGAGGAAAGACGTCTCTCATGCATATGTTGCTCGAAAAATGTACAAATCTCATCAAGCATCCACATTATAGGTCGACAACGACAATGTAATAAAGAACTGTTCAATGATTCCGCATGATTGTTGAGTAGTAAATCAAACTTATAGTACGTCCAGAAAAATTCCCTACACCAGTGTTCTTTCGGAACTGCACTCATGTACGCATGTGCTCCCGGGGAGATGGCATGTAAATATCGCATACGCTGATTGAAGAGCGATTCTGTCGTTGCTTTTGCCGCTGCCCAAATAGCCAATCCAATTGGCTTTGTCGCGAATCCAGCTTGTGCCACATTCTTTATAATTTGTCGGACACAATGTCGGATCTAAGTAAAAAATGGATAAGTAATTTTTTGAAATTATTAATGAAACTAAAGAACGAACTAACCTCCACTTTAGGAAACAAAACACCTAGAGCGTGTATAAGCCCTTTTCCACGATCATACATAATTGTGAAAATCTCTAACTCATCCACGGGTATTTCACAATCTCTTTGTAGAAGCTCCAAAAACCATAACCACGACTCTTTTGACTCTCTACCCACAATTGCGTAAGCAATTGGAAATACACCGTTATCATCGTCGACTCCTGATGCATTTAAAATATGCCCTTTCTCTTTCGTATGTGTCCCATCAATGCAAATGATGGGTCGACAACCATATCTAAATCCTTCACGACAAGCCTACAATAAAACAAAATAGACATATTTCACAATAAACAATTTTGAAACTATGTAACATATTACTTACCATTGGGCATATGTATATCCCTTCAAAACGACTACAACCAACGATAGTACGAGAGTTCTTCTCTTTAATTACAACAGTAGAACCAGGATTACTCAGGAGGTATTGCATGCAATACCTCCGAATGTCATTAAATGAGGCCATTGATCCTTTCTGCACAAGCCTCAAAGCCTCTTGTCGTGCCCGCTTAACTTTGTATCTTCCCAAACTTAACTTGAATGAACTGTGTAGATCATTGAACAAAGCTCGAGTTGTGAACTCCGGATTATCTAAAAATTTATGATAGTATTTTTTCGCCACCCATTTTGAAGTAACAGATGAATTAATCGTTTTCCTATGACAGTAAGGGCCATGTGGGTGAATTCCCATCAAGCACCACATCACATCATTGTCCCGCATAGAGACATTAACATACCAATTACATTCTCGTTCCTTGGTGCCTTTGCACCGTACCACTAATCGATACCTATCGTTCTTGACAAAAATGAACTCAACTTCAGCTTTTATGCACATGTCTTCTAATGCTGATTTTGCTTGATTTTTACTTGCAAAACATAGTCATTTACTGTGTAATATAGACATGAATTAATTATTTCAATTTTCAAAACAAAGGTCACACCTCCAATACTTACACCACATTTTTTGGCTTCAACTCACTACTTGGATCGAAAATCATTGGCCTTTGTGCTTTGACTATGTCCTAGAAGTGGGGGCAGCCGAGCCCGAGCTATCATGAATGGGAATATTATGAAGTCCTTCATTTGAAAGATTTGCAGAATCAACATCATCGCTAACGTAATCATTGTCTTGCAAATTCAAGTACGTTTGCCCAAGTAATTCGTTGCTAGACCAGTCGATCCCACTAGTATAAGATGATTGTCGTCTTGAATTATTTTTTTCAGCATATGCATTGCACCCAAAAATCATGTCACTTGGTGTACAATAATATAATGACAAAGGCTCAAGTTATAGTCATACTTATGCCACTGTTGCTCTGCGCCGAAGAGCCGTAGCTATCATCGGAACTACTCTGCATGATTTAAAATCTTTACGACCAAAACACCTGCTTTAATTTGAGAAGTTTGGGATGACGAGACTATATATTAATATGAAAATTGTTGGATAATATTTATATTATCTATATATATTAAAAAAGTTTATGACTTTATTAATATTATGTTAATTACATAATAAAAAGTAAGAGACTCTTTCTTCCTCTAAAACTATATTCCCTATTTTATTGGGATAGTAGAGGGACAAGTGGAAAAATATTCATCTACACATTCTATTATATAAATAATAATACTATTGTAGATGATGATGATATAGAAAGAATATTGAGAGTTGTTGTTTTGATATTGTGTCTATGTTGATTCTGAGTTCATCGACAACAACCATCGTTCATGAGCAAGGGAGCTTGCTGTTTGTGTAACCTGTAGAACACCGGTGTTGCCGGAATTGTTCTTAAGTTCAGCGTCATCATGACGTGGCACAAGCGACACTCAACCATATTTGATAACGGAGATCAAATAACTTTTCTGTTGTTTATTTCTATTTACTGTATTAATACTAACAGTATTTCTTTTTGTGAAGATTTGATTCAGATTTCCAACAATCTTAAGAACAAACATATCTTTGTTTCAAATCAAAAGATGTAAAACAATTATCGTCCTCTTCTTCCAGGTTCAACTGTATAATTTTTAAAGACAATTGTGTGCTTTTATTTTAAAGCTTACTTTAGATATGGATGCCAAAATCTGAAAAAAAAAAATATTACCTTATTGTTTCGGAGATATTTATTAAGAAACTCTTTTATTTGTCTGCAATACGTGAGAAATTGATTTTAATTCTAATTTCTAAGAACAAGTCTTTCGGCTTAAATATTAGATCTTTTCTCTAAATACCATATGCGAAGAATTAGTTCTTTAATTAGGTGTTTTGAGTCATTAAAATTCTTGCTGATTTTTAATTTTCCAACCTCGCATTTATATCTATGAATTAGATTTTAAATTTTAAAAGTTAAAAAATAAATAAATAAATCTCAAACCTTTTTTTTTTCAGCAATTTTGAAAATCTGTTATTCTCAACTTTATCCGTGAATTAATTTTAAAAAAAAATTAATTGAGAATTATTCCTAAATTTGTAATTTTCGCCTAAATTTATGGATTGTCGGTTATTGAATTACTCTTTTATTTTATTAAGAAATTGAAATTATGTTAGAAAAGCACTAATTTCAAAACGGAAAAGGATTAGTCAGTTTTTAAAAATAAACATTTGAATTAAGCTGAGGCAATTGAAGTGCGTCTGTATTCTGTTAGTAAATTCTAAATATTTCAATAAAATATTGAAATACAAATATAATTGCTTAATATTAATTTGTATACAAAATACAACTAAAGTTTACAACTTTTACAGTTGTGGTATTTTTGGGTCAAAACTTAATTTATATTTTAATATCAATAAAATTCATTTTATGTGAATAATATAGAAAATACATTTTTTACTATACTTTTTGAAATTAAACATATATCAATTATTTGATTATGAATTAATTTGAGTATTTGAATTCTTCTTTCGAGATTCAAAAATTTTAATTTAACAATTTCAATTAAATCCAGAATGTTGTTGGCATTATTTATAATTGATTAAATAATCAATTAATCATGATTATTTGATTAAGTAAATTGTTATGTTTATTTATTGATATTATTATGTAATTTTGGAAGATTTAATCTAAACTTTAAATATCCCAAAATGTGGGGTATTAAGTGAATGTCTTTCTATTATATCAATACATAGAGATGATTTATAACATCAAATTATATGTTTATAAATTATGTCGAAATAGTGTAGTGAATCATTTTGTGATAAGAAACGGTATCATTGAGTACAACACTATTATTGAGGCAAAGAATTTGATTTCTTTAAAGAAAAATTTCCACTATCCGGAATAACTCCTCGTAACACTCCGAGAGATATTAAAATTATGATATCTATTGAGAGTTTGGGATAGAGTAATGTCAAATGAGAGAAACATCATATGTTGATGTTTATTATGTGTTATCATATTGATAAAAATATCAAATTGATAACATTTTTTTACTTACTCTTATATAGTTTCTTCTTCAAATTCATCGTGTTGGAAAGAAGCTGTTAAGATAGGATTTGATTTTATCTTAAAAATTCAAATATATAGATAATTGATTGATATGCCTCCGGGAGCAAAGTTTATTTACTACGGTTAGAATTTTGATAGAAATTCTTTCGTGATTGGTATATTGATATGTATCAGTTGGTAGTCAAATGTTTAATTGAGAAACCAAATATTGATTACTTTGATACTTTGCCCCTGTGACTAGAATCACTTCTATCCGTATTCTAATTGTGTTAGCTTCTATCCATAGCCTTGTCGTTCATGTGATGGATGTCAAGACCGTTTTGTAAATTGTGATATTGAAGAAGAAATCTATGTGACTCGGTTTGAGGTGTGTATTGTTCCTGATCAAGAGAACAAAATGTGCAGACTATTAAAGTCTATTTTTGGCCTCAAACAATCACCTAAATAAAGAGTCATAAGAGAAGTTATATAATGTGTAATTGATAAAATGTTATTTATCAAATCGTGTGGATAAATATGAATATATTCAAATAAATGTAATAAAATATTTGAGAGATATCATAGCCTTTGGTATATGATATGGTAGATTCTACGTTGTACCTAAAGGTACAATGATGAGACTGAATTTCCGATTCAGATGAGATCAAATCTACAAGTGAATAATATTCACATTTGGTGGGGTAATGTGACTTGGAATCATCCAAGTAAACTATTATTGTCAGATTGGCTGACTGGTAGTGATTTTGAGTTGTTGAAAAACTTCTTGGCAGAGGTCCTATAAGGAATAAAACCAACACCATATGTGTCTATGCATTGTGATTGTCAATTGACAATAGCAATTGTTAAGAATAAATCTTATAATTGCAAAAATATATACATCTTATATTTAAGCATGCTATCGTGAATAAGATGTTGAGAGATTGAATTTTTTCCATTATATATGAGAAGTCGGAAGTGTACTTGCCCGGTCCTCTGACTATACTATTCGGGAAAATAATCAATTGCTCAAACATCGAGGGGAATGAGACTAATGTCAATTGATGATTAATAGTGATGGATACCCAACTTATGTGATTGGCGATCCCATGAAGTAAGTTTATATGGGTAATAACTAAGTCATTATTAATCCTGATGGGTACGATATATAGTCTTCCTATGGTGTTTGAGCATGAGGTACTTATTACTGCATATATTGTGAGGTTGATTACTTAATAATTTTCATATCCCTTTAGGGTGGTGTGTCGATTGCANGCCAGATCGGATGATGCAGACTGGACTGCGAAGACCTTATTCTATGCCCCGATACTGGTTGCTTTTGGTCTTCTTCCAGTCCCAACCCATTTTAGTAGGGAACTATTAGGTATCTGGTGCACGCATTCATACCTGAACCATCTCAATAGCTTTTCTTCAATAGAAAAAATCCTTTTAAATTCAATGCATACTCGTTTCTTAATCCCTACACAGTATAGTTTATGCGACTTGTTTATTTTGCAGACAAAATAATGGCTCCAGCTGAAGACCACTCGAAGTTGGGCGACAGGTTGAGATCGCTCCGTGCTCTAGTTGCGGAGGATGATGAGTTAATATTCGAGATGGCGCAGGGGGCTCGGAACCGCACAGCCACGGCCGAGATGGCCCTAAGTACACAAGAGACGGAGCCACCAACTGATGAAGTCAGGCCCGTCACTCTCCCACAACCTGCTACAATAATGGAAAATCTCGAGCAAGTAGAAACTAAGCCGGCTGCAGAGGCCCCCGAGAGTCCCGAAGACCTAATTCCTGTGTCCCGGCGATTGGAGCTTATTGCTCGAGAATTTACTCCTGACGAGGGGATGTATGATTTTGCCGAGACTCTAGTCGACGTGATTGGGGACGACGAGGAAGGTGAAATAAGCGGGGGTCAGCCAATAGACCCGATGGTGGAGGAGATGGTGCAGGAGACTCGTCCAGAGGGAGTGATAAACCCAGAAGCTCATCTGGATAAGGGGAAAAGACCGGTGGAGGGCCCCACTGTTTTGGAGATTGCAGAACCCTTTAAGAAAAGTGGGTTAACCGCTGAGTTCCTCGATGCCTTCCGCATAAGGGATATCCCGATGCTTACAGTGAAGGAATGGCTCGAGATGGGGGTGCCAGACCGGTTTCGTACTGATAAAAGACGGAGTCACCACTCGGATCCCACGGGGTGACAGTGTGTCGAACCGGCCGATGTTGCCGCGTGGTCGGGATGACCACACGGTCTTTACGGACTTTAGTTGGTTGATGGGCCAAGCTGCGACGGTATGCCGTGTAGGGGCAGAGGTTCGTAATGGCATTAATCGTTGCCTCTTTTCAACTGTTTGCCCACTATCTTATATATATGTACTCATATCTCTTGCTTCCTTTCAGATGCAGCGGACAATAATAGAGCTGGGTACCGCGGCTGCCATAGGGGAATACTGTATGCTCAGGCACTCGGAGCTCGACTGTCCTGATATAATTGAGGAGCAGACAAAGAAAGTCGTAAAGAAGCTAATGCAAAATCTCAGCGGGAAAAACATGCCCAAGAGATGACAGCGCTCCGGGAGGAACATAACAAGGCGATCGCAGCTTTAACCCGAGGTCATCGCAGCGAATTGACGAAGTGCGAAGCCTATCATATCGGGAAGAGACATGCCCTCGAGCAGTCCATAGACACCCTCAAGGTGAATGAGAAATACGCTTAGGACAAGCTGAAGGAGATCAAAACTGAGACCGAGGAAAAGCTGAAGAAGGCCAAGGACGCCAATGCAACTGACAAAAAGGCTCTCGGGAAAGCCACGGAGGAGGTCAATGAATTGAAATCAAAAGACAAATCCCTCCAATCTAACGTAGACGGTCTCAGGGCTCGAGCTGCTAGGCTACCACTCCAGCTGAATGATTGCTTCCGGAAGTTGATTTGGGAGTTCGCAGTACGTACCCCGACTATCCACAATTTGTCGGCCCTAGCAAACGCAAAATCGTCCGTCCGATATTTTCTTAGAGGGACTGTCCAGACTCAAAGGATTCTGGGCATATCCCTATCACCTGAGGAGAAAGAGAGGTTAGATCCCGGTCTCTCTGGAAAATTTGAGCCTGTACTTGCGGCAGAGATGTTAGACTGCTCGCAAGATCTATTCGGGGAGCTCCAGTTCAACCTGGAAGAGGATTTGCACCGCCAACTATACTCACAGGAGATTGAAACTGAAGGGAGTCCACCAGCAGATGTATTCCAAAGATTAGCTCCACTATTTCCGGAGCCGGTGGGTCCCTCGTGGTGGATTTTCTCAAACATGAGGAGGTGATGGGTCAACGCAACCCTCCAATATATATTCCCGCAAGTGTGGTAGGAGCTCGGGAACACCATGAGACTGCAATAGCAGGTTTTGTTCCTAGGAAATTAACCACTGTGGAGATTAAAGAAAAAAGGACTAATTCCCCCTCTCCGACAATCAAGCTAGTGAAGAAACGTCCCAGCGGACCTGGTGAATGTTCGGGTTCCAAGAAGCAAAAGAAATAAACTTCCAAATATTATAGTTTCTTCGCTTTTGTAGTCTCCGCGCATTTTGTATTCCCCAATATGTCTAAGAAATTACTTTCTTTACATTTTAACTTCTCGTCACACTTGGACAAAAATACGACTCAGAATAATCTCATTTGAGAAATTAGCCTTCGAAATAAAAATAACTTTTCACACAACTTCCGTTTCTTTTTAACTTCTCATCCCACTTTTTAAGAAAAATATAGTTGCAATTAATCCGAATCGAGAAATTGGCCTACGATATAATAAGAATTTGCCTAATTCCTACGTGTTCCCTTACGCGGGTAAGGGTGCTCAATAATAACGCACATAATATTTCCCGATAACTCTAAGTGTGCGTAAGAGTCCCCAGTGTAGTGGGCTTGACCCTCGGCCATTTCAATATCATTCGAAAATCATCCTTCGAAATAACGGACTTTGGCGAACACCCCTTTTAAATGAGTAGTTATTTGAACTCGAGATTGTTCTATCTTCACCAATAGATCTTCGCCACACATATATACTTGCACCCGGGGTCATCACACTCTCGCCGCCGATATATACTTGCATCAGAGACGATAATATTGTCTCGACCCGTCCATAAGACGGCGCCAACACTTACTCGGCCCGTCCATGAGACGGTGCCATCACAATCTCGACCCGTCCATAAGAATGTGTCACTACTTACTCGACCCGTCCANGGGCAACACAAAGTCGCGACTACGACCAGGATGACACAATCTCGCTACTACTTGCAAAAAGTCGCGAGTAGAATAGTGCAGTTAAGTAAACACTCTTCCTTGTGAAGCGTGGCAGCAGCCTGAACCCCCTCGAAATGCACTAAGGCTTATATTTATAGAGAAATCCAGCCCAACTGGTAAGTTTTAGGGCTAAGAGTCCAATTTCATTTGATTCAGCCCAAAGCACTTAAATAATATCCAATTAAATTGGAATAAAAGCCATATAGTCCCAGAGCTTCGGAAATGCGTCCCGGTCGAGAATTAGTCGGAAATTTCAATGAAAGAATACCAGAAAACCTCGAATATTTACTCCTTGCCTCTTGATATTGAACATACAGCCAAAATTATCGCCACAACTTATCGGCGTGCTCCCCGGGCGCCAAATTACGAAAATACCCTTGGCCCCGTTTAGTGCCGAAGCTATCCGAAACTGATAGAAGTGCCAATATCGTGGTCATTTGTTGACCTGGAAGGTCCAAATTACTAGAATACCCATAAAAATATACCGTGACCCGAATATATGAGAATACCGAAAATACTATTTAGCCACGTCGGACGAGCTCCCGGGGCGTCATAATATCGAGAATACCCCGGGGTAATATCAATAGTCCCTTGGTTTTCAGATTCATACTATGAGTCGTATACCACACATATTAGCTCGTCCCGAAGGTCGAATACTGTTCGGAAAACTTTTTGAGAAAACCATGAGTAGGGTTGGAGTCGTATCGTTGACGTGATCGTTTTGACACTAAAAAAGGCAGATTCTAAGATCGGGCAAAAATCTCGGGATTTATTGATCCGGGAATCCTCCCCAATAAATACCCTGTTCTGTCCTCATAACCATCTCACTTGCGCGAACTCCACAACATTGGCGACATTTTGCCAAAACTTGAATAGTTACTCGCGACTTTGTGTCATAACATCGCGACTACATTCAAAACCTCGCGACTATCACTTGAACATAAGCTGAACGAAACTTACTTGCAAAACGTCGCGACTACATAACTTGAACATCAGCTGAACGAACTTTGCTTGCGAAACATCGCGGATACTTGCAAAACGTCGCGACTACCTTGACTGAACAGTAACTCTCGCAACTTTTGGTACGAAAACTCGCGAGACACTTAATAAAATTGTGAAAAAATAATTTTGAACATAATTTACCAATGGCTTTCGATTCCGCCCGAACTTCGAATCCCGATACCTCAACGTCTCATTCCTCGGACTCCTCATCCAACTCAGGGAGTTCGAATTCCAACATGTCTCCCTTTCCGCATTGCACCTCAAAATTCAATCCACACTTTTTAAGAAAAATATAGTTGCAATTAATCCGAATCGAGAAATTGGCCTACGAGATAATAAGAATTTGCCTAATTCCTAGGTGTTCCCTTACGCGGGTAAGGGTGCTCAATAATAACGCACATAATATTTCCCGATAACTCTAAGTGTGCGTAAGAGTCCCCAGTGTAGTGGGCTTGACCCTCGGCCATTTCAATATCAGTCGAAAATCATCCTTCGAAATAACGGACTTTGGCGAACACCCCTTTTAAATGAGTAGTTATTTGAACTCGAGATTGTTCTATCTTCACCAATAGATCTTCGCCACACATATATACTTGCACCCGGGGTCATCACACTCTCGCCGCCGATATATACTTGCATCAGAGACGATAATATTGTCTCGACCCGTCCATAAGACGGCGCCAACACTTACTCGGCCCGTCCATGAGACGGTGCCATCACAATCTCGACCCGTCCATAAGAATGTGTCACTACTTACTCGACCCGTCCATAAGACGGTGTCATCGCACTCTCGACCCGTCCATATGATGGTGTCACCACTTACTCGGCCCGTCCATAAGACGGTGACATCGCACCCTCGACCCGTCCATAAGACGGCGTCACCACTTACTCGGCCCATCCATAAGACGGTGCCATTGCACTCTCGACCCGTCCATAAGACGGCGTCAACACTTACTCGACCCATCCATAAGACGGCGCCATCACATTCTCTACCCGTCCATAAGACGGCGTCACCACTTACTCGGCCCGTCCATAAGACGGTGCCATCGCACTTTCGACCCGTCCATAAGACGGTGTCACCACTTATTCGACCCGTCCATAAGACGGTGCCGTCCCACTCTCGACCAATCCATAAGACGGCATCATCCGGCCTGTCCATAAGACGGTGACATCGCACTCTCGACCCGTCCATAAGACGACGTCATCCGGCCCGTCCATAAGACGGTGCCATGCGGAAATGGACCAGCCTCCGACGAGGGCGCGACCCTCGTTGGCGTGTCATAGAGGAGTCATGTATATACTTGCACTCTGATTTGCCACGGAAATATGCTCGGTTCTAAGCCGGCTATATCACAATAAACGGGCCTCTTAACATATTCCAACAGTAATTATGTACAGACGGTTCTGCCGTGGACAGAAAGAATCATCATGTTCAAAATATTTTGATGCATTATCTAATTTGACAAGTTTGAAAATGATCGACTATAAGACAGGTGGTACATTGCATTTCTAATCTAACCTATTTAATTTATTTCATCCTCCTTCGTACTAAAATGCAATAGACCTACTCCTACCTTACCAATCCCCTAGTCGATTGAATTCATGTCGTCAAAAAAGATACTTAAAGAATTAGAATAAGACCACAAAAAAGAGGGGAAAATTTTTAATTTTAAAAAAAAACGATGAGTCACGTCTATACATAATACTTGCACAAATTGGAAATATGCCAAATCCGTGGCAGCTCCTCCCCGCTCATATTTGCAATCTTATACGTTCCTTCCATCACTACTGCCGTTACTCTGTACGGTCCTTCCCACTTTCAATCCAACTTACCAACATACTTCGAGACTTCCACTTTCTTAATAATCAAGTTTCCAACCTATAACAACATAGGTTGAAAGCCTTTGTCGTGGTTCTTTGCCATCCGCCTTTTACATACCTCCATTCGTATTGCAGCTCTATTGCGGATATCATCAATACAGTGAAGGTCCAACTTTCTCATATCTTCATTCAATACCTCATCATAAGCAATAACTCTTATAAAATAGTCACTTCTACCGAAGACACGGCTTCAGAGCCATATACTAAAGAAAAGGGGTTGAATCCGGTAGTGGACCTCGGTGATGTCCGATATACCCATATCACATTATGCAATTCATCCACCCAAGAGCCCTTGGATTCGTCTATTTGTGTTTTCAGCTGTTGCAGGATAATACGGTTAATAACCTATGTAAGTCCATTCGTTTCTGGGCGTGCCACGGAAATAAACTGCTGTTCAATACCATAACACTCACACCATTCCTTAACCCTCTTTATAGCGAATTGCGTTCCGTTATCTGATACCAAAATCCTGGGAATTCCAAATCGACATATGATATATCTCCAAAGGAAACTAATAACTTCCTGTTCTCGGACTCACGATACAGTCTCAACTTCTATCCACTTAGAAAAATGTTCCACAGCTACAATACAAAATTTATTTTGCCTAGGCGCCGTCGGAAATGATCCTAAAATATCGATACCCCATGTATGAAAATGATATGTTGTCGGCAGAGGTTTCATACTAGCTCTTGGCACATGATGCACATTTGAGTGGAATTGACAGACAGAACAAGTCCGAACAAAATTCATACAATCTTTTACCAGCGTTGGCAAAAAATAACCAGCCCAATTAACCTTATTCGCTAAGGATCGACCTGCTGAATGATCACCAAAGTCCCCAGCGTTAACTTCTTCCATAACGGCCTTTGTCTGTATTGGGGACAAACAACGAAGATACGGTCCTCCAAAATTTTTCATATATAGTTTCTCATCTACGTAGACAAAATTCGTAGCCCTTTGCATAATCCTTCGGGCCTCACCTTCATCGGTGGGCAATTCTCTCATGACCGGATAATTTACGATAGCATCCTTCCAAGATGGTTCGTCGGTTACAGCATCCAATAAAAACCATGTCTTATTCAAAAGTTCCAAACTAGCCACCTCGGCTGTCTGTTTCTCCACTGGGCTCATAGAGGGCTTGTAGTGGATCATAATTGTTATCTTTGACTCATTCGAGAGTTCTAAAATTGTCGCCGACTTTGCAAGACCGTCTTCACGAGTTTTTCCTCCCTTGGGATATATNATAATGCATAAAAATTTGATTATATCCTTTAAAAGCATCTAACATACTAATGAATTCAAAGCCACATGCCGCATCCACCATTATGTCAATGGCCGGCAGCGAATACGGATCCTTCGGGCATGCTTTATTCAAATCGGTAAAATTAATGCAAACTCTCCAGCCATTATTCGATTTTGGGACCACCACTGGATTCACGACCCTAAGGAAGGGCATGCCTGATGAAGGGAACGATAAGTTCCAAAGAGGAAAAGTTACGTACGAAAAGGGCAGAACGGATCCGGGTGGAAAAAGTGTAGCGCCTAAGTACCCACCCGGGGAAGGGAATCATATGGCCCGTCAAGTCATCCAACACTTAACGGTTGGCTTGGGCGGGATATGCACCGAGCATGTTACTCTCGGCAACAGTAAAGTTAAAGTATGATGGGAATGATAGGGTAAAAGAAGAGGGAAAAAAGAAAACGGTTAAAAGGAATGATTCACGTGTGCGTGTACGGTGCAATTAAGAAATGAAAAAATAATGTGTAGCGTGTGTGAAGTTTCCTTTAATAGATTGTGACCGCTTTACAGATTTTGTAGGTGACACGGACGAGGTATGAGAGGGGCATGGGAAGGAGATCGTCGGTTGTCCGGTGATAGAGTCCGGTCCTTTAGAGAACACTCTAAATTATGCTGTCGAACTTTGATGTTTTCGAACTACGTTTTGAGTTTACATTCAAATGTTTTCATTTTATTTATCACGTTTTAACAAAATAGCTAGGCCCAAATTAGGGTCGTTACAACTCATCATAGTGCTGCCAGCAACAGAGTCCACCAATCAATTGATGTGTGGCAGGGGGAAAGGGTCGGATTCATAACTCTTGTTCACATCGTAAAATCGATGCACATTCTCCCATTCTCTTTTGCGTTGGAAACCACTGCAGGGTTTGCAACTCATTCAGTATAGTGGATATCCCTGATGAAACCAAATCGTAGCAGCTTATTTACTTATGTCCGGATGATTTCAATTTTTTCAGGAGAATAGTCTCCTCTTTTGCCTGATTGGCTTTGCTCAGGGCTCGGTGTTGATTCGGTGTTCACTTTCAGATCGGTCATTCCCCAGGACATCGTTTGGGGTCCAAGCGAATATGTCCACATGTCTTCTCAGCAGGTGGACCAGCTCTTCCTCAAAAGATGGGGCCAAATGTTCCCCGATTCGAGTAGTCTTAGTTGAATCCCCTTCAACCAAGTTAATCAGTTTGAACACGATGGGTTCCATAACTTGCCTTAGGTGCGGTGGTTCTTCCAGCAAATCCACCTGAGTCTTCTTAATAGGTGTCAAAGTTCGCCACGAGTTCATGTAACATGCTACTGTTTAGTCCCCTTTTACAGATATAACTCCATAGGCGAAAGTGAACTTGAGTATCATATGATAAGTAGAAGGGATCGCCTCAAACTTACTTAGCGCGGTCCGTCCAATGATAGCGTTGTAAACCAAATCAACTTCCACAATGATAAACTCCAGAGTCTCCGTTCGATCCTTAAGTGGATCTCCCAAGGTAATGTGGAATAAGATCTTCCCACATGGAATGACGCTCCTCTGGTCAAACGCCTAGAGGATGATATTAGCTATGGGGTGATCATGACCTGGAGCTCTCAACATTTCAGTCACTTCGTACTTTATCAAGTTGCACGAAGCCCCGGTGTTCACCAAGATCCTATGGACCCGACGATTGGCAATAATTCCATTGATGAAGAGAAGATCATCATATGGATCAATAACTCCTTCCCGATCAGCTGCGGTGAAGGTGATGGCGTCCTCGTAAGAAGAGGACAGCTCCATTGGGTAATACTTGACCAGCACCATAAACTCGTAACTCTTTGCGGAGTCTCCGCATGCTACTCTCTTTCGGTCCCTAACCGATTCATTTATTCTTATTGCACCGTAGATAACATAAATATCTCCGACCACTTCTCTTTCTCTGGTCACTACCTCATTCCGAGCAGGTCGATCTTCAAAACATGTGTTAACAAGAGGGGATACCAAAAATGTTATAACATCACATCAGAATTCTCTGTAACGATTCCCCAAAAAGAAAATACTTCCTCAAAAATGCACGAAAGAATGATAATTTTTCTCGATTGGCATGGATTAATTTTCATTTCTCTTTCAAATACCATAAGACAAAGAACATCCATTCTTCTATAAGACGAAACACACATCTAGGTGGGTTGAACTTCATTCAACACTTCCTCATGATACTGAAACATTCGTTAACATATTGAACATGATTATTTCCTTGTTGACACTTTATCCGTATGTCCTCAATATCCTTCAATATTGAATTAATCAATTGTTGATACATGGCTCCTGCATTCTTCAAACCAAAATGAATAATTAATAAACTCAAAACCACACTTTGAATCTACCATAATGTCAATGGCCGGTTGTAGATATTGATTTTCTATGAATCCTTTATCGAATTAGTTAAAGCAATGAAAACTCCAAAGTTATTGTTCAACGTTGGACCCCCGATAGATTTCACGATCCAATATGCATATCTCACGGCTCAATGAGTTCTGCTTACAACAAGCTTTCGATCTCTTCATCCATTGTCTTTCCTTTTCCTGGGAGGACTTCTGCTTCATTTAATGAAATTTATTGCAAACTCTAGTGATATCTACTTTTCAAACTGCCTTAATACTAAAAGTTTTCATCTCCATATCATTTTCCTTATACTTTTGGAAAAAGATCGAAACATCTGAATCAACTTCTTCTTTCATATAATATTTCTACCATAAAAATAGATGTCTTCACACTAGAGACATTCATACTGCTTTGGCACTTTATATTATAACCAGAACATGCCAATTCCTTATTTCCCTTCATCTTTTTTATTCATTAGGAGGTAGGAAACTTCATCATCTAACGGGGTGGAGATACAATAGCTTCGAATAAGTTAATAGCACTCCTTCCGAGAATAGTCTTATTATAGAGGTTAGGAAGATGTGCCACAGCGAATTCCATCAATAAATTTATCAATATTTTATTTGAAAAATAAATCATTTGAAAGTGACATGGAGAAAAATATATCATTTGAAAGCAACATCTTTATTGTTAAAACTCGACCAACTTTATATGTACTCAATGGAGCATAATAGTTCCGTGAAAAGACATGCTCGAATGGAAAATGGGTCAACATGTTTGTCAAATAAATAATGTTGTACATTAATTAAGAAGTCAGGTTCCATAACCATATATATCCAGATGAATACCGTTGAGGACTATCAATAAAATAACATAAATTTGATATCTCTTTCGTTATCAATAATTTAACTCCGATAAGCATTGTTTGATGGTGGTTGATTATTTATTTTAAATGTAAATCTTGTTTTTTCTTGTTTTATTCGTTGTTGTTTATATTTTATTTTTCCCTTTTTATTTCTCTCATTCTTTATTTTTTTCGTTCTTCCCTTCCTATTGCTTTATGGTTTCTACTTTAGTTGTCTTTACATGTCCGATGACATGTCCCACCCAACCCCGCAGTTAGTTGTTGGCCGACTCAAAGAGAGTATATGCTTCCCTTCCTCGGATAGTGACCTAAGCGCTACCCCATTCTCATCATGTTCTGTTCGGCCCTCTGGTACGTACAAATCCTGTCACATGCAGTTTTCACTCTATAATTGAAGTATGACAATTTCATAAGAAAGATATAAGGCTACATCTATTTCATTATAACTTTCATACACTATACCATATGAAATTGTTATTTTAACATTTCTTATCAAACACATATATATGTCAAAATATGTCTATTTATATAACATAAGTAACCAACTCACATAATATTCAAAACATCATCATTTTTAGACATCTACATACTTTACATATCTAAACTAAAACCATAACATGGTGTTTTCCTTCAAAATTCACCTCTACGGTGTTTCTCTTTCCTAATAACAGTCGATCCACCGATCTAACGCTCCGAAGATGTACTTGAGGGGGTAACGGTCATTAGTCTTAAACAAGTAAGAAGACAAATGCACATGAAGCTATATAGCAATAAAACAAGTAATTATCACAAGCAATAATTTACACGTAATTAACTGCACTTTCATTTCTTTCGTTGCCAGAAATAAGGTCTGGTAACCCGTCTAAGACCTGTGGCTTAAGCATCACCATAGTCCCGGAGCTCAATCTTCCCCCCCTCCTTCATCTCAAGAGAAACAAGAAACGCTACAAACTTATTTCCCTCTTAGATCCACTTTTCTCATATCGTAGTTGATGAGGGCTCCAGAACCGGGTACCTCGTATGCGATGAGATCCAGTTATATAGGGCCAACCCAGCTGACAAGAAACAAACCTACACGGCCCAAAATCCTCAACTTGGCCCATCTGAAATAACCGACCCGAAGGCTAACTTACGTTACAGGATCGAAGATGGAGTTAGGCGTAACCAAGACACCCGTGGGCCAACCCTTTTGATCGGTCCAAACGGTTACATCTCACGTGCTCTGCGCTCCGGGCATATCAATGTAGTCCACGCTTCGGGCCTATTCATGATATTCGCACTTCGAGCACAATTACGTTTTCCATCATGGGAAAATGATCTTGTCAGAGGCAGTTACAGAGTGTGAGCTATGCGTCCTTGAATAACTATTTGAGATTTCCGCTATATTCCTTTGTAGCGATCGTTCTTCGGGATATCAAGTATCTGACCTATGCCTTGTTCCCTGGCAGTTACATATACATTATAGCTTTCATCTTCTATTGCAGGAAACAAGGCATAGAACCTATATAGAGTTTTTTTTAATTTACATTTATATGGGTCCCGAAGAGGCATGGGTCTTCTAGTGACCGGAAAGTTATATTACATAGCAGTACATACCGCGAAATTTGCTCTTGTTGACAAGGAGGATTTCTTACACAACTGGAAAACTTGATGTGTATGGATTGGGGTCCCTAAGGAGGACTTATTAGGGATAAAGCCCACCATTGCGTATAAGCAAATCGGGAAGCTAGATAAGAACAAGTTCAACCCTTCGCACACCAATATTGCTAATACAATAGCGATGTTTCCTCCCCCGGAGAAACGTCTTAAATGTATGGACATTCTCAGAGAGAAGAAACTGTTAGAGATAGGTATGGTGGGTAGAGCTTGGGCTCCCCCAAAGGGTGTGCTTTCTGGTTCCACTTCGCCAGAGGAATCGAGTATAGTGTGCGACAATATTTTTACTCACTTATTCTGATTCTCATCGACCTTTCTTGCAAGTTCTACTTAGACAATGTCGAGTTCTTGATTGACAGATAAGACCACAGCAGCAAAAGCAAGGATGGCTTCTAGAGCTGGCACTCCTAAATCCGCTCCAACTACAACTTTGCGATCGGCTCCGCTTGCAGCTGTGGGGTCTTTTTTAGCTGATGGAGGTTCATGCAGTAGTGAGTCGGGCCATCATCCCCTAGCTAAGGTAGAGGTAGCTATTGAAAAAGACTTAAATCTCTTAGCTTGCTTGCATTATGTAGGATCGGAACCATTCTCTGATAGGATGTAATACCGTTCGATTGTTGCTGCAAGGGGCCATGAACGTGGAAGGCATGCTCCCCACCTCAGAATTAGGGGAGAATGTGTCACGCCCCGAAATCGGAGCTAGACGTTTCCGGTGCGCGACATGCCGTGCTCCATTCTTCTTTGTAACACAAGGCGCTTATCATATTACAATATCAATAAAACTTACAACATCAAAATAAAACTCATATATAAACTTCTACAACTTTATCTCATTCATTTCAAATCTTCCTCTCGGTAACATATTAATAAGCTCACTTTTCTCCAGACTTCATAATCACTCTGGTATCAGCCGACGACTAACTCATTCCACGATTTCCTTAATCTATTCCTTTCCTACAAACTGTAGAGCGGTCATAATCGAATAATAGAAACTTCGGTTTAAACTCTTTAAAAACTTATCTTTATTTCGAAAACATCTTTTCTTTTAAAAGCTCTTCTTGCTTTGAAAACTTCTTTAAACACTCATTGTAAAACATCTTTATAAAAGTCATACTTGAAATTTAACTATTTTTAAAGCTCTTTGAAATATCTTATGAAACTCGTTAAAACTCATTTCTCTTTGAAGCTCATTTAAATCACGTTTGAAAACCTCTTTTGTAGTCACTTAAAAACTTATCCCTCTCGGGACTTTTTCGAATTTTTATTTTAAAAACCTCGCAAAACTTACTTGAAACCTTACTTGAAACTTTACTTGAAACATTACTTTAAACATTACTTATCCTTTTCTCATGTGCCTTTTAGTTATCTTGCCGACTCTATTTTACATGCCTGGTGACATGTCTCGCCCAAGCCGACCGTTAGCTGTTGGACGACTCGACGAGCTATATGCGTACCATCCCCGAACGAGTACTCGAGCGCTTCCCCTTTTCACGCTCGGATCCATTCTGCCCATTCCGTAAGTACCATTTCATTCTTGAACATTTCATTCACTTCATCATGCATGCCCTTCCTTTGGCGAATCGTGTACGAGGCACGATGCCGGGTTCGATTGGACGGTCCATCCTTCCTCACCCAGAGTCTTATTCTTTCATAACATTTCATAATAGTAATATAAGGACACCCTCTCCCAGCGGGCGCTTGCACCCGGAGGGACAACGTATCTCAAAACATTTTTATTTAAACATTTCATCGTAAAAACAATAAAATAGCATGAACCTTCTATTATTTGATTGATCATCCCACGTACCTTAATTTGTGCTTTGTCCACCGCTCTATCCATCAATCCTAATTTAGCACCATTTCTCTATCCATCTATCCATCAATCCTAATTGCCACATATAGTTGTGACTTTGAAGTGTGGCATAAATCAATTTGCAATAGAAAACCACGCGTTAACTAGCCTTAACTCCCCCAGATTAACTAGGAACATGCCAATTTGTTAATACCAAGTATTTACCTCCATATGTTCGGCTGGCCATGCCCCCTTTTAAACCATGTACTCAACTTTTTCCATTTTCTCAGCGCATATTGGGGCAAAGTAGTCTGGGAACATGTAAATTGCACATTTCCATTGCCCCCTTAAAACATCTTGACACTTACAAACCATGCCTCTATTTTTATCCAAAAGCTAAACTCGAATTAGCACAATTTCAATACATAGCCTCCTTTAATTCACTTCCTAACCGAAGAATAAACAGGAAAATAAGTAGCGACAGAATCTACCCGTTTTTAGGCCTTAATGTCTTCCTTCCAAATACTGCAATTTTGTTGAGGGCAAGACAAATGATGCTTCCTTGTAATGCCCCTTCCGAGTATTATGGCTTCATTGAGGAAGATAATCTATGTGCGGATTTTGTGTGGGCTTTGAAGAGTTTGCTCAAGAATTTGTTTGGGGAGCAAGGGCCACGAGAGACTATCTATTTGGCTTAGAACTTGCGGCTGCCTCTAAGGCATTTCACGGCCAGGGAGATAAACCCTTTCTTCCCTTAATTTTCCTAGTATCGGCCTAACATGTAATAAGCCTTTCACGTAGAACCCATTACTCATATTATAATGTCTAACTAATTGTATAAAAACTTGATAAAATCAAATATTATGTTCTCTTCTATTTATCTATTACAATTTTACATCGATCGATATACATTAATCATAATTGTGAAGCACGTTTAATACGAAACATCTTACTGAACTTTCTATATATCAATTTTATTCATAATCTATATGTCGTTGCATCCACCACATACATTAAGTAATATTATTTATTTTATATTCTAATTGTCTAACATCGTAATATATATCATAAACATACTCAAATATTTTAATAGCTACTATTTTATTCTGATATAATATCTTGTAAATTAATATTATAGATCCTAACTATATTTCTATTATTATTCACAACATATATTTAAATAATCCATTTATTAATATAATTACCAATTTCTATTACATTGAAACTAAAAAATATATATAAAATATATTCAATTTAGTATCTTCATATTATATACTCAATAATATTTATAAGTTATCCAATTCTCCTAAAATTTCGGGTTATAACAATTCACCCACCTTATAATGAGTTTCGTCCTCGAAACTCGTCGTTATTATATTAAACTCTTAACATTGTAGTTTCTCTAAATTTTCGGGTAATTACATCCTACCCACCATAATATTGAGTTTCGTCCTCGAAACTCGTCGTTAATATATTCAACTCTTATTCTTCTTTACTTTATCTAAATTTTCGGGTTATTACAAAATGTATCCCAACCTCCTATTCCCCTTAGGAGGAAAAGGAATGATGACGAGGCAGGTTCGTCCAAGACTGTGAAGAAGGCGAGGTCTAAACTTCCCCCTGCAGCAGCCCATGCCCCAAAGAAGGGGATATCCATCGGGGAGGCCGCTCATGCTAGTATCGATCCATCTGCGATCGTGGACACGATCCAGGAGATGGTGGACTCCGTATAGAATGCGACAGACCAGAGGAAACCTTTGGCTTCGTGGAGAGGGACAATCCTCCCGCATATTTCCCTTAAGGTCGCTTAACGCTTAACCCTAAGTATAGGATCGGGCCCGATTAACTCGGCCTCTGTTTTATGATCTAAAAATCAGAAATCAAAATGTGAGATATCTAGGTCACGTGTGAGTTATTTCTTGATCTGTCCCCAGAATCATGAATGAATATAGGCAGGGCAGCCCCGGTTCGTTACGTGTTCCTGATTATGCATTGCCCGAGCCCCGGTTCTTTAAAAGTCTCGAGTTAGGCTTTGGCCGAATCTTGGTCCAATGTAAGTCCTAGGATAGACTACTTGTGTTCTTTGTTTCACTCATTCCATATACCACCTTTCAGGAGAAAACACTATGGCATAAGAGCTATCCTAGGAGGGTAGGGACCATCGAAGAAGATTTTAAGTTCATAGCGAGTTGTGGAAGCTGTTTGACTAGCTTAAAGGACCATTCGGAGCGCAAAGCATATGATATCATCATAGCAATTATTACGGCTCGGAAACCTTGTAGACATGCCATTGCCCTCACCAGTCCATGCTTGTCCAGAAAACCTATCTCCAGATTCAGTCTTCAAACCTCATAGATATAGTTTATATTATGCACTTGTAAACATTTCATGAATAAAGGGTATTGCTTGGTTCGGTAGTGTTACTAATAGTCAAAGATTTACAAAAATTACTGCCGCAAATTCTTGATATTCCAGGTTCGGGGTATCTCATCTCCATCTAGTGTTTCGAGCTTATATGCTCTAGCTTCTAACTTCGTCAAGATACGATAGGGCCCTTCCCAGTTTCTTCCAAGTTTTCCAACATTTCTCTGCACTTGGACACTCCTAATAACGATGTCAACTTCGGAGAATTCTCTAGGGAACACACGCTTGTTATGGGCCCGTTCCATAGTCTTTTGGTACATCCGCATGTGCACATAAATCACATCCTTTTCTCTTAAATCATCTCCAAATCCAGAGACCTCATTTCACCGTTCGCAAGTTCATCTTTCATGGCTATTCAAGAAGATCGAAATACTACCTCGACTGGGCATATCGCTTCTCACCCATAGACCAAAGAGAAGGTTGATTCCAGAGTTGTCGATCGAGGCGTAGTCTTGTAAGCCCAAAGAAGTTCATAAATATGTTCATGCCACTTTCCTTCCAGATCCTCCAAATTGGTTAATCCCTTTATGATAACTTTTTTGGATACTTCATTTAGTCAATTAGTCTAGGGGTGGGCGACAGATGAGAAATGTTGATCAATGCCTAGCTTGAGGCATAATTCCCGAACCGTCTTTCCGCAGAATTGGGTTCCATTATCATATATAAGTGCCGAGGCACGCCAAAGTGACTTACAATGTTCCTCTATATAAAATTTTTCACGACCTTCTCAAAGATCGTGGGAACAGCATCTGCATCGATCCATTTTGAATAATATTCTACCGCCACAATACAAAATATGCGTTGGCAAACCGATCTAGGAAACGGTCTAGAATATCGATACCCCATTTGTCAAACGGACTATGGAGCATGGTTACTGATAGAGGAACTCTCGGTCGTTGTTGGACCAAAGCATGATACTGGCAAGTTGAACAATGCTTCCTATATCTTTTGGCATCTTCCAACAAAGTTGACAAAAATACCCGGCTCTAATGATATGGTGGTACAAAGAGCGAGCACCAGAATGCAAACCGCACACTCCTTCATGAACATAAACCATAACGGCCTAAGCCTCGGCAGGAGCCAAACACTTCAAATGCGAGCCATCAAAACTCTTTTTGAAAAGTTGGCCATCCTTCATCACATACCTTTTGGCCCAAAGCTCGACCCTTCTAGCCTCAGAAGTATCCTCCAGAACAACTCCATTTGTCAAGTATTTGATCAAATGATCCATCCATGTAGATTCTCGTTGCACGTCAACAATGCTCAAGGATTGAATTTGGTAAGATATGGTCCCAATCTCTTTGACATTTTGTTCTGTAACAGGAATATCGACCGAATGGTGGTCTTGTATATGGACAGACACTGTCCTTGGCTCAACTACGGGCATACTCGCGGACAGTCTGGCTAGGGCATCAGCCGCTTTGTTTTGTTCCCGCAGGGCATGGTACAAGGAAAATTTGATGAATTTTTTCGATACTCCAGTAACCTTGGCGTGATATAACCTCATCACAAGTTCATGAGTATCAAACTTGCCAGCGAATTGCTCCACTACCAACTTGGAGTCAGAAAACATCCGTATCTTTTCCACTCACATTTCTCGAGATAGGTTCATCCCAGCTAGTACTGCCTCGTATTCCAACATATTGTTTGTACCTATGAATAAAAATTTAACTGAAGAATTGATCACATCCCTCTGTGCTGTAGTGAAGGTAATGCCAACTCCTTTGCCCCCGATGGTTGATTCATCTACAAAGACAATCCATCGGTTGACTTCTTGATTTAGGCAGATGGCCGATCAGGTCCTTTCAGCAACAAAATCAGCTAGGACCCGAGCCTTGATAGCTCTTCGGGGCACAAATTCAAAATACATAGAACTGATTTCGATGGCCCACACCAATAATCTCCTTTTCAAGTCAGCCTGATTCAAAACGGCCTTCAGGGTTTGGTCAGTGTATACGTATACCTTCATGCCCTCAAAATAATGCTTTAACTTGGATATGTCCTTCTTCAACGCCATCATGAACTTTTCCAAAGTCGTGTTTCAGGTTTCAGCCGAAACCAAAGAGTGGCTCATGTAATAAAGCGACCTATGGATTTCTCCCTTATAGTCACTATGGCAGCGCTCACAGCAGCCTTGGAAACTGCCAAGTATAAACCGAGGGGCTCATCACACGAAGGGCTAACCATTATTGGCGGAGAGGTCAAATACATTTTGAGTTCTGCAAAGGCCCAATTAAACTCTTCGGTCCACTCCATCTAGCTTGCTTTCCTGAGCACTCTAAAGAAAGGGAGGGCCCGATCCGTAGAGTTTGAGATAAACATGCTCAAAGCGGCTAGTCGACCGTTTAAACTTTGGAATTCTCTTTTGTTCCTCGGGGGTTGCATATCGATGATGGCCGAACCTTCCCTGGATTAACTTATATGACTTTCTCAGAGACATAGAACCCAAAAATTTGCCACATCGAATCCCAAAGCAAAGCTTGTTCAGGTTTAATTTTAGCTTATACTTGCGGCAAACTTCGAACAACGAGACAAATACGGAATGTGATCTTCATCATTTATGGACTTAAAAATCATGTCATCGACATATACTTCCATAACATGACCTATTAAATCTCTATAAATTTTATTCACCAAGCGCTGGTACGTTGCCCTTGCATTCTTCAATAAAAAAGACATCACCACATAACAGTAAAGGCCATCTTTGGTCATGAAAGCTGATTTCTTTTGATCTTCTTTGGCCAAGAAGATTTGGTGATAGCCCGAATATGCATCCATTGTGCTCATCATTGTACTCCGGGAGACTGCATCCACCAATCGATCTATATGGAGCAGCGGAAGGGATCAACCTCTCACTTATTATTCACATCGCTGAAGTCGATGCACATCCTCCATTTCCCGCCAGCCTTAGATACCACTAAGGGATTGACCACCCATTCAATGTAATGACCTTCTCTAATAAATCATGAATGTAAGAGCTTGTTCATTTCAGTCTTGATCACTTCGACTTTTTTAGGCAAATAACGCCTCCTTTTTTGCCGAACTGGCTTAGCTTCGGGTGAAGTATTTATCCGATGCTCACTGACAAATTGGTCAATTCCCGGAACATCGTCCGGGGTCCAAGAAAAAAAATCCACATGGTTCAGCAGCAGGCGGATGAGGTCTTCTTCAAGGTTAGGTGCAAGGTTTGCCCCGATGCACGTAGTTTTGGTTGAATCCGGGCCAATACCAATTTAGTATTGGAGTTTTGCTCTGATACCAATCTGTCAAGCCCCGAAACCGGGCCCAGCTGTTTCAGTGCGCGACATGCCGTGCTCCACTCTTCTGGAACACAATGTGCTTTTTCACATTTTAATATAATTAAAACTTACAGCATTGGAATAAAACTCATAAATGAACTTATATAACTTTATCTAATTCAATTCATATCTTCCTCTCTTTAACATCTTAACGAACTCACTTTACTCTCGACTTCGTAATCACTTTCGGTATCAGCCGACGACTAACTGTTCCCACGCTTCCCCTTAATCTCTTCCTTTCCTACAAAACTGTAGAGCGGTCATAATCGAATAATAAAAACTTCGGTTAAAACTTTTTTTTTAAAAACGTATCTTTATTTCTAAAGCATCTTTTCTTTTGAAACTCGTCTTGCTTTGAAAAATTCTTTAACCACTCATCGTGAAACATATTTAATAAATTCATACATGAAAACTTAACACTTTTTAAGCTTATTGAATTATCTTTATCAAACTCGTTAAAACTCTTTTTCTTTTCGAAGCTCGTTCTAAAATCTTATTTGAAAACCTCTTTAAAACTCACATACAACTTATTCCTCTTGGGACTCTTTCGAAATCTTATTTTAAAATCTCGTAAAACTTACTTGGAACATTACTTGAAACATTTCTTTAAACATTATTTAAAATCTCGTAAAACGTACTTGAAACTTTACTTGAAACATTTCCTTAAACATTATTTAAAATCTTGTAAAACTTACTTGAAACTTTACTTGAAAGATTACTTGAAACATTTCCTTAAACATTATTTAAAATCTTGTAAAACTTACTTGAAACTTTACTTGAAACATTTCTTTAAACATTACTTATCATTTTATCATGTGCCTTTTACTTATCTTGCCGGCTCTGTTTTACATGCCCGATGACATGTCTCGCCCAAGCCGACCGTTAGCTGTTGGTCGACTTGACGAGCCATATGCGTCCCATCCCCGAACGAGTACTCGGGCGCTACCCCTTTTCTCGCTCGGATCCGTTCTGCCCATTCCTTACGTACCATTTCATTCTTGAACATTTCATTCACTTCATCAGGCATGCCCTTCCTTTGGCAAATCGTGTGCGAGGGACGATGCCGGGTTCGGTCGAACGATCCATCCTTCCTCACCCCGAGTCTTATTCATTCATAACATTTCATAAAATAATACAAGGACACCCTCTCCCGGCGGGTGCTCGCACCCACGGTGACAACGTATCTCAAAACATTTTAATTTAAACATTTCATCGTAGAAACTCTAAAATAACATGAACCTTCTATTACTTGATTGATCATCCCGCGTACCTTTTTCTATATAGCGTCCGACGATCTATTCCTTAATCATGTCCTCTTTTGTTTAGGAAGATGCCAACCCAACATATTGTCCTCCATCTTGCCTACTTTATTTAATCAATTTTCATGTCTAACCTGGTGATCACACAACATTTCCACCAGCACAAATTTAGGCATGTACACAAAATTTTCTAACTTGGAACCGACAGATTCTGTATACAATGAATTTCCTAGAATACCTCTCGAGATTGTCATGTTTCTTAGGTTGAGATTGGATATCCTTCCATCCGTCTGATGAATTACTACTCATCAGAACATGTCCTTTCCCAAGTTATTTTCGTTCATTTCTACACCTCCACCAACAGGCCAATTTCCCACACCATTAACAGCGAAATGCACCATTCCTATAATTTCCAACACAATACATATGAATATTATCCCCACCGACATTCTATTTGCAAAAGAATAACCAAAATCCAGAATGTTCTCAAAGCGATAAGAATCTGAAGGCAAGGATTTATGGCCTTTTCTACACAGAAGTACAATTCGTCACCCACCTTCCCTCGGTTGAAGACGCCATGCTCCTTAGGTTTAGTCTAATTGATTTAGCCGGATTCCGAGAATCTCCTATAAACAATTCGTTATTTGAGTAGCCCTTGGAGAATGAGGATGAAACGAAGTTGAAGAAGAGACTTGGTCGATTTTCTTGTTCTACCGCCACCATCCGTGAAAACCCATTCCCTCTCCCCCATTCTTCACGTATTGGTTCTTATATTAAATTAATAGCATATACTTCAAAACCCTAGCCCCATTAAATCTTTTCCACCTCATCAATGTAATAATGTATCTATATTGTAAGTTTCATAACAAAAATCATGATTGTCTTTAATTTATTTGTATCGTGAAAGCAATATATATAAATACATCTATAGCCATTTTTCATTAACCCATTTTCCCTTAAACTTTATATTAACTTGATAAATTTCTTGCAAATGCGAGTTGTCACATTTTATCCACCTTAAACGAAGTATAATCGTCGAAATCCATACTTTAATCCTTATCGGGTTAAATTCTCATCTACTCGATCACAAATTATTCGGGTTATTACATTCCTACCCACCTTATAACAAGTTTTCCTTGAAACTCAATCATCTTAAGGTTTCTATAAACCTTTATTCACTATCATTCATTTGAGCATATACTACCATTTATATCTTATTTCTCTCCTTCCAGTGTGGTTTATAATCCTTATTGTTTCATATTATATTCTATTCTAGTTAATGGAACTCTCAACCTCTTCTCCTACTTGGCTTTTCTTTGTTCACTTCCTATTACAATGCATTATATCTCGATTACATCGTCTTTTCTTTATTCATCTCATATCTCCAAGCATTTTGAGTTTGGCTCGTATCTTAATAACAAATTTCATCCTGTTCCAATCCCTTTCCTATTCCTTATTATTGTTGTATATAGAAACACTTTTCTCAAAATCGATCCGTTAATTCTCGTATTCTAAAACATTCACTTAATGAAGACTTCCGATAATTCACTCAAACCTCTTCCATTTCCGAATACACGATTATCCAAATAGTCTATATGACGATTTGTCCAATACCCATTTTGCATCTATTACACCAATTATGCAATACACAACCTATTCCCTTCGTGCAACCGCAACTACTTGCCTTGCAACCCTCCTCTACTACATCTCCATGTACAGCCTTAAAATCATGCAAGTCCACCCCACACCCTTCCTCCTCAAAACTCAACACGGCCATTCTCTTACAATTCCATAGCCCAACTCCTCCCCACACATGCGGCACTCCCTCCCGTCTTTATCTTAATACTAATTATTTATGTTAAATACTTTTCTAATTTCATGTTGACCTCTACTTCATTTATTTGTCACATTGTTACCCTATATTAAATAATAAATATTGATCATGAAATAAGATTAATAAAAAACATTTTACAACACTTTCGATATTTTTTTTTGCTCAATTTACATATGTTTCTCACCCTCACTAGTTATCGGACCTTGCAAAATACAATATACCTTATTTCATGGTTAAGATAATCATTCTCTTATATTACATTTAAATTCAGTTTCCTAATATATTCTCTTTTGATATTTTTTTTTAATAAATAATATCCACTAACTTCACAATTTTGTGAATAATCAGATTCTCACATCCTTCCCACCTTAAAATAAGTTTCATCCTCGAAACTCGCCGTTAACGTATTAAACTCATTTTCTTTCTAGTTTCTCTAAATATTAAACTCTTTTTTTCTTTGTAGCGTCTCTAAATTTTCGGGTGATTACATTTTACACACCTTAAAATGAGTTTCGTCCTCGAAACTCAAACATCTTAATACTCGTATTAACTTCCTTACAATTCATTTGGATTCTCTTAATTTCAATATTCATCGATTAATATCTTCTACTTATCGATTACATATCTCTGAGCATCAAAACTTCTCATATCCTTTTTCTAATGGTCATATTTTAACCCCCAATTCCTTGGCGTCTCCAAATCACTTTCACTCCCTTATCAATAAGGTACCAAGTCATTATTTCCTCGACATCGGTTTAACATCTTTAGTATATCACCCATCTATCACTCGGCTTACTATAATTCACTACTCACTTGTCAAATCATTTAAATCCCCTACTTTCCCTTACCAACCAATCATTGCCCTTTCGTCTCTCTTATTGTTTTGCATCTCCACAACTAGTCCTAGTGTTAACATTCATCCGTAAACACTTTTACCTTCTAAAGAACTTTTTCCTTGGTTTACCCATAAACTAATTCGATCCATACACATCTTATCAATATAATCATTTCGACAACTAATATCAACATTCATCTCGTATTTCATACATCTCCTCTACTCTAGAAATAGGCATGACTCAACTCAACACGTCTTACACACTCTACACTTTATCCTTCCTATGGTCGGCTGTACCACTTAACTTGACACAAACCTTACTTCAAATGAATCTACTAAACTTTTCACGACCGCTCCAATACCAATTTAGTATTGGAGTTTTGCTCCGATACCAATCGTAACGACCCGCATTTCTGCTTGCACGATATTGTCCGCTTTGGACTAGGCTGACCCTAATGACACCCACCTAGTCCTCACGGTTTTACTTTTTCCTTAGCACCCACATTTCCCAGTGGGTAACCTATCCCTGAATTGCTCCAGGGTGAGCACGCTTAACTTTCCAGTTCTAACGTTCTGCTTGCCACTTTGCTAGGGAAAAGGCCTCGTCCAATGGAAGACGAATCACTATACTTAACATAAGATCGTTCCGTCTATAGCCGATGTAGGGATTCGCCTAAGGTGCCCTCTCTCTCTCGCACCCCCGAGGGGCCCTTACATTTGGTATCGGAGCAGGACCTGGGTTATAGTAGATGTGTTGGGGCAAACCACAGCGAGAACGCTGAGTCCATAAGGAGGGGTGAATGTGAGGTCCCCTCGGGGTTGCGAGAGAGGGCACCTTAGGCGAATCCCTACATCGGCTATAGACGGGAGCGATCTTATGTTAAGTATAGTGATTCGTCTTCTATTGGACGAGACCTTTTCCCTAGCAAAGTGGCAAGCGGAACGTTAGAACTGGAAAGTTAAGCGTGCTCACCCTGGAGCAATTCCGGGATGGGTGATCCACTGGGAAGTGTGGGTGCTAGGGAAAAAGTAAAACCGTGAGGACTAGGTGGGTGTCATTAGGGTCAGTCTAGGCCAAAGCGGACATTATCGTGCAAGCGGAAAGGCGGGTCATTACATTTGATATCGGAGCAGGACCCGGGTCACCACATCCAGTATTTGAAGGATTGTTTTGGTATACTTAGAAAGTATATGATGAAATTGAATCCGCTTAAGTGTGCGTTTTGTGTGAAACGAGGCAAGTTCCTCGACTCTATGGTGTCTGAAAGAGGAATTGAGATAAATCCTGACAAGATAACAGCTATCCAAGAAATGACCCCTCCGACGACTGTTAGGGAAGTTCAAAGGCTAACTGGGAAATTAGCCTCATTGAATCGCTTCATTTTGCGATCTGCAGAGAGAAGTTTGCCATTTTTAAGGTTTTGCGTAAGACGAATCTTTTGTATTGGGAAGACGAATGTAGCAGGGCTTTTGAGAGTTTGAAAGACTATCTGAGTAAACCACCGTTTATGCCTCCTCCATCACCGGGAGAACCGTTGGGTTTATATTTGGCAGTGACAAAAGAGGCAGTGAGTGCCGCCTTAGTCAGACTTAGCGATAAAGAACATATACCGATATATTATGTGAGCAGGAAATTGAAGGGAACGGAATCCCAATATACAGACCTAGAGAAGTTCGTATTAGCTCGGATAGTTGCCTCGCGGAAATTAAGACACCATTTTCAAGGACATCATATTGTAGTTTTGACATATCAGCCTATCCGAAATGTGTTATCAAAGATTGATGCCTCTGGCAGACTAGCAAAGTGGAATATCGAGTTAGGGCAGTATCAAATAGAGTATATCTCCAGGCGAGTATTAAAGCCCCAGGTGTTAGTGGATTTCATAGTAGAGATGACTCGGTCGGAAGAGTTGGGTATTCAGGAGTATTGGGATGCTTTTGTAGATGCTTCAGTTTCTGCCGGGCGAGTCGGTATTGGTGTTTATTTTAAGGAAATGAAGTCTGGTGAAGAACATGAATATGCTGTGAAGTTGCGCTTTCCCGCGACTAACAACGTCGCCGAGTACGAAGCCTTAACATTTGGCATTAACTTAGCAGTGGAAATTGGAATCGTTCGTTTGCATGTTCATTCTAATTCGTAGTTAGTGGTGAACCAATTCGCAGATACTTACGCCACCAACGGGAACCATTTATGGATGTATTTTGAAAAGTTGAAAGAGGCGGCTAAAAATCTTAAGACATTCACTCTTGCATATATCCCAAGGGAGGAAAATACTCGTGCAGACGGTCTTGCAAAGGCGACAATTTTAGAACTCTCGGATGAGTCAAAGATAACAACTATGATCCACTACCTGCCCTCTATCAGCCCGGTGGAAAAACAGACAGCCAAGGTGGCTAATTTGGAGCTTTCAAACGAGACATGGTTTTTATTGGATGTTTTAATCGACAAACCATCTTGGAAGGATGCTATCATAAATTATCTAATCATGAGAGAATTGCCTACCGACGAAGGACTATGCAAAGGGCTACGAAATTTGTCTATGTGGATGATCAGCTGTATAAGAAGGATTTTGGAGGCCCGTATCTTCGATGTTTGTCCCCAGTACAGGCAAAAGCCGTTATGGAAGAAGTTCACGCTGAGGACTGTGGTGATCAGTCAGTAGGTCGATCCTTAGCGAATAAGGTTAAGATGGCCGGCTATTTTTGGCCAACGCTGGTAAAGGACTGTGTGAATTTTGTTAGGACTTGTTCTGTTTGTCAGTTCCACTCAAATGTGCATCATGTGCCAAGAGCTAGTATGAAACCTTTGCCGACAACATGTCTTTTTGATACATGGGGCATCGATATTTTGGGACCATTCCCAAAAGCACCTAGCCAAAAGAAATTATGTATTGTGGTTGTGGAACATTTTTCTAAGTTGATAGAAGTCGAGGCTGTTTCGCGAGTCCGAGAACAGGAAGTTATCAATTTCCTTTGGAGATATATCGTATGTCGATTCGGAATTCCCAGGATTCTGGTATCAGATAACGGAACGCAATTCGCTGGAAAGAGGGTTAATGAATGGTGTGAGAATTATGGTATTGAATAGCGGTTTACTTCCGTGGCACACCCAGAAACGAACGGACTTACAGAGGTTATTAATCGTATTATCCTGCAACATCTGAAAACACGAATAGATAAATCCAAAGGCTCTTAGGTGGATGAATTGCATAATGTGATGTGGGCATATCAGACATCACCAAGATCCACTACCGGATTCAGCCCCTTCTCTTTAGTATATGGCTCTAAAGCCGTGTCTCCGGTAGAAGTGACTATTTTCTCAGAAAGAGTTATCGCTTATGACGAGGTGTTGAACGAAGATATGAGAAAGTTGGACCTTCACTGTATTGATGATATCCGCGATAGAGATGCAATACGAATGGAGGTATGTAAAAGGCGGATGGCTAAGAAGCACGACAAAGGCGTTCGACCTATGTTGTTAAAGGTTGGAGACTTGATTCTTAAGAATGTGGAGGTCTCGAAGCATGTTGGTAAGTTGGATTGAAAGTGGGAAGGACCGTATAGAGTAACGGCAGTAGTGAAGGAAGAACGTATAAAATCGCAAATATGAGCGAGGAGGAGCTGCCACGGACTTGGCATATTTCCAATTTGCGCAAGTATTATGTATAAAATTTTCCCCTCTTTTTTGTGGTCATATTCTAATTCTTTAAGTATCTTTTTTGACGACATGAATTCAATCGATTAGTGGATTGGTAAGATATGAGTAGGTCCATTGCATTTTAGTATAAAGGAGGATGGAATAAATTAAATAGGTTAGATTAGAAATGCAATGTACCACCTTTCTTATAGTCGATCATTTCCAAACTCGTCAAATTAGATACTGCGTCAAAATATTTTGAACATGATGAGTCTTCCTATCTGCGGCAGAACCGTCTGTACATAATTACTGTTGGAATATGTTAAGGGGCCCGTTCATTGTGATGTAGCCGGCTTAGAACCGAGCATATTTCCGTGGCAAATCAGGGTGCAAGTATATACCTGACTTCTCCATGACACGCCGGTGAGGGTCGCGCCCTCGTCGGAGGCTGCTCCATTTCCGCATGGCACCGTCTTATGGACGGGCCGAGTAAGTGGTGACACCGTCTTATGGACGGGTCGAGAATGTGATGGTGCCGTCTTATGGACGGGCCGAGTAAGTGTTGACGTCGTCTTATGGACGGGGTCAAGATAGTTTCATCGTCCCTGATGCAAGTATATATCGGCGGCGAGAGTGTGATGGCCCTAGGTGCAAGTATATACCGGCGCCGAGAGTGCGGTGGCCCTGGGTGCAAGTGTATACCGGCGGCGAGAATGTGATGTCCTCGGTTGCAAGTATATACCGGTGGCTAATATATGTTGGTGAAGGAAGAACAATCTCGAGTTCAAATACCTACTCATTTAAGAGAGTTGTTCGCCAGAGTCCATTATTCAGAAGGATCATTTTCGACTGATATTGAAATGGCTGAGGGTCAAGCCTCACTACACTGGGGACTCTTACGCACACTCAGAGTTATCGGGAAATATTATGTGAGTTATTATTGAGCACCTTACCTGCGTATGGGAACGCCTAGGAATCAGGCAAATTCTTATTATCTCGGAGGCCAATTTCTCGATTTGGATTAATTGCAGTTATATTTTTCTTAAAAAGTGAGATGAGAAGTTGAAAAGAAACGGAAGTTGTGTGAAAAGTTATTATTATTTCGAAGGCTAATTTCTCAAATGAGATTATTCAGAGTCGTATTTTTGTCCAAGTGTGACGAGAAGTTAAAAAGTAAAGAAAGTAATTTCTTAGACATATTGGGGAATACAAAATGCGAGGAGACTACAAAAGCGAAGAAACTATAATATTTGGAAGTTTATTTCTTCTGCTTCTTGGAACCCGAGCCTTCACCAGATCTGCTGAGACATTTCTTCGTTAGCTTGATTGTCGGAGAGAGGGAGTTAGCCCTTTTTCTTTAATCTCCGTAGTGGTTAGTTTCCTAGGAACGAAACCTGCCATTGCAGTCTCATGGCGTTCCCGAGCTCCTACCACACTTGCGGGAAAATATATGGGAGGGTCGCGTTGACCCATCACCTCCTCATGTTTGAGAAGATCCGCCACGAGCGGACCCACCGGCTCCAAAAATAGTGGAGCAAATCTTTGGAATGCGTCTGCTGGTGGACCCTCATCAGTTTCAATCTCCTCAGAGTATAGTTGGCGGTGCAAATCCTCTTCCAGGTTGAACTGGAGCTCCCCGAACGGATCTTGCGAGCAGTCTAACTTCTCTGCCGCAAGTACAAGCTCAAATTTTCCATAGAGACCGGGATCTAACTTCTCCTTCTCCTCAGTTGATAGGGATATGCCCAGAATTCTTTGTGTCTGGACACTCCCTCTAAGAAAATATCGAACGGACGATTTTGCGGTTGCTAGGGCTGCCAAATTGCGGAAAGTCAGGAAACGTACTGCGAACTCCCAAATCAACTTCCGGAAACAATCATTCAACTGACGTGGCAGCCTAGCAGCTCGAGCCCTGAGACCATCTACGGTAGATTGGAGGGATTCGTTTTTTGATTTCAATTCATTGACCTCCTCCGTGGCCTTCCGGAGAGCCTTTTTATCAGCTGCATTGGCATCCTTGGCCTTCTTCAGCTTTTCCTCGGTCTCAGTTTTGATCTCCTTCATCTTGTCCTGAGCATATTTCTCATTCACCTTGAGGGTGTCTATGGACTGCTCGAGGGCATGTCTCTTCCAAATATGGTAGGCTTCGCACTCCGTCAATTCGCTGCGATGAGCTCGGGTTAAAGCTGCGATCGCCATGTTATGTTCTTCCCGGAGCGCTGCCATCTCTTGAGCATGTTTGTCCGGCTGATTTTGCCTTAGCTTCTCTGCGGCGTTCTTTGTCTACTCCCCGATTACATCCGGTCAGTCGAGCTCTGAGTGCCGAGCATACAATATTCCCCTACGGCAGCCGCGGTACCCAGCTCCATTATTGTCTGCTGCATCTGAAAGGAAGCAAGAGTTATGAGTACATATATGTAAAATAGTTGGCAAACAGTTGAAAAGAGGCAACGGTTAATGCCATTACGAACCTCTGCCCCTACACGGCATACCGTCACAGCCTGGCCCATCAACCGACTAAAGTCCGTAAAGACCGTGTGGTCATCCCGACCACGCGGCAACATCTGCGGGTTCCGGTCAAAATATGATAAAGCCGGCCGGTTCGACACCCTGTCACCCCTAGAGATCCGAGTGGCGACTCCGTCTTTTATCAGTACAAAACCGGCCTGGCGCCCCATCTCGAGCCATTCCTTCACTGTAAGCATCGGGATATCCCTTATGCGGAAGGCATCGAGGAACTCGGCGGTTATCCCACTTTTCTTAAGGGGTTACGCAATCTCCAAAACGGTGGGGCCCTCCACCGGTCTTTTCCCCTTATCCAGATGAGCTTCTGGGTTTATCACTCCCTCTGGATGGGTCTCCTGCACCACCTCCTCCTCCATCGGGTCTATTGGCTGACCTTCGCTTATTTCGCCTTCCTTATCGTCCACGATCACGTCGACTAGCGTCTCGGTGAAATCATACATCCCATCGTCAGGAGTAAATTCTCCAGCAGTAAGCTCCAATCGATGGGACACAGGAATTAGGTCTTCAGGACTCTCAGGGGCCTCTGCAGCCGGCTCAGTCTCTACCTGCTCAAGATTTTCCATTATTGCAGCAGGTTGCGGGAGAGTGACGGGCCTGACTTCATTAGCTGGTGGCTCCGTCTCTTGTGTAATTAGGGCCAACACGGCCGTGTCAGTGCGGTTCCGAGCCCCCGGTGCCAACTCGAATATTAACTCATCATCCTCCGCAACCAGAGCACGGAGCGATCTCAACATGTCGCCCAACTTCGAGTGGTCTTCAGCTGGAGCCATTATCTTGTCTGCAAAACAAACAAGTCGCATAAGTTGTACTGTGTAAAGGTTAAAAAACGAGTATGCGTTGAATTTAAAAGAATTCTTTCTATTGAAGAAAAGTTATTGAGATGGTTCAGGTATGAATGTGTAGGCCAGGTACCTAATAGTTCCCTACTAAAATGGGTAGGGGCCGGAAGAATGTTGAAAGCGATAAGAATCGGGGCATAGAACAAAGTCTTCGCAGTCCAATCTGTGTCGTCAGATCTGGCACAATCAAAGAGAGCCTTTTTTAGGGGCCTCAGAATGGTACCCGCCGAATGGAATAGAATGTTTCAAGGAGGAACAGTTCCCCTTCGACTGGGAACCGCCAAGGAATGCTGAGTGAGGACAACCTTGTAGTTCCCACACCAGTTACAAAGAAGAAATTGTTTTCCAGTCGTGATTCGACTGGGGAGTAGAGAATGGGAAAGGGCTTCTTTGGTGCCTTAGTCTGAAGAAAATACAGCCATGGGCACCGTAATTATTGGCGGTGCTAATTTGAAAAATTTGGAAGAAACGGTCGATGGTCAAGGGAATACGACTCGTTTCCATGAAATTGATAAAGGCGGTTATGAAGGAAATTGAATTTGGATTGAGCTGGAAGAGGTGGATTCTTAAATGAGTAAGGAGTTTTACGATGAAGGGGTGAAGAGGAAAACAGAGCCTGCACTCTAAGTGTTCAAGGCAAATAGTGTGAGTGGCTACCGGTGGAGTCAAGATCCGGTCCGTTGGTCCGGGATGGTACAAAACACAATCGGGAGGGAGGTGATATTCCTCCACAACGGATTTCCATTTCCAAGCGTGCATGCTGTAAGGTTGATCAAAAGATTTCAGGGCTTTGACCGCGGAACTCTGGTCGCCGAGAGAGTTTTCAAGTTGGGTGATTCATTCAAAAAAGTGTGAATTTAAATTTGAAGTGTGATGTAGAAAGGGCGACATGCTAGAGTTTGAACTCCCCGAGTTGGATGAGGAGTCCGAGGAATGAGAAGATGAGGAATCGGGGCTCAAACATCAGGCGGAACCGGAAGGCATTGGTTAATTATGTTCAACATTAATTTTTCCAAATTTTATTAAGTGTCTCGCGAGTTTTCGTACCAAAAGTCGCAGGAGTTACTGTTCGTCCAGCGTAGTCGCGAGTTTATGTAAGGTGTCGCGAGTTTTTGAAGTCACTCGCGAGTTTCTGCAAGTGAAATGAGGTCAGGGACTGTTCACACAAGGCAGTCGTGAGTTTTTTAACGTAGTCACAACTTTGTGCTAACGAAATGTTGTTAAGTTATTGTTCGGGGTCCGTAGTCGCGAGATTATGAAAGTACTCGCGAGTTTGTCGCACAATGTCGCGAGAGCACAGTGAAATCGCTGGAGTCGCGAGTTTGTGACGTAAAGTCACGAGAGCTAAGGAGTTCGCGCGAGTGAAGTTGTTATGAGGACACAACTAACAATTTATAGGGAGGATATCCCGAGTCGAAAAATCCCGAAATTTCACCCGATCTCAGAATCTGACGTTCTTAGTGTCAAAACGATCGTATTGACAAGAGAATTTCAACTGTACTAAGGATTTCTTCAGCGGGGCTCCCGAACGATAATCGACTTTCGGGACGAGCTGATGCTATATGGTTTACGACTCAGAATCTGAATCTGAAAACCAGGGGACTATTGATATTACCCGGGTATATTTTCTTATATTTGTCCTTACCCAGGGGCTCGTCCGACGTGGCTATGTAATATTTTTGGAATTTTTATATGTCTATCGCGAGGCGTTTTCAGATGTATTCTTGTAATTCAGGCATGCTGGACCCCATATAAGGCTTCTGTAAGCGTTTTGAGATGTTTTGGGTTATTTCAGCCCCCGGACGGGGCCAGGGGTATTTTCATAATTTGCCACCTGGGAGCACATCGGTCGAGTGCGATGATGTTATGTGGCTGCGTATTCATTGTTTGGAGACAAAGAACTGATGTACGAGGTTTTCCGGTATTTTCTAATTACATTTCCGACTAATTCTCGACCGGGATGCATTTCAAAAGCTCCAGGACTATATGGTTTTTATTCCAATTTAATTGGATATTATTTAAGTACTTTGGGATGAGTCAAATGAAATTGGACTCATGTGCCTAAAACTTACCAGTTGAGCTGGATTTCTCTATAAATATAAGTCACAATGCACTGAAAAAGGGGTCAGACAACTACCACGTTTCACAAGGCAAAGTGTTTACATAACTGCACTATGCTACTCGCGACTTTTTGCAAGTAGTCGTGAGATTGTGTCATCGTGATCGTAGTCGTGAGATTGTGTCAATCGCTCTGCATCTCAGTAGTCGCGACTTTTCGCTCTGTGCCTCAGTAGTCGCGACTTTTCGCACTGCTCTCAGTAGTCGCGATGATCTCGTCTAAAAATATTTTAGAGCGTTCGTTTATGATCAGTCAATTTATTATATAATTTTGAGTTCAATTATTGTGGGGACGGGAGTGATATACGAGGTTGGGCCCACAATGTGTGAGCTTACGTCCTCAGGAGAGCGAAGCTCTACCTTGGTTTTCACTATAATAATCGAGAGATACAATTACAATGAATAAATATTGGTAATCTGAGCGAAAACGGTACAAAAAGCCATCAAATATGCTCCACCACGATGAAACTGCCGAAAACTCGCGAATGAGGGGCTGGTCGCGAGTTTTTGTACGAAAACTCGCGAATAGTGAATACTGCGAAGCGAAAACTCGCGAATGGCGATGCCATGCGAAAACTCGAGAATAGGGATGCCATGCGAAAACTCGCGAATGAAGCAGAGTCTTGCGAATAGTGGATGAAATGGTCCTGGTCGCGAGATTTAGTACGAATACTCGTGAATAGTATTGTGCTCGGGTGGAAACTTGTGAATGTGTTGTTGGTCGCGAGATTTCGAACAAAATCTCGCGACTCCCCTGGCCGAGCAAAGAGACGCGAATTTTGGAACAAAAACTCGCGACTCGCGACTTTTCATCCGAAAATTCGCAGATAATGGAATCTCGCGTATACCGAGATAAATTCTAGCGAGAGACATGCATTGGGAAGCGTACCTACAGTCTGAACCCTTTTCTGTGTCCTAAGGTCTTGTATTTATAGAAAAACTCGGCCAAATAAGTGAACTTAAGGTCCAAAAGCCCAATCTTAGTCAAATTAGCCCAACTTATTTAGAAAATATCCAATTAATCCGGAATAAGTGTCACAGCGCCACGGAACTTCCGGACTCCATCCCGGTCGAGAGTTTAGTCGGAAATGCGATGAGAAAATACCGGAAAATCTCGTATATCAGTTCTTTGCCTCCAAACAGTGAATACGCAGCCACATAACATCATTGCACCCGGCCGATGTGCTCCTGGGTGGCNTATGAGGACACAACTAGCAATTTATAGGGGGGATATCCCGAGTCGAAAAATCCCGAAATTTCACCCGATCTCAGAATCTGACGTTCTTAGTGTCAAAACGATCGTATTGACAAGAGAATTTCAACTGTACTAAGGATTTCTTCATCTCGTATATCAGTTCTTTGCCTCCAAACAGTGAATACGCAGCCACATAACATCATTGCACCCGGCCGATGTGCTCCTGGGTGGCAAATTACGAAAATACCCCTGGCCTCGTCGGGGGCCGAAATAACCCAAAACATCTCAAAACACTTACAGAAGCCTTATATGGGGTCCAGCATGCTTGAATTACGAGAATACCCTCGAGAACGCCTCGTGATAGACATATAAAAATACCGAAAATACCACATAGCCACGTCGGACGAGCCCCGAAGTTAACATAATTACATAAATAACCTCGGGCAATATCACGCGAGTTTTTGTGTACGGACTCGCGAGTTTCTGCACTGACTCGCGAGTTTTTACCAGTAACTGCACAGCCAAGTGTATTTGATCGTTTTTCGTGCCGTTTTCGCACGGATTACCCGAATTTCTTCATTGTAACTGTATTTCTTCATTATTATAGTGAAAACCAAAGTAGAGCTCCGCTCTCCCGAGGACGTAAGCTCACACATTGTGGGCCCAATATCGTATATCGCTCGTGTCCCACAACAATTGAATTCGGAATAATTAAAAAAATTGACTGATCTAATAATAAACGCTCTAAAATATTTTTAGACAAGATCACCTAGTCTTGGGAGATATTACCAAAGTTCCAACCCTTAAAAATGACTTGGGACCTCATAATTATAGCCAAGTGAACCTATATTTTCACTTTCCTAGGCTTGTTGCTTCATTTCCTAGGGCGCGTTCAAGCAAAGATGGACAAAATCCAAATTCACATAAAACTTCACAATGCATGCCGGAAGACTCGTTCACTTATAGTGCTCCAATATTTAGAAGCTCTACCTTAGCTTCCACTATAATCAATCAACGAGTACATATAAATAAATTTGATATCAAAATTCCAACTAGGGATAGCTCGAAATCGATCAAGATCACGTAATCTACTCCGACCTGCCAACTCCACGTGAAATAGGCATGGGGCCAACTCTACGCGAATTTTGGTGTGACTCCACGCAATCATGGCTTAAGATCATATCCACGCGAGTTCGATTCAAGTCTACGCGAAATAAGTTACAAAACTCAGCAAATAACGATTCATTACAAATCCACGCGACTTGGAGGGGCAAGTCCACGCCACATAAGCCAAGAGACAAGTTAACGCAACTCAAAAGGGCAAGTCTACATGACTGAGTCCAAGAGACAAGATCACAAAACTCGAAGGGGAAAGTCTACGCGACTGAGGCCAAGAGGCAAGTCCACGCTGATATTGCCCGGGGTTATTTACGTAATTATGATACCCACGTAGCTCGTGTAAGCTGACTAAATGGTATTTTCGGTTTTCTATTATATTTCTGGAGTAATGAGATTTCTGGAGTAGTCTCTTAATCAGAGCATCATAGTCACATGTATATGGATTCTGATGATCTTTTGAGAAGTTTTGGATGATTTTGATCTGGAATGATGGCAGAGGTGATATCACCCTCAGAAATTTATTATTTGACCACACATCTATTTCTATATAGTCGTTCCCTACTAGAGAAACGAAACGGAACGAAATATTTTTATGATTGATATTGTTTATAGCTTTTCGTTGTATTTGGAACGGGTTACTTATCTAGTGGACACTTGTGCTTAATTTCGATATTATTGGTGTAATAGCCCCGGAAAAATGTATTTTAGAACAATAGGAAAAAGTAAAGCGATAATGTCTAGATGAAGAATAATGAGGTATACGTGAATGAAAGTAGGAAAAAGAAACGAAAATGGAGAAAATTTAGACAAAATATAAAGGAGGGGTCAAACTGAAAGGAAGGATGGGTCAAAATGTAATTTATGGAAGTTAAAATATCTATAAATAGGGGTAGAATGACCCAAAACCAAGTCATTTGTTACTTAGGTACGGAAAAGTCACGGAAAACCATAAAACAAAAATTCACCGTGGATTTTAAACACCCAAATTCATCGTGGAAGATTGGAGATCAAATTCATCGCGGAAATCCAACTTGCAAATTCATCGCGGAAAACCTAAACCCGAAACTGTCCGCGGAAACCCCAAACCCCAAATTCACCACGGATTTCCAAACTTCAAATTCATCGCGGATTTTCGCCCCCAAATTCATCGTAGATTTACCCCAAACTACAAATTCACCACGGATTCTCAGAATTGTGTAATTCACCGTGAAAACCTAAACCCCAAACCCCAATTCATCGTGGATTTCGAGGAATAGAGCAATTCACTGCGGAAATGTCAATTTAGGGTGTTTTCACCACGTTTCGATGTTGTATCGTGAAAGAGGAAGGATACGTAGGATATACGGTAACCAAATAGTTCATAATAAGATAATAACATCGAATATCGTGTACTAAGATGTGTTACGGAATGCAACGAAGCATCGAAGGGATTATAACACCTGAAAGCAACAGGTAAGCGAAGTTGACACAATGTAGTAAGGGAAGGTTCTGACGTAGGGAAACATGAAGGGTTAATAAAGGGGAAAGTAAAAGAGATGCATGAATGATATGAATGTTAATAAGACTCGGGGTGAGGGAGGATGGACCGTCCGACCGAACTCGGCATCGTGCTTAGTACAAGATTCGCCAAAGGAAGAGCATGCATGATGAAGGGAACGATATGTTATAGAATGGAAAGATACGTACGAAATGGCAGAACGGATCCGAGTGAGAAAATGGGTAGCGCCTAAATACTCACTCAAGGAAGGGAAGCATACGGCTCATCGAGTCAACCAACAGGCAACGATTGTTTTGGGTAGGACATGTACCGAGCATCTTACACCCATCCAAAGTAAGGTTTAAATGGAAAGGAAAAGGAAGATAAGGGGCAAAATAATAATAGAAAGAAAATAAGTGCACGACTAAAAGAAACAGTTTATGTGTGCGTTTACGTTTTGTTTTTAAGAAATGAAATGATAAGTAGAATGCATGAAATTTCATTTAATAAATTGTGACCGCTTTACAGATTTTGTAGGTGACGAGAACGAGCTATGAGGAGGGCATGGGAAGGAGATCGTCGGTTGTCCGGTGCTAGAGTCCAGTCTTTTGGAACGCTTTAGATCATGTCGTTAAACTTGAATGCATTTCGAACTATGTTCTAATATACGCTTAGAACTCTATGTTTTATTCATTACGATTTTACCAATTCAGCTAGACCCAAATTAGGGTCGTTAAAATTGAGCTATTATTTATTAGACTTTGTTATTGATTGGCCGAGAGAGTTATAATTGGGTTATACTAATAATTATAAAAACATGGTTAAAGAGTTACAGAAGAGGATGATTTTTTTAGATGACCTAATGAGGGGTTGAATATTGATGAGCTAAGAAGGCCCCTATCCACTTATTTTCCGGCCGGAAAACCTACGACTACGGCCACCGAAGATAATGTTTTTTCTTTCGGTTTCTACATCTTGTTCCTTGGTTGTAAATATGCAAACTTAACGTTTATAGTAGATTAAAAGGCTACGGCCGTAGTAGTTTTTTATGCTTTCTTTTACAGAAAGGTATTCCACTAACAAAAATCGTGTCTTTTTCTCTTATTTTTTTCATATTAACTTTAACTCGACCCCTACCCATAAAAGTTTTTCTTATTTATAATTGTAATTGTCGAAAATTACCTTATTTAGAGCAATCAAGATCGACTTTGATCGAGTTATAGTATGCAAAATACTATGAGAAATAAAATGTTGAGCAAATACAAGTATTAAGGCTTTTAGAAATTGAAGACTTCCTTCATTATTGGAACGTAATAGAATTTGATATTAAGGAGAGGAAAATATAAAATTTCTTGGTATTTTTGGTGAATTGGTCTTGTCCGTAGTTACAGGCCGTTTCTTGGAAATTCTAGATCAGCACTCTTGGTTTTTTTATCCTCGAGTCCGATGGAGCACTAGAATCTGTGCACTTAAATAAAGCTTAGTATTTACGACTCAAATGCTGGATCTACTACCAGAGGACTATTGATATTTCTCCATGATATTTTTATAATTTAGATACCCCAAGAATCTTTAGGCACGTCTTCCAAGGTATTCTAAATATATAGAGATAAAGTGACTTCTAGGGTATTTTTTAATTTGGACACAATCCGGGGTATTGTGTTTTCATAATTTATAGGCCCTCGAGTACTTAATGATATTATAAATATTTTTGGAATATTCATGGGTAAATTGATGTTAGGGACACTTTCATAATTTGGGCGTTTGGAAGTCATTACGGCAAATATTCAGTGGTCGATAACGAGGCCTAACCCTCGAATAATTGTAAGAAACGAGGGTGATGTATTACCGGGGACTCAATCAGCAATTTCGGAAGAGCCCCCGGTCACTGAAATCATTATTAAGCCTTCTCGGAGAGAGAATTCATCCGGGAGAGCATCTATTAGCTATCCACTTCCTCGATATTTATCAAAATGTTTTGAATTCGGAAGAGCAAGTCGAGTATTTGCTCGATGGAATGTTCATCTCCCACCACCAGTACATTCATGATCCGTTGATCATAATTGTGAAGATGAGAATATGGATGAGCATATGCATACGAGTAGAGGTGGCCATGGGCCAGCCCAATCCGTTAGTATGGGTTGGCCCGTGGGTCAACCCAATTAAAAACTGGTTACGGGTTGGACCGACAAAATAAATCCGCGACCTGCAGAGGGTCAACCGTTGTGGGCTACTGGTTGGAATGGGCCGATTATTTGTTAACTCGTTGGGTTGGCCCATTGAATAAATAAGATTTGTTCCTCACACCCTTTTCCCTATTTTTCAGTTTCGTTTTTTTTTACCCAAACCGCAATAGATTTTTATTTTCTTGTGTTTTATGTTGGAAACATAAAATCCTCAAGTACCATCGAATTCTCACACTCGTAGGTTCATAATCCATTGTTCCAGTTTTATACATTTTGTTGAGTTTAGTAGCATATATTATATTTGGTTAGTGAATACAATTTGTATTCTAAATTATGATTTGAATTACTTCATTTATTCATATTTTGGTTTAAAATTAAATTTTTAGAATTTTTATTTAAAAGAACCCGTGGATACCGTTAATATATTTAAGCCAACCCACGGGCCGGGTTGGGCCAATGCTCCAACCCGCCGGGTTGACCCATTAGCGGGTTGAAATTTTTAACAACCCGTTGGGTCAACCCATATGGGTTGTTGGGTTTGACATTGTTGTAAAAAAGAAAGTTATTGTGGAAGAGAAAGCAATCGAGACCAAAGAAGTAATTATGGTAATAAAAGGAAACACTACAAACATGGACATTAGAGAAACCGTCAAAATGGTACACAAGTTATGATATTGCCCCGGGTTACTTAGGTAATTATGATACCCTTAGGCTCGTCTGACGTGACTAAAAGGCCCACGTATGAGGATTCTGATGGTGTTTGGAGCAGTTTTGGATGATTTCGGTCTGAAATGATGCCAATGGTATTTTCGTAATTTGGACACCCCCGGGTCCGATCGGTACGATCACTATAGTATTTTCGGTATTTTGAGGTGATTTGTGGTTGAAATGGCGACGGATGTATTTTCGTAATTTGGACGCACCGGGTCCGATGCGTACACCCACTACGGCATTTTCTGTAATGTGAGGTATTCTTACTTGTTTTGGGCATCCGGAGGCCGCATGGAAAGTTTCCGGAGGAATCACGAGTATTATTGCATAATTCCGAGTTGGAGTGTCGCTAGGGGTATTTTCGTAATTTGGTGTCCAGAAGATGTTATGGCAAATATTACGTGAGAATTTAGATATCTGATGAGTATTGTTGAGATAGATCTCTGCTGAGTGTATTTTGGCTTATTTCCACAAGTTACGAGCCGATCGAGGGCATTGCGAGTAATCGGGGACATTACGATAGATATCCGGTTGAAACCGGGTGTTTTTGTGCAAATTGGGCCAAATCGAGCCAGACTGGATAAGATTGGGCTTTTAACCAATAGGTGAGTTATTGGTTTGAATTCTCTATAAATACAAGTCCATTATCCCTTGAAAAGGGGTCGGAATGGGAGATGAATCAAGAAAAAACTCGAAGTTGGAATTCCTGAAATCAGCCAAGTCCTAAAATCCACGATGAACAGTAACTCCGGCGGTGAATAGTATATCCGCGATAAAACAGCACCTCCGGCGGTGAATAGTAAAATCCGCGATGAATAGTATCCTCGACAAAACAGTAACTCCGGTAGTGAATAGTGAAATTTGCGATGAATAGTAAATTCGCAATAAAACAGTACTCCGTCGTGAATAGTAAATCCGCGATAAAATAGTAACTCCGGGATGAATAGTGAAATCCGCGATGAATAGTAATTCCGCGACAAAACAGTAACTCCGGCGGTAAATAGTAAATCCGCGATAAAATAGTAACTCCGGGATGAATAGTGTAATCCGCGATGAATAGTAAATCTGCGACAAAACAGTAACTCCGGCGGTGAATAGTGAATCCGCGATAAAACAGTAACTCCGTCGTGAATAGTGAAATCTGCGAAGAATAGTACTCCGGAATAAATAGTGAATCCGCGATAAACAGTAACTCCGGCAGTGAATAGTGAAATCTACGATGAATAGTACTCCGGCAATAAATAGCAAATCCTGCGATGAATAGTAACCACCGCAGAACAGTGCATCCAGTATGAACAATAAAATCTGCAATGAATAATCATTCAACGATTTCATCCCGATCGTTATTATCGAGCTCATTTCTTCCCCCAAATCGAGTCTATATCATTTATTTGATTGAATAGACCATATGTTGTAATGTTGTACTTTATTATAGTGAAACACCCAGATAGAGCTTCGCTCTCCCGAGGACGTAAGCTCACACATTGTGGGCTCAACCTCATAATTTTTTCTGTCTTAACAACATCAAAAAAAAAAATTGAATTGACTGATAAAAAATACCAAAAATATTTTAAGACTAGATCAAGTTAGCTATCACCGAATAACCATGGGAAACATGAAGTTTCTCTAGAGTCAATCTGAAATTATGATATAGACTCTTGTTCTTGGATGATGATTTTGTCTTCCCATCATTTAAAGCGTATATTTATTTGTCGACATTCATATTTAGTAATCAAGACATCTTTAATGGTTATACGAACTATCCGAGACTTTTTCACATCATTCAAGGAGATTCGATCATTTCATGAAGTAGTCGGGTCACCTTGGTTTCCATGTTGTTTGAGAAATTATACATGTCTTCATCGATTAGTACTCTCTATTTGGATCATGTGGGTCTGCTTTAATGGAGGTACCTTACAGTTAACATAATGACTGTTACAACGAACGCGATGAAGAGTTTCGCAACCCTTGGAATTATGTTTGAGGATTTGGAATTAAAGAGCATTATTAGACTAAGGTAATTGGATTGAACTATATCTAATGGTCAAATTATTGATAACAATTTTCGTCAAGGGGGTATCTTATTGTTTTTCTTAATCATCCGAAATGATATTAGTTCAGAATAGTCTTAATCAACTGGAATGGTAGTCGTAGGGAATAATATTCATTAGGACTTCCAACAATTGGTTATTAGTCGTAGCATTGCCATATATGCTATTGGCGATTGATTGATCTTTCCAAATACCTTATGGAGTTATCTATCAATGCTTATTGCTTGAGTCATTTAACGAGATCCCAAGAATTATGGTTGTTGGAATTTGAAAGTAGCAACTGCTATCAAACCATGCTTATCGGAGTTAAATTATTGATAACGAATGTTATATCGTGAAGGGGACATCAAATTTATATATTTTATTAATTGATAGCAATGGTATTTGTCGAGAAATATAAATTTATGGAACTCCCGTTCTTAAAATTTATTTTAATGATCCTTTGGAACAATATTCTTTCGGAAATATATATTTATGGGACTAGCCTTCTTAATTCACCTACGACATTATTGAGTTGAACTATTAAGCTCCAGCCAATACATTTTATGTTAGTCGGATTTAAGATCAGTGTTGTTGCTCCCGAAGGATCTATTTTTCTCCAAATCACTTTGGGAGATCAAAAAATATCGAAGACTTTAATGGTGGTATTCGTAGTGGTAGATCTTCCTATCCTCCCTTATAATGATGTTCCAAATGAGTTCATTTATTTGTTCGGGGCGTTTGTCTCCAATCCCCATTTGATGATGAAGTTACATACCTTCCTGGGAATAAGAAGATGGAGGGAAAGTGTGACGACCACAATGCAAGTTTATACCGGTGGGAAAGTATGATGACTATGGGTGCAAGTTTATACCCGAAATGTGCAAGTAAATGAGGGGTGGATCGTGAAGAGTTAGATAATCTCGAGTGCAAGTTTATACTCAGAGAAAATGCAAGTTTGTCGAGATTGTATGATTGAATAGGGGCGCTTAGTAATGCCCGAAGATAATGGGCGCTTGTTAAAGTCCCAATGTGCAACAAATGGGAAATTAATACCAAATGTCGTTTGTACCTCGTTGAAGATATTCTTGTTTACGACAAGAGTGATCAGATAATATTTTTATGATCAAAATTGTGAATTCTACATTTTAATGCCTTATGGCAGGAATTCATGGCAGATTATCCCGGAAGAACTCGTGTTATTTATTGTCGGAGAAAGAAATTCTGAAACCACATTGTTACATGATTGGTTTATCTATCATCCTGAGAGATAAACAAGTATGTTAAAAGATCAGGTATTTTCGATTGTGATTAAAATGGCCAAGGGATAATCATGTGATAACAATCCTTATTATATGTGATCGTATTTATGAATTTTGTTCGGATAAATGATCAAAATGCCAAATAAATTCAACCTTATGGTATGAATTCAACTAAATTTTATGATTACTAGGCACTCTTACCCATACTCGGAATTATCGTGAAATGTTTAAGGATAAATAACTTATTATTATTATCGATCGGAATTCCAACTTGCTAGTGGCAAAATACATGAGGTCATCTATCAAATCATGCCGAAAGATTATTTATCCTCAATCAGCGAACTAATCATAAGAAAGGTTATTATTATTTTGGAAGCTGGTTCTTCATTGCAGATTATTTGGAGTTATATTTTTCTTAAAGAAATCGAAGAAATTGAAAAGGAAAAAGAAAAGAAATTTCGATATTATTTACATAATGAGGAATACAAATAAAAGAAATTGGAAAGATTACAAAAGCAAAGATACTATATTGGGAAGTTTATTCAGAATGTATCTTGTTCGGTCATTGACCATAATATACCATGGACACAATTTAATTTCCAAACATTCAAAAGACAACCAAAATACCACAAGGTTTGTAGATATGCTTTCAGGGTGTCAAATTACGAAAATGCATCAAAATCGCTTGATTTCAAAATCTTAAAAGAAATCCGAAAATAACATTTAAGATGTAATAGACGAGCTCTCACGGTATCTAAATTATAAAAATACCTCCGGACAATATAAAATAGTGAGTTCACGATCGATATTTATCGACCACGTGATTTTTCCAGATTTTGGGTTTCCATATTAAATCTTGTATTTTCTATTTTTTTTTTCATTTACATTTGATTCTCATTATATTAATTCGATCCGATAAATGGAATTTTTTCTTCTCAAGAGTGATTTTCTCAACAAGTGCATCTCTTATTTTTTTAAGATCCTTATTCCACATAATCTTGTGGAAGATTCCTTACATGGATTGGTTATCTATATGAATTATAAATTTTGTTTTACAAAACTCTTATATGGACTAATCTTAGCAAATTTTTAATATGGACAAATCGACGTACGTGCACCCGACCGATCAACTACAACTGTTAATCTTATGGTTCTGAGATTGAGTTTGAATGTGTATGAGCAAATACAATTTGTAGAAGTATAAAAGACAGTCAGATTACTGGATTTAACAGATCCTCGGAAGGTAAATCCCACAAGGAGCTATCTGTGTTGAAAATGCTGGTTTCCCTTCGTGTCTTTTTCCCACTCCCTGAATCTTCCCCATGTTCATTCTGATCACGTAGGGTACACGTACTGCTTGTGCATATGCTTTGTGTCCATGAAGATACATCACCTTCATTCCCAACAAAGTCATACTGAAATCCATCACACTCTGTACCAGGAAACGAAGAGAATCCTCCAAGATAAGTCGAAGTTGCACCTGTAGTAGTAGTATCCCAGTTATTGCAGGTAACTGGATTTTCATATTGTTTTATTGCTTTAGATACCCCACATTTGATCTTTTTGATAGTTTCATCTTTGTTATCATCATGCTGGTTATTACTGATTCCTAATCCACCAGCAAAATGGTGGTTCTGCATCTGCATCTGCATCTGTGTCTCGGTTGTTCGTCGTTTTGTAAGGAGATGAAGCATTTCATCTTTAAAACAACCAAGTGCAGCTTCAGCAAGATTAGGTGCTTGTGTAGGTGGGAGTGTTGCGATTTCTGTTATCAAGTGAGAAAACGGTTTATGTGTAACAGGATCAATTCCCATCCCTGAAAGCTTCTTCTTTAGCTTAGTATTCCAATGGTTTTTAACATCGTTGTCGGTTCTTCCGGGAAGCTGGGCGGCAATTACAGACCATCTATTACAACAGAAGATGGGATTTAGCATCAGGAAAAGTTTGAATCCAACACTACTACATTCATTACCTGTTCCCCAGAACTGAATGTAGAGTGACAATTGTTTGCTCTTCTGACTCCGAAAACTGACCATGCTTCAGATCCGGCCGTAGATAGTTTGTCCATCTCAACCTGCAGCTCTTTCCACAGCGCTGTAGACCTGCAAGAGCATGAAGGGCTGAGTGAAGCCAGAATGCAAAATCAACCCAAACAAAACTAAACCAGACCAGATAATTTTGGGATAAGACGCCAATTCCTGGTTCCATGCTGAGCAATGTAAGAAGAGAGCTTGTGGTCTTCCTCTGGAGTCCACTGCCCTCTTTTAACATTGTCCTTTTCGCAACACGGTATCCTCCCCATCGGCACAGAAGGAAGGCAGTGTGGATTTGTAATGGGAATAAACAAGGTTGATAAATAGTGAGAATTTTAGTGCATGTGTATGATTAAAGAATTCAACGGGATTGTGCGTGTGATGAGGAAGAGCAGGTAAGTCACCCCCAAGACACCCGTTTTGTCAAAGATTGGTTGACTCTTTTCATTTTTTGTTGGTGCAGCACCACATCAAAATCTCTAAACAACACAACACTACATTTTTTATAAGTTAACAACTTTCTTTTGACTTAACTTGAAATGACTCTCTTTGTTTTACACTTTCGTGGGGATATAATCCTTTTAATACAAATTACTCTTATATTCATTAATAAAAAAAATCTTACAAATTATAGACCCGTGCGCTTGAACCACGATACATAAAATATAAAGACTAACATAAATAAATAACGTAACTCAATTGATATTTTTATAAAGATCATTTATATGTGAAAGGTTATTGGTGAATATGAAAAAGATGTGAATATGAACTTATGGGTGACATCCAAACCTTTTGGCCACCCTTCTGATTCAACCGATTTTTTTAAAAAAAAACAAATAATACACTAAAATTTCATGGTAATCAAACGTCTAGATCATTTGGCCATGAATTCCCAATCCGGCAACCAGTAATCAGTCCATGAATACAAGTAAAAAATAATTAGATTTCCAACCCATAGAATATATTATATAGTTATTTAGATTTGAGATAACATTTTGGTGTTGTGGAGTGAAACTATCTCAAGTTTCCAACAATGGGGGCAATGACACTAACACATATACTAAGAAAAAAAATCCTCAAAAAATGCTTGACCATAAAATGAGGTACAATTAGTTTTAAAAATTCTTTTAAAACATCTTGTAGAATACATATTTCATTAATACATGAGTTCACGATATCTTACATGGATCATTTAAGATATTTTAAATGTTTGTTTGTAAACTTTGTAATTACAACTTTGGAATAAGGACTTGTTAATTCCTATATTAATAAAGTTCATGTTCCAAAAAAATGTTATATACTTATGTATGGAAAAAAATATTTAGATCAATTTGTATTATGTGAATCGATATAAATTCAATCATAATTTAAAATTTTCATCCATTTTTTTCTTCATATCATAGTAATTCCTCTTCTCTCCAACGAATTCTGGAATCTCTAGGGGTCTATTCTTCGATTTCATTCCCAATCCCCTCATATAAACCCTAATACTTTGCCACATCACTCGTAGATCGTCAAAAACATGGTGACAGCCGGGGCAATCTTCACGGCATCATAGTAGTTGATGAAAGCGACGATTACCCAGTAACTGCTTGGCACTAGTGCAAACACGGGCATCGCCAGGGCCCACAATAGATCAGCGATGAATGGGTGAAGTGAAAACCTAAGCCCATACCTCATAGCAGAGATCGTCAATGGCACAACATATCTCATTGATGATCAACCAGGCCATTGTTAAGACCCATGTTCCCCTGCTTCCAGCTGGTATTCATCAGGAATGCAGTATTTTTCGCGAATGGAATCGAGATTCGGCGAAGGAGCCATCTGCAAATGAAATTCATCATAAAAAATCAAAGTGTCATTGGAAAACATATAAAACCATCGGAAAATTGAAGGAAATTACAAAGTCTCACAGGGAAAACGATAAAAATATGGAAAAAGTGTGGAAAGAGGATAAAATTAGGATGAGGATTGTGCGCAAACATGAAGAGAGAGAAAAATAAACCTTAGATGATTGTTAGAGGAGTAAAAGAGAGGTCGCCGGAGTTGGTTAGGAAATCACCTTGATCGCTTGAGTGTGAAGTTTCAGAGAGCGCGATTGAAAATGATAATTGGATTAGCTTTTGTTTTGACCCAACACTCAAGATCGTGCCACGTGAATGGTTCAGATAGCAACCCTCTGAATTCTGCAATGTTTTCTAGGTCGGCGATTTGAAAAAAACTGACAGCATTGGGCGGAGTGAGAATTCGAAAACGCATGTTTTGGTCGTGTAAGGGTTATAGGACGTTTGTCGATAGATGAACACATAAATCATGACGAAGTCAACTTCTCTCAACGATTGCCAGAAGTTGAGGGCTAATGTTAAATGCGTGGATTTATGTTAACGATTCAACCCGAACGGGTCGGATGTGTAAAAAGATAACACGGTATCGATCGACATTTCGTTTCTAGTAAGTGATTGACATCGATCGCGAAGAACCGATCAGTGCAACATTATGTCCAATCGGAAATCATCAACGATCGTCATAAGAGAATGTCTGATTGTCAACATCCGATCAACACTGTTGGTGGTTAATGACAACAATGGCCGCGCCACCAATCTCAGACGGCGACGCATGACTTTTAGGCGATAAAGTCATATAAATCAGCTCGAGGGTGGCTAATGAGACAAAAGAAGATTACGATTAGATTTAATATTTTTATAATGTATCATCTCCTCAATAAAAGGGGTAGAGGACAGTGAGGAAGGGTAAACTCATCTCTATGTTTTCCATATTCAAACTTTTTAGTAGAATTTCTCCCTAGATTTAGTGTTTCGTGGGTTTTCCTCCTGGTCTCTAGTTTAAATGCAAGTATCTATTTTAGCAAACTGAGAAAGATGAGACCTCATCCAGGATGGATACGCTAGCTCACTGGGAAGCAGCTCATCATGTTCTTCGATATGTTCAAAACATGCCCTATCTTGGTTTATTTTAGCTCTCCTCTGCTACATAATCCGGTAAGGGCTTGACGCTTCCGAATGATGACAACTCTTTCACTTGGTTCCCACATATAATTCTATGTGTTTTCTCATTACCACAACTGGTTACCAACGGTTCTCACACATTAAAAATCACAATATTAAGGAGTAGATTTTTATCCTTCTAATGTGGGATCCTCGGGGTTGAATTCAAATTGTCGAGCCACAGAGGTCGGATCTTCATCCTTCTCAAGAACCATAGGGACCGATATATTTTCTCCTTTTTGAGGGACTCCTTCGTCTAAGTAAGGTGTTGAGAAGTCTTGGGGCGAGCCTCATCATTTAGTGGCCACTCAACTTGTGTACTAAGGCCTTCTCCGTAGCCATAGTTCTATTTCGAGCCCCCGGTGCCATCTCCACTATGAGATCGTTAGTCTCCGAGACAAGTGCACGCAGTGCTCTCAATCTATCATCCAATCGGGATGGGTCTTAAGTAGGAACCATGATCTTATGTACACAAGAAAACAAATTATGTAAACAACTGGAAGAAATAATAGGCCCCAACGCTATTTAAAGAGGAAGTTCGGTTTTAAGTTGGGGAAAGGGATGTCGAGTTGGTGAAGGCATAAGGTTGTAAGGAGGATACCTAATAGTTCCCTAGTGAAGTGGGGAGGGGCTTGAAGAAGACCGAAGGTGACCATTATTATGGCGTAGAATAATGTCTTCGTGGTCCAATCAACAAAATCCGGTCTAACACATGGAAGGAGCATTTTACTCCGTGATTTCGAAGGAATTGCACGTGGAATAGGATAATAAGGTTCCGGTAAGAAGGATTCGCCCTCAACCTGGAACCGCCACCTGAGAATAAGTATGGACAAGTCAGTGGTGCCCACACCCACGACAGTAGAATATTTCTTCCAGTCATGGTTCGACTAAACGGTTGCAAACGGGAAAGGACTCCTCTGATGTCTTAGGCGGAAGAATACGCAACCCTGGGCATCGTAGTGGATAGCCGTACTAATTTTGAAGATCTGAAAAAAATGGTTTATAGTCGGTGGAATACAGTTGGTTTCCATGAATACAATGAAGGCAACTACATAGGAGATAGAATTCATGTTTAGCTGGAATAAATGGATTCTTCTCAGAATTATGGGTCATACCATATCCTTATTATGCTATACAAACATGTCTCTTCATCAACAATATCCATGATAAAACCATGATGTCAGAAGTGTACATTAAAACTTCTCGAATTTTCATATAGCAAGTTGTTTTATCAATTACAAAATTGAAAAAATTGACTTTTACGCACATCATATAATATTTGAGAGCCAAAATAATATTGTAAAATTATAACAAAATTTTCAATTGAAACAAACATAGGTGGCTACATAATGCAAAAAATTCACTTCAAATGGAACTCTAAATCATCACAGTTCATTCTTTCAATACACTTAAGTGCAGCTACCACAAATAGAGAAATCATTTTTGACATTGAAAGAAATGTAAGAAAACTTTTCCTCGGTATGCTTGCTTGTGTTGCAGTTAATTTTTCCATGCAGTAAACTAAAAAATGAACAATTCCATGTATGATTTGTATAACAAATTTCTCATAAAGTATATTAAAATCAACATCATAAGAAACACATATGTAATATAACGATTTTATTACTTATCTAAAATCCAATAATCTCATTTACCTCTTACCTATCGTTTTTCCTATGTGATTGTGTTCTCAAAAACTCAATTAGTTAAGAATCCCCAAAAGCAAATATCAAAACGTAGCAAATCACCTTTGGTACCAACCTTGGTTTCTTGGGGTAGTGTTGTTTTTCTTTGTTTCTTCTCAATAACGTGTTTAGCCTGAGATTATGGTTTCATTTGCTATTCAATAGCATATTTCCGTCTCAGTTTTTACATGTTACGTCTCAAGTTACCTTGCCTCTTATTCCTCCTTGCCTTAGTTCATACTTCATACTCAAAAAATCATCTTATTTTTACACGTACTAATTGTATCTTAGATTATCTTAACCAACCCCATGTCAAATTTTTTTACAGCTTTTGTAAATATAGAGTCTCACCAAAAATATGAAAAACAAACCAGGTGGTGTTTTATATGGAAAACATTGATTTCAATGTGCCTTGAAAAGAGAGAACACAGATTTCACAGGAGACTTCTTGATCACTTATTAATGTTTAATGTATCACTGGCATCAAGGCGACCTTCTCACACGTTGAAGCGGAATACCATCACGTCTCCTTCTTTAACAATATATTCTTTTCCCTCTGATCTCAACTGCAACCAATCCAGATTTCAAAATATGGAAAATGAAAAATAAAGAGCTAGCTAACTTACCAGTCCCTTTTCCCTTGCTGCTGTGAATGAACCTGCTGCTACAAAATCATCGTAGGCGACCTAGTTATTCAAATCAGTACATTAAAGCACGAAACAGTGATGTACGTTTAAGAACGATGCCTTATATGAGCTACAATAGTTACTGTTTCTGCACGAATGAATCCCCTTTCAAAGTCAGAATGTATGACTCCAGCTGCTTGAGGTGCAGTCATTCCTGTATAGGATGAAAATTCATATGAATGGATAATAAAAACCAATATGCATCGATGTCTATCCCAAGTGGCCTTCAAACAAATATTTCAGTGTTTTAATGCCTCTCAATTCATTCCATCTAGCTAGAGGGAATCGATGAACAAAATATAAAAATAGAAGGAACAAAAATGACCTGATAGTATTGTCCAAGCCTTTGTTTCCTGCAGGAAGAAAGATAAGACATGAAAAGGAATATACAAATTGCAACAAAATGAATATCTTACATCACCTTTTCCCCAGAAGTGAAATATGTACGCAATCCCAAAAGGCTGTATGTTGCCCGAACCAGAATTCCTAGACCACTTTCAGAAACACCAAGTGATTCCAAATACTCAATTCTTTCCCCTGGAGGAATTTCCGAAAGCTCTGATTCAACCTGGATCAGGATAAATATCAGTACAATGTGCCACGTGGAAACTCTAGGACATCCTTTTTCCATGAAGTGTAGAAACTGGTGAGCATAGAGAGGGGGAATAAACTCTAAGGACATCCTTATATTGCTTTTAGTCACATGCATTAGTAAAACTAATGCCTAGAAAACATATATAACATCTGATGTGCTGAAACTTGATTAGTACAGAAAAATAATTCATATTGTACATAATTTTTTAATAAGTATTAGGTAAAACTAACCTGAGCAGAGACTGTTATAAGTCCAGACTGTAATTCAGCAGCAAGATTCTTAACTTCTTTTACATAGAAATTATTTTCAGGCTCAGCTAAATCAGCCTCGGAAACATTTGCAACATATATGACAGGTTTCATTGTGAGTAGGCAAAGATGTCTAATAGAATCCTTTTCAAGATCTGATAAAGAAACTGATCTTGCAGGTTTTCCATCCAACAGGGCTTGCTGAATCTTTTCAAGGGCAGATTTCTCCACGTCCTCCTGAAAAAAACAAACATACATGTAAGAAATTTTTAAACAGAGCTCATAGAAGATTAAATGATATATTATGGAACCTTCATTTTGAGTTTTGGCTCTTTTGATTTTCCTTTCTTCAGTTTATCCATTCTTTTATCAACCTGCATTCTTCTAAAAATTGGAGCTTAGTCATGTCTTCCAAGAAAAAATTCTATCTTTTATTTAGGTCAACATTAGGAAAAAACAACTGAAACATAAGATGATCAGGAATAGACACTATAGAAAAGAGACAGGAGTTGTGGATGATGTTCACTCAGTCCTAAATTCTACTTCCTCAGCTTTATTGCAGCAAAATTAATGTACGGTTCCATGCTGATAATAAACAGGCATATGAAAGAAGAGGTTTAAGCCTCATGAATCATGATAATTATAATTGCAAAACCCCATACCTGATCCAAATCTGAAAAAATTAACTCTAGATTGATGATTTCAATGTCAGATTTGGGATCAACTTTTCCATTCACATGAATAATGTCATTATTTTCAAAGCATCTCACCACCTGTAAAATAAACAGAGTGCAAATCACTACTTGCATAATATAATCATAAAAATTCTGAGTAGAAGGTCAAGGTGTAATCATTTCATAATTTCATGATATGTTAATCGTTGGTCTCTTATTAAGTTATCAACTCATAAGGGTGTTTGTGTTTCTGTAGGCTAATGTGAACATGAGATCGATGGCGGTCGTGTGGAGTAAGGGAGTTACCCATGGTAGGACGGGCAGGTGCAGTTGTGTCGAAACTTTAAGTTGTTTTAGTCTTTTCCTTATTATGCTTGAATAATTTCCAATCGATGGATTGGAAATGAAGACTCGTTTTTCCCCGTTTGGTTATAATTAATGCACCGGTACTATTGATTTTAAATAAACTTGTTCCACGAGGCTTTGGGCTTGAATGCACCTCGCCGACTGTTCGACTTGGACCGAGCTATTGTGTGTCCGGGTCGTGACAGTTAAAGTGGTATCGGAGCAACGTTGAGATATTCTAGGGAATACCATGGGTAGCTACCACACGACACGCCGGGTTGTGAATAAGGTAAGAAAATTGTAAAGGAGTATTAACCGTAGTGTTTAGGTCATAGCAACATTGATTGGAACCCGAATATATTTAATCTAGATATCACCGAGTTTGACAACATTCTAGGCATGGATTGGTTGAGTAAACACGAAGCTAGTATTGACTGCCAAAGACACACGGTTCGATTCTTAGACAAAGAAGGAAGACATGTTTGTATAGAGGTAACACATGCAAAAATAAACATGAGGCTAGTGAAGGAAGAGGAGAGTACTACCTTATGGTCGTGGTGACGGGGACAGTTGAGAATAAGGAAGCTCGACTCACCATAAAAGTAGTAGGAGAATACATGGATGTGTTCCCAGAGGAATTGTCGGGAGAAATGTCGGAAAGTGAGGTAGAATTTCAAATAGAGTTGGAACCCGAGACAAGATTAATATCAATGGCCCCGTACCGAATGGCCCTATCATAATTAAGGGAGCTTAAGAATGAACTGGAGGATCTAATGGAGAAAGGGTTTGTTCAACCAAGTACTTCTATGTGGGAGCACTGGTACTCTTTGTGAGAAATAAGGACGGCACAATGCAGCTATGTGTGGGTTATCAAGAGCTCAATCGCTTTACTATCAAGAACAAGTATCCATTGCCCAGAATAGAAGTTTTATTCGACCAACTAAGAGGGGCAAAGGTTTTGTCAAAAATAGACCTACGACAAGGTTACTACCAAAGACATCATTTCGATCGTGATATGGGCACTACGAGTTCGTGGTAATGCCCTTCGGGTTGACAAACGTACCAACAGTGTTCATGGACCTTATGAATCGGGTATTCCAACCATATCTAGATAAGTTCGTGGTAGTATTCATAGATGACATCTTAGTCTATTCCCCAGATGAGGCAACACATAAAGAGCATCTGAGACTTGTCGTGGAAACCCTCCGAGGAAAGAAGTTATATGGGAAACTCTTGAAATGTGAATTCTGGATGAAAGAGGTAGCATTTCTCAGGCACATTGTGAACCAGGAAGGCATATCGGTGGACCTTGGGAAAACGGAGGTAATCAAGGATTGGAAAATACCCCGCACGGTAACAGAAGTTCGTAGTTTCTTAGGTTTGGCAGGTTATTACCGAAGGTTCATCATGGGGTTCTCAAATATAGCACAACCGCTGACGGGACTCACTCAAAAGAGTAAGGACTTCATTTGGGACGAGGAGTGGGGACAAAACTTTTAGCAACTAAAAGTGAAATTGATCACCGTCCTAATATTGGCATTACCGGTAGAAGGAAAAAACTTTGAGGTATTAAGTGGTGCCTCGAAAGAAGGATTATGGTGCATCCTCATGCAAAATAAGAAGAGCTCGCAGTGGTGGTTCACGCACAAAAAGTATGGAGACATCATCTCTACAAAGTCAAGTATACAATGTATACCGATCACAAAAGCTTGAGATATTTGTTCACCCAAAAGGAGTTTAACTTACGTCAGTGGAGATGGTTGGAACTTATAGGCGACTACGATCTGGATATACAATATCACTCGGGTTCGGGAAACCAGTGGGGGATGCCTTGAGCCGCCAAAGACACGGAATATTAACTGCCTTGACCCGAGAACTGGAAAAGCTTCAAGTCGAGGTAACCAAGGACACCAACAGAGAAGTTTCGTTATTAGCTGCTAGGCCTCCATTGCAACAATGAACCATCGAAGCACAACGCAAGGAGAGGGAATCAACGATGGATGCATGAATCCGCTAGTTAGCGACCCAGGGACAGAGGGAATGATACGATATAATGGGGGTATGTCCCCGACAATGGCGATTTGAGATGGGACGTCATGAGTGAAGCTCAATCGTCCAAATTCTCAGTACACCCAGTAAGTACCAAAATGTACCAGGATCTTAAACATATATATTGGTGGCCAAGATTAAGGAAAGATGTGGCTATGCACGTTGCCCAATGGCCAACATGCCATCAGTGAAAGCGGAACACCAACGACCAGGAGGCTTGCTCCAACCACTAAGCATACCAGAGTGGAAATGGAATCACATTAAGATTGACTTCATTTAAGGACTACCAAGGTCTCCAAGGCAGAATGACGCCATTTGGGTCATGGTGGATCGATTGACTAAGTCCGCGCGCTTCCTACCGATCCAAACTACACGGGGAATGGCATAGTTTGCCAAGACCTACATGGAAGGGATGGTAAGTTTGCATGGGGTACCTGCCAACATTCCATTGGACTAAGATGGAAAATTCGTGTCGAAGTTCTAGAAGAGTCTACAAGAAGTATTGGGAACGAAGCTACTCATGATTATGGCACACCATCCACAAACGGAAGGGGAATCCAAACGGACAATCCAAACATTTGAAGATATGTTGCGGGCATGTGCATTGGAATGGGAAGGATGCTGGAAAAAAAAGGCATTATATTTGGTGGAGTTTGCGTACAACAATAGCTACCACTCTAGCCTAGGGATGTCTCCATATGAAGCATTTTACGGACGGAAGTGCCTGACAACTTTACAATTGGACGAGGGAAAAGTTAAAGGTAGCCAAGGACCAATATCGGAGTTGGGTCAACAAACGAAGACGATCCCTCGAGATTAGCATAGGGGATATGGTGTATTTGAAGATAAGTCCGACCAAAGGGATCCGCCGAGTCAAAGGAGTTGGAAAATTGGAACCAAGGTACACAGGTCCATATATGAGAGATTGTGGAGAGGATTAGACCGTTGGCATACCGGATCGACCTACCAGGAACACTAAGCTCGCTACATGACATTTTCCAAGTATCGCAACTCCGTAAGGACATTTGAAGATCCTAGGAGGATCACCGAACAAGTAGAGAAAATACAGGATAATCTAACTTATGTTGAGTGGTCGGTAGAAATAATAGAAAGGGGAACACCCACCGTAAGGAAAAGACCGAAGGAGCTCGTAAGGGGTTCGTTGGATAGGACGGGCACAAGAAGAAGACACTTGGGAGTCCGAAGTTGAAATGATGGAACGATAATGGAATTGTTTGAAGGTACGCAAGTTTCGGGACGAAACTTTATTTAAGAGGGAGAGACTATAATACCTCCGAATCGTAGTGGCAGAGAGGTTCGGTACCAAAAGAGTAAGGCAACCCGATCATGGTTGATATTGGAACGGGCCAACAAAGAATCGACCCAATATGAATCAAGACAAAGATACCTTAAGGGAAATAAATAAAAGGTGTAAGGTTGTGCCCATGTCCAAGACTAGATAACACTTGAGATTAAACCCAATCCAATAAGGAGTGATGCACTTAGAGGACATGAAGGCATAACCCAAGTCCATATCTTTGGATAAGGGGGGATTTTAGTAGTGTTGACCACCTAAAAAGGGTAGATGCGCAAGTTATGAGAGGAAATAGGAAACCCCGTGGGATTGGCTTGGAATTAGAGCGGAAATGAATGGGATTTGCTTGGAATTAGGGAAAATTGATTGCCTTGGAATTAGGGAGTGATTGACTCCAAGGCATGACTCAAGTCAAATCATGAACTCTATAAATACCTTGAGCCATTGCAAGACTTAGACACAAAACTTGCCAAGGAGTGGGTTGTAGATGAGCGGGAGCGAGTACGACGAAGGGTGAGAGACTTTAAGTTATAGTCATGCTTATGTTCAGGAAGGGAGGGTCATGATACGAGGAACACTTGCTTCGGTCGTCATGATGTGACTAACCTAGTACGTGATAGCCATGGCTAAGCGGAATGGTAAGAAGCGGACGATGGTGAGCCAACGGATGGGGTTCACCCTAACATGGTAAAACAGTGCTCACCATACCATGTGAGTAACAGTGAGCCACAAAGGGATATTGATGATATGAGGAAGGTTTGGCCACGGCAAGTAAAGTTGACATCCGAACCCTCGAAATGGGAAGACCTCGTCGGGGGCGAGGCAACTAGGAAGTGTGGATGGAAGGCTATGATCGGGCCTTTGGTGCTTGATGGCACCAATCCGAGTCACTGCAAAGACACACGGATAGGAAAGACCTTGTCGGGGACACGACAACGAATGTACGATGGTTGATATAGGTAATTGACGGAGAAGACCTCGCCCAGGGAGAGGCACATAAGGTATGGAAAAGACCTTGCCTGGGGCAAGGCACTACGGCGAGCTCGTGTAAGGACGAGCGGGATCGGACCCCTCGGCCAGGGTATCTCCGGTGGCAACGTTATTGGGTCACGGTACCAAACTGCCACACCCCGTCACTGGACCGGCAGGACAGTGGGCCATGGTCGAGACCTGATCTGGCGGTTTCCGCTTAGGGAACCCTTTAGTGCTCTCTTCCCTCGACCACGAAGCCATGTGTGTACCCTCACCGTGGTGGAGGTCACCTGGAGGTTCTTACTTCGCTCTCCACTCATCCCTAGTTGTCAGGCCACCTTGACCTAGCGACCGGGATTCGTGAGGGACGATTCGGGTTGGCACGGTGAACATGTGGTGATAAATTATCTCTAAGATTATAATCAAGCTACTTTCCTATCATTCGACCAGATCAGTCCATACAAAAGGAACAGATGTTCATACAAAAGCAAAATAGCACTGATCGACTAGATGACTTCTCCCCGCACTCTACTCACCCAACCTATCTAACGTGCCTCGTCGGGGGCGGACTCTAACTCTTCCTGCCCTGAAACAAAGCATAAGGGTGAGATAAATCTCAATAAGAAATATTCTAATGCTCAAAGAGGAATGCATGTAAATCCCTCCCGCACGATCCCTTCCCGTGACTCTGTGCCCATAATGCCCATAACCTCTCCGCTTCCCTACTTCCCGTGACTCTCGTCGCCTTTCCTGTCCTAATTTTCACCCGAAGGTGATCTGGTTGGAAATCCCTCCTGGTTAGGGACTTCATCCGTGCCTTTAGCACATTGCCATTGGGGATATACCTAGCCAAGAGAGCCCAATCTAGCTCCACTATGGAGCTCCTGGTGATCTTAAAGATCGGCTTCTATCTGCCTATACTTCACTTCTCCGACAAGGACGCGTCTCGTGTCCACCGTTCTTCCTGAACGAATGGCGACCAGGACCCAACTCTGGTCGGTACCCTTTACCCGCCATCTACACTCCTCTCGTAAGTGGAGGCTATTCTACTCCTAGTAGTATTAGAATGGTTCCTTACTTGGTTCTCCTTACCGTCGTTTCCCTCTCCCTCAACTTACCTTCTTCATAGCTATTTATACTTCTTCTGCTTTAGTTTGTTAGAGTAAATCTACGGTTATGCGGGTTCTTTGCCTAATTCGGATAGATGTCCTTATCCCCGGAAATTCCGGGTCTGATCTGGCCATTGCCCGTTCCTGGTCTTCCACTGACTTCAATGTCCTGATAGGTTGCGGCGCCGATGCGGCGCTGGGTTCCTGATTTACAGCTGGTCGCTGTCCTTGGTGATCAGAGTGGTGCACGAGTGATCGGCGTGGGCCATGGTTATGATTGGTTCCGAGATTCCGGCTAACACCTTTGATGTTATGCCCCTTTGCTATTGGTCGTCCTGATGCGGCGACTGGTCTGATCGTGCCGTATGTCGGCCATTCTGCTACTCAGGTATGTGATCGTCAAGGTCGGCCTTGCGTGTGATTGTTGTGGTCGTCCTATCTGTTCCATGCTCGGACCATCTTTCTATTGAACTGGAGTACGTTGTGGTCGACCCACGCGTTTCTCGACCAGGCCCTTCGGTGATTGTCTGATCCTCTCGACCAAGCGTTGTCGTTCAATCTATTGACCATCTCCTACTGGCTTACCCTGACCACCCGTTATTCCCCCTTCCCATCCATCGTCGTTCACCCCAATTTTGGGGCTTACACCAAACTCGTTCACCCCAAGGGGGAACGCATTGATGTAGAGTACGGTCCATTGGGGCCAAACCCGAAGGTACCACGGTATGGGACGCAGAGGAGCCACCATCGGTTGACTCGAGACATGTCTCGGGTATGATACGGTATGATATATGGCATGAATATGTCAGAGGCATCATCGGGGTCACGGGCATGGCGCCGCTCTTGGAGCGGGCACGGCATTCCTAAGGGCATGCGGGTTATGTTAATCGTTGGTCTCTTACTGAGTTATCAACTTATAAGTGTGTTTCTGTTTCCGTAGGCTTATGTGAACCCGAGATCGATGCCGGTCGTGCGGAGTAAGGGAGTTACCTATAGCAGGACGGGGCGGTGCAGTTGTGTCGAACCTTTATGTTGTTTTGGTCTTTTCCTTATTATGTTTGAATAATTTCCAATCGATGGATTGGAAATGAAGACTTGTTTTTCCCCGTTTGGTTATAATTAATGCACCAGTACGATTGATTTTAAATAAACTTGTTCCACGAGGCTTCCGGAGTGAATGCGCCTGGCCTACTGTTGGACTCGGACCGAGCTATCGTGGGTCCGGTGTCGACACACAAATGGGGTGGATGAAGCTTATACTTTTGAAATACGAAATCCAACATCGAATGAAGATGAACCTCCATACAGAATAGGAAGAAGGAATGCGGTAAAGAAAAAATAGGATACCTGGAGTATGGAATCCACTTCACGAATATGAGATAAAAATTTATTCCCTAAACCCTGAAAAAAGATTTTTTTATTCAGAACACATAGGAATACCCATAAACATAAATTGTTTGATGACACATAGAACATGATAATATGTACCTCCCCTTGGCTGGCGCCCTTCACAAGTCCAGCAATGTCAACAAACTCAATGGAGGCTGGGACAGCGCGTTGAGATTTGCTAATTTCTGAAAGAACATTGAGCCTAGAATCTGGAACTGCAACAATCCCTACGTTTGGCTCAATGGTACAAAAGGGGAAATTTGCAGCTTGAGCTTTCCCGTTCTCAACCTACAAATAACATGATTAATGTAAAATAATGAATCAGCGCCTTTATACTCTTGCTGCGGTAGTACCTAACTGGAAAATGGTTACTGTAAGGATAATCGAATGTATTGCACTGGTATAAAAAATTATAATCCGCTGAAAAGTTAAGTAGATTACTTTCACGCAAACAAGAGGGACACAATTCCGTATTGTTAAACAATACGGATAAAAAACACACTTTCACAAACAAAAATGACGAAGATACGCTTTTAACTTAATATATAGACTGGAAACCCAAAAAATGATTTCTCACTCAAGAATTTCAAGTCAACAATGCACATACTACGGCGTTGAAGAGAGTGGACTTGCCGACGTTGGGGAGCCCAACAATGCCGGCTTTCAAGCTCATGCTTATCTTCATGGCGGAGAAACAACGATTGACTAAGAACGTTTGCTGCGTGGACGGCCATCGGAGCTGAAAAGGAGACTTCAGCTGAACGGAGGAAATCAGATAGGATGAGAGTACCCTCGCCATGGATGAAATTCCGTGGCGAACACTGGACAGAAACACAATTTACATTTGCTTAATACAGCTTGGTGCCCTATCACATTTCAAAATTTCATTTGATTAGCATAATTTGTTAATGGGCTACAGAAATCCCAAAATTTATCTGTAATTAATTTGATAGTTTATAGATTAATATTTTGAATTGGGGTAATTCTAATTCTCAAATGATATTAACACAATTTTTTAATTTCAACAAATTTTATTTGAACAATTTTTATCTTATCTACCAAATGCATCAAAATTTATTTTTAACTTACTATCTATAATTTAAGTAGTAAAACACAAACTCAACAAAACTCATTCATTTTACCACACGAGCTTTAATGGTGTGTAAATTGGAGATCACCAAATTGTTTATTAATGCATAGATTCATAATGTGGGTCGGTATTTGGCAGAGTCGAACACCATCGGAAATAAACTAGGTTGTGTAAGTAGATGATTTGCGTGCATGTTAGTAAGTCTCTGCCGATAGCTGGGCATAGTAGGGGTGGTATCATGGTCGACATAATGTGGTTGGTCGTCACCAGATCCCATGTTGTTGTTCATTTTTAGAGATATCAACACTCACCAAGTTCTGCTCAGAAGTAGTGATAAAGATCTAGATTTTAATATTTTGTTTTTGGAGACAACTTTAAAAAAGAAAAGAAATAAAATAAAACGCCGATTTAACGTGGAAAACTTCAAAAGAAAATGGGAAAAAACTACAGTGTCGAGAATGAATCCTCTCGATTAATTCAATATATATCAAGGCGGCAATACAAAAGTGATGAGACCCAACAATAGGAACAATTGAGAGAGAATAAAGAACAACAGGTTATGGTTGATGATAAGCCTGGAAGACGAGAACAAAGGGTGTCATTTGATCTCAAAATCTTCTCCTTTAAATAGGAGCAAGTTACTAAAGTTCTTCTCTGATTTGGCTCTGATTTTGATATTGTCCGGGATTATTTACGTAATTATGATTCCCCGTGGCTCGTCTGACGTGGCTAAATAGTATTTTTGGTATTCGGAGATGATTTCGGGTTGAAATGGCGTTGGAGGTATTTTCGTAATTTGGACACCCCCGGGTCTGATCGTTACACCACTATGGTATTTTTAGTATTATGAGGTGATTTCGGGTTGAAATGGCGTCGGGTGTATTTTCGTAATTTGGACACCCCCGGGTCCGATTGTTACACCCACTATGATACTTTTGATATTATGAGGTGATTTCAGGTTGAAATGATGTCGGGGGTATTTTCGTAATTTGGACACCCCAGGGTCGGATCGTTACACACACTATGGTACTTTTGGTATTATGAGGTGATTTTCGGGTTGAAATGGTGTCAGAGGTATTTTCGTAATTTGGACACCCTCGAGTCCGATCGGTAAACTCACTATGGCATATTTGGTATTCGGAGGTTGATGAGAACTCTAAGACCGGATACCCTGCAATGGATGAGGTCCAATAACAATTGGGCCGATCCATATGATGGAAGCGAACTTGTGCAGCCCAGTAGTATACTTAAGATAAAATGGCCCAATGTTTCGCGATAGGACCAAAGATAACCTTGGCGAAATAAAACAGTGTCTGACAGCTGGCTCCGTGGTTCGGTCCAAACGATTACAAACCCACGCGTTCCACTCTTCGAGCCTCCACACGTTTACCAAGCCTCGGGCCAGACCACGCCTCGGTCCCGGCCTCGTTTTACATTGCGCAACAACAATCTCTAACAACCTGTCACAGGCAGTTACAGAGCGTGAATTACACACGCTATCAACTCTATAAATACAGAGCACAACGACGGAAAAAGCAGGACCCTTTGGACGCATAAGAACAAGCGGTTACCTTGCCTGAGCTATTATTGCTTTCTTATTCCCTGTTATCTTCTTTAAGCCTTTGTTGTATTCTGAAATGGATCATTTGATATGTGAACAGGCTAAGAGCTTATTTCGCTCTTAGCCAAGTGGTTTTCTCCCAAATTCCTGGGGTTTCCACTATAAATCGCTTTGCCTCATTGTTATTTCCAGTTTCTTAATCGTTTACCCATAAAAAACAAATCAAAACCGAGTTTGTTGACGAACCGGACGACTGTTGGTACCCCCTAAAAAGGGACCATAAGAGTTTGGCGCCGTCCGTGGGGACGATTCTCTAATCCCATTTGAGTTTTCTACCAGGGATAGGATAATCAAAGGCATGGCGACTGGAATTTCGACGAATGACAGTGAATTGCTTCCCGATAGTCTCCCAGCACCAACATTCACTTTACAGGATCTGGAAGCTGTCGTCAGGAAGGTGGTACTAGAAATTACGTCGAAGAGAAGTGGAATAGAACCACCGGTTGTTTCAAGCCCTGTTCCAAGAAGCAGAGGGTACGAGAGTGACCTGACGAGCGCAGCACTGATGAGGAGGAAATCATCAGGCGCAGTGTAACAATGAGGAGGCCGAGATATCGATCCACTCCTCCTCCCCCGGCCAGGGCTCTAACTCCCGCTCCTAAGAATGACCAGGAGCAGATGCAGCGACGGATTGACGAGCTCACTAAGGAGTTGGAGAGCATGCGTGCACTGAAGGATTGCGAACCTAATCTGGGACGCAATCCTGGTTTATTCAACAGGGACATGGAGGCCCCAATCAGCCGAAATAAGGATGATGACTGGTGGCATAATCTGCATGCGGTCCAGACGTCATCCCAACAATCTGAAGGCGTGTCCGCCGCCTTGGAAGATTTGATGCTCCCCTTTTCCGAAGAGATCTGGGCGGCAGTCCCAGATTGGCATTATTGCAACCCCGAGGGGTTGCCAACGTTTCGTGATGACGGTGATCCGATCAATCACGTTGCCGATTTTGAATTACGCATGGGAACAGTTCGGGCCTCGGATTCGCTAAAGTGCCGTATCTTCGTGGCAGGATTAGAAGGCGGCGCCCGAACGTGGTTCAAAAATTTTCCGCCCCGATCCATACAGTCGTATGGCGGATTTATTTTGGCTTTCTCAGAGCAATTCGCTCCAAATGTAAGACCGCCCCGAAGCAGACAGGAACTATATCAGTTGAAATACATCCCGGCAAAAATGAGTCTTCGATCCTTCATGGAGAAATTCAATAGGACCTCCCGGGGCATCAAGCTTGAGCTCCGGGACAAGATTGATATTCTACAGCAGGTCTTGGGACCGTGCGGCCTTTCGGCCAGTTTGGTAAAGAGCCCACCATCCACATTGGGAAAACTTCTTCAGAAAATCAACAAGTATATTAAGGTGGATGAAGCGCTGGGCTAGGCTATCGGAAACCTAGCAGGAATTTTGAGCCCGCAGGTGATCATAGGGTTTCCTACCCTAAGAAACAGTCGTGAGAAGTAGCGGCTGTAGGCGAGAAAGATGTCACAACGAAGCAGGAGGACAATCGGGTATATTGCGAATTACATCATAATAGCGATCACCCGACTCTGAAGTGCCCGCTGTTGAAAGAGATAGTAGCGGCAATGAATAAAGAGAAGCCCGACCGGAATGGTCAGAAGGGCAAGCGAGCTGAATCCCCCCGAAAGGGCCACCAGGGTGACGATCGTCACAGGCCGCGGGGAAGGGATAATCGGGGACAACCCCGAAATTATAAAGATTGGACGGAGGACCTACATTCTCCTCCTCCAGAGCAAGACAGAGGCCAACACGGTCGAGAGAACCGTGGTCAGGTCCTAAGAAGAAGATGGCGGGGTCGTGGCGGCAGAGCCTCGCAAAACGATGGTGGAAGACAGGAGCAGGTCGCTCCTCCACCTGTTGAAACAGGTGCCTAACCACCTCAAAATGAGGCGGCACCCCGAGAAGTAGCCGGATATATTTATGTTATCTCCGGTGGTTTGAGGATCAATGAATCGGTTTGGGACCGAAAGAGAACCGTGCGCGGAGACTCCGCTGAGAGCTCCGAATCTGTGGCGCTGGTTAAATATGATCCAGCTGAGAGGTCCCATCCCTTCGGGGAGGACATTACTTTCACTATGGCCGATCGTGAAAGGATTATCGATCCATGCGATGATCCCCTTACCATTACTCGAATCATTGGGAATCGTTGTGTCCATAGGATCTCAGTGGACACCGGGGCTTCGTGCAATTTGATGAAGCGCGATGTTGCTGAAATGTTGGGAGCAGCTGCTCATGACCTCCCGATCACTAATATAACTCTCTGGTCGTTCGACCAGAGAAGTGTCATTCCATTTGGGAAGATTTTATTCCCAGTTACCCTTGGAGAACCATCCAAGGACCGATCGGAGGATTTGGAATTCATTGTCGTTGAAGTCGACTTGGCTTACAATGCCATTATCGGACGGACCGGCCTCAATAAGTTTGAGGCGCTCCCATCTACTTATCATATGATGCTCAAATTCTCCTCCATTCACGAAGTTATTTCAGTCAAGGGGGGATTAAAAAGTAGCTAGACAATTCTACATGAGCTCGTGCCGAACATTGACACCTATCAAAAGGGCCCGGGTAGATTTGCTGGAAGAGCCGCCGCACCCGAGGCAAGCAATGGAAATTGTGGGGTTCAAGCTGATTAATCTGGTTGAGGACGACTCAATCAAAACTACTCGCATCGGGGCACACTTAGCCCCTGCTTTTGAAAAAGAGCTGATCCACTTACTGAGAAGCTACGTGGATATATTGGCCTGGACCCCGGACGATGTTCCGGGGATTGACCGATCCGATAGTGAACATCGGATCAACACCGAGCCTAGAACCAAGCCTATTAGGCAGAAGAGGAGACATTATTCTCCTGAAAAAATAGAGATCATCCGGGCTGAGGTGAACAAATTGCTGTAGTCAGGATTCATCAGAAAGATCCACTATACTGAATGGGTTGCAAACTCAGTAATGGTCTCCAAACCGGATGGGAAATGGCGGATGTGCATCGATTTCACCGATGTTTACAAAAGCTGTGAGTCGGATCCTTTCCCCCTGCTGCATATCGACCGATTGGTAGATTCTGTTTTTGGCAGCACTATGATGAGTACCATGGATGCTTATTCCGGGTACCATCAGATCTTTCTGGATGAGGAAGATTAGAAGAAATCATCATTTATGACTGAAGATGTCGTTTATTGTTATGTGGTTATGTCGTTCGGTCTGATGAATGCTGGAGCAACATATCAAAGGTTGGTCAACAAAATCTTTAGAGAATTGATCGGCCATATGATGGAAGTTTATGTTGATGATATGATTGTTAAATCTATGAATGATGAAAATCATCTTTCTTATTTGTCTCGTTGTTTCAAAGTATGTTGCAAATATAAGCTCAAACTAAATCCAAACAAATGCTGCTTCGGGATCCAAAGTGGAAAATTTCTAGGATATTACGTTTCAGAAAAAGGCATAGAGGTTAACCTTGAGAAAGTGCAAGCTATCTGATATCACCCTGAGAAATTTATTATTCGATGACACATATATTTTTATATAGTCATTCCGGAGTTGAGAAATGAAGCAGATCGAGATATTTTGATGATTGACATTGTTTATAGCTTATCGTGGTATTTGGATCGGGTTACTTATTTACTGGACCCATGTGCCTAATTTAGATATTAATGGGTCATTATTTAATGGACTCCATTATTGGTGGGCCTAGTGAGTTATAATTGGGATGGACAAATCACCTATATAAACATGGTTAAAATGTTAAGGAGGAGAGCTTGAATTCTTGACCTAAGAAGGAGGTCGCTATTCTTTTCTTTTTCGCCAGGGAAACCTACGACTACGGCCATCAAAACACGATCTTTTTTCTTTGGCTTTCTACCTCATGTTCTCCTATTGTAAATCTACGAATTTGACATTTATAGTGGATTCAAAGGCTACTGCCGGGGTGGTTTTTTATCCTTTCTTTTACAGAAAGGTTTTCCACCTACAAAAATCGTGTCTTTTTACTTCTTGCTTTCGTATTACTTTTTCGTTCGATCCCTATCCGTACAAGGGGGTCTAAATTTTGTTATTGCGGATTTTTCGCAGCGATAACACTATCATTGATATGCAACCTCCAAGAAACAAAAGAGAATTTCAGAGGCTTACTGGCCGACTCGCTGCGCTAAGCAGATTTATTTCAAAATCCATAGACCGGGCTCTACCTTTTTTCAGAGTGCTAAGAAAAACAAGCCATCTAGATTGGACCAAAGAATGTGATCAGGCCTTTTCCGAGCTAAAGACTTATTTAAGCACTCCTCCGGTGTTGGTGAGTCCAACCTGTGATGAACCTTTGGGGTTGTATCTTGTTGTATCACAAGTTGCTGTCAGCGCAACTCTGGTGACCATCCGAGATGACATTCATAGACCCGTTTATTATGTAAGTCATTCTCTGGTATATGCCAAAACCAGATATTCCACCTTGGAAAAATTCATGCTACCTTTGAAGAAAGATGTATCCAAGCTGAAATATTATTTTGAAGGCCGAACGGTTTATGTCTATACGGATCAACCTCTGAAGGTGGTCCTTAAACAAAAGGATTTGAATGAGAGATTAGCAAAATGGGCTATCAAACTCAGCGCTATGTATATGGAATTCTTGCCCCGAAGGGCGATTAAGGCTCAGTATCTAGCCGATTTTGTGGTTGAAATGACCCGGTCAGCCATATATCTAAACCAAGAGGACGATCGATGGACGATCCATGTAGATGGGTCGACCTTCGGAGGAAGAGGAGCGGGCATTACCCTAACAACAGTACAAGGTGACCTTATTCATTCCGCAGTTAAATTTTCCTTTGCTGGAACAAATAATGTGGTAGAATACGAGGCTGTATTATCGGGAATGACCTTGGCTCGAAAGATGGGAGTTAGCAGAGTGCGAATGTTCTCAGACTCAAAGTTAGTAGTGGAACAGTTCGCAGGGAGATTTGAAACTCATGATCCGTTGATGAAATTATATTGTGCCAAAGTCATGGAATTATCAAAAAAGTTCAGTGAGTTTTTTCTTGACCACGTGCCACGAGAAAAGAATAAGGTTGTCGACGCACTTGCTAGATTGGCCGCAGGCATACCTAATATAAAGCCGAGCACTATTTCGGTCCATATCCAGGACCAACCTTCGGTCGAGATATCAGTGACCGAACAGTCAATTGAAGAAATCGGGACTCTATGCCATGAACTCCAGGGCTTGAATATTAACACTACTGAATCTCATGGGGAACCCAATTGGATGGATCCCTTTATTAAACATCTTTCAAACGGCTATCTTCCTGAAGACAAGTCTGAAGCCAGAAAAATAAAAGTCCGGGCTAAGAGATTTATCCTGGTTGACGGACGATTGTTTAAAAAGAGTTTTGAGGGCCCGCTTCTGCGTTGCTTATCCCCTATTGAGGCTGAAGCCGTCATGATTTATGTTCATGAAGGTATATGAGGCATTCATTCAGGGGCTCGATCTTTATACCACCGCATCATCAGAGTTGAATATTTTTGGCCGACGCTGCTTGCAGATGCCAAGAAATACACTAAACGTTGGGCCATATGTCAGTACCATGCTCCAATCCCACAGCTGCCTGGGGCTCCCTTATCAGTCACCCCATTGCCTTGTCCGTTTGACAGATGGGGGATTGATATCCTTGGACCTTTTCCTCGGTCAATAGGACAAAGAAAATTTTATATTGTGGCGGTTGAATACTACTCGAAGTGGATTGAAGTAGAAGCAGTAGCCATCATCTCAGAGAAGGTTGTCAAACACTTCTTATGGAGAAATATTGTGAGCCGCTTCGGGGTTCCCCGAGCACTCATATCAGATAATGAGACCCAGTTCCGTGGAAAAAGCATATGGGATTTATGCATCAAGTTGGGCATCGCCCAACATTTCTCGTCAGTGGCCAATCCCTAAACTAATGGACTTACGGAGGTATCTAATAAGGTTATCCTGAAAGGATTGAAGACCAAATTAGAGGATTTTGGAGGGAAATAGCATGAACACATCTATGAGGTCTTATGGGCATACCGAACTACACCTCGTTCAACAACCCAGGAATCACCTTTTTCATTGGTGTATGGGTCCGAAGCTGTTAGCCCGGTGGAGGTTGCCATCCGATCATCTCGGATATCTCAGTATAATGAGCATATGAATGGTGAAAGGAGATTATTGGATCTCGAGATGATCGAAGAAAAGAGGGATGCGATTTGCACGCGGATGCGTGCTTATCAACGAACTATGGAACGAGCCCATAACAAACGAGTACTCCCAAGGGAATTCTGTGAAGGCGACCTCGTCCTCAGAAGCATAAAGGTGCAGAGAAACGTTGGAAAGCTGGATAGAAATTAGGAAGGACCTTATCGAATATCAAAGAAATTGGAATTAGGTGCATATAAACTTGAAACATTGGATGGTATGAAACACTCTCGTTAATATGAAACATAGTAATTCACCTAAAATGTCAGTTACAATACTTTATTTTGACAATTAAAAAGACAAGAATTGAGAGGAAAAAGTCTTATATTGAAAATAAGGAACAAAGCAGGGACAAAATACAACTTAACATCTAACTACCCTGCCCATCTTCCTTATCTTCCACTCTATGCTCCTGCGGTTCGGTCCGGGCCGTGAGCTGCTTCAATTTTTCTTCTTGATTGGCCACCTTCTGATTGACAGCTTTCTCCATCTCCTCAAAGAGATAGAAGAAATGGTCATCTTCAAAAACGGGTTCTTCCAAAGATGGAATTACCTGAANAATTCTGTGAAGGCGACCTCGTCCTCAGAAGCATAAAGGTGCAGAGAAACGTTGGAAAGCTGGATAGAAATTAGGAAGGACCTTATCGAATATCAAAGAAATTGGAATTAGGTGCATATAAACTTGAAACATTGGATGGTATAGAGGTCCCCCGAACTTGGAATGTCATGAATTTAAGGCGATATTTCTTGTGAACCTTCGATTAATATGTTTGACTCAATAAACATACATTCCTTTAAACGTAAGCTGAAAACAAGTAAATACAAAACAAATTGTTTCTAATTGAGTGATGGACCGATCTTGAAGTTGGATAACTTAGGACGAATCTGGACTGGTGACCGAAGCTTCTTATCCGCAAGGCTCCCAAGTTGTAGTGATCGCTCTGACGAGTCAGATGCTCCTGCACTTGCCTAGTCCCATGGATGAGTTGCAATTCTCCCAGAACTCATTACGAACTAAGACACTCCCTTCAACGGCATTCATTCTTGGGAAATGACTCTTGTACTTACGAAATCAGCCGCGAAAAGAGGAATGGGGAAGTCAACATATCGAAACACAAGTTTGGTCCTATTATGGGACATATGATGAACAAAAGCTTGGCCAATATAACCTACGGGACTTCAGTAGAACCATAGTTCAGCCGAAGCTTATATGGACTCATATTGAACCTGGACCGCGTCTTTCTAATTAAGTTGTGATTCCAAGGACGGAATCAGAGTGATCCGCATACAATGTAAAACGACCGATCCAATCAGAATTGACATGAGTGGGCCAAACATAATATTTGGGATCGATGGGTTAACACCCTATAAGCATCCCCGATCTTGCACTTGGTGGTTAAAACACTCTCGTTAATATGAAACATAGTAATTCACCTAAAATGTCAGTTACAATACTTTATTCTGACAATTAAAAAGACAAGAATTGAGAGGAAAAAGTCTTATATTGAAAATAAGGAACAAAGCAGGGACAAAATACAGCTTAACATCTAACTACCCTGCCCATCTTCCTTATCTTCCACTCTATGCTCCTGCGGTTCGGTCCGGGCCGTGAGCTGCTTCAATTTTTCTTCTTGATTGGCCACCTTCTGATTGACAGCTTTCTCCATCTCCTCAAAGAGATAGAAGAAATGGTCATCTTCAAAAACGGGTTCTTCCAAAGATGGAATTACCTGAAAGTTGCCATCTTTCTCAAGTGGCTCGATGGCTTTCCATCACTCGTCCGAAGGGGAAAGCCCGAACTGCTTCGTAACCTGCTCTCGCATGTTATCCAGGTACTTAGCAGTGTACATCCCATGAATGTTATCCGCCAAAGCGAATAACAGAGGGGACCGAGCGAAGCCTAGGACTGCTTCCCGGACCGAACCTTCAGTCGAAGTGCGGGTCCTTGTCAATTCTTTTTCCAAGTTCGCATTTTCTTCTTGGGCCTGAAGGAGAAGCTCGTTGAGCTTATTCCTCTTCTCATGGGCCCGACCCTGAACTTGGTTAACTTCTTCTTTGGCCCGCAGCTTGGCCTCCAGGTCAGAAATTCGGCCCTGAGCTGTTTTCTCTATCTTCTCCAGCTCAGAGACTTAGTCTGCTAAGAGTGAGACTTCCGTCCCAGCTCTTAGCAGTTCATTATCCAGTCGGTCCCGGTCCTCTCATACCGTGACCAACTCACCATGTTTGATCTCAACTTTCCTTTTCGCAAGGTCAAGTTGATCTTGGACTTGTTGAGACACAACATTGCCACCCTGGTTCTTCTCCACGGTGATGGCAGTTGTGAAGGCATCTGCATAGGACAATAATGTCAAAAAATAAAGCTTTGTGCCTTAATGTAAAAGGAGATTACCTTAGTTGCGAGGTCGAGGAAACCCTCAATAATTTCTTCCCCAGACATGTCCGGTTGGACATTGTCTGGGTTTTGCTCTCCATAAAGGCGGAAATCCTTTAGGATAGCACTTCTCCAGGAGGTCAATTTCCTCCCATTTCTAAACCTGTCTAGCAGGCCTAAGGCAACACCCCAGTCGGAGTTGGTCTTAGGACCCGAGACAGGTTCCTTCAAAACAATCCCCTTAGTGGGGACCGAAGCACTCCCCCCTCTCTTGAGTCTTTTGGGATCCTTCGGGGCTTCTGCTTCGGTCTCCCTCTTTCCTTTTCCCAAGAGGATCGGCGGCAGGGAGACGTTCGCCTTAAGATTGGGACAGGGAGAACTTTCTCAACAGGAACGGCTCACTGCAGCAATAAAGTAACTGTATTAGCACTAATGAAGGAATTATTTCCGATTTGGTAGAGGTTGGATAAGCTCAAAAAACGAATCCGAGCCATTATCACCTCCTCCACCACTCTAAATACCCGAAACGCATGCCCTCTCCCGTCGAGGGTTGCCTTGTGCAACGCAGGGTTAGTGTGCCCGCGCTGGTGGTTTGAATCGGGGGGTTCCCAGACCCCGATGGAACCAGCATACCCCCAGTTGCTGATTCACTCTCCTCAGCACTTCCCGTTGCTTCGCGTTGTCCTTCAGAAGGACGGACTGAAGCAGCAGCCATACTGATCTAGTCTAAAAATGTTTTTGGATATTCATTTTTAGATCAGTCAATTTATGATTAATTCGTAAATTATATTGTTGTGGGGACACGAGCGATATACGAGGTTGGGCCCACAATGTGTGGGCTTACGTCCTCGGGAGAGCGAAGCTCTACCTTGGTTTTCACTATAATAATTAAGTGATACAATTACAACGAGATGGTAACTATAATACGGATGAAAACGGATCGAAAAACGGTCGAATATGCAGTTGCGTCGCACTGGACGCGAGTGAACAGTGCAGCCAGGCAGGCAGTCGCGACAAGTGCAGAGTTACTGTTCGCGACCAGTGATTCGTAACGAATAGTGATGAATGACTGATTCGTAACGNAAGTAACTGTATTAGCACTAATGAAGGAATTATTTCCGATTTGGTAGAGGCTGGATAAGCTCAAAGAACGAATCCGAGCCATTATCACCTCCTCCACCACTCTAAATACCCGAAACGCATGCCCTCTCCCTTCGAGGGCTGCCTTGTGCAACGCAGGGTTAGTGTGCCCGCGCTGGTGGTTTGAATCGGGGGGTTCCCAGACCCCGATGGAACCAGCATACCCCCAGTTGCTGATTCACTCTCCTCAGCACTTCCCGTTGCTTCGCGTTGTCCTTCAGAAGGACGGACTGAAGCAGCAGCCATATGTTTGAACCGAGAGCTAGGCATTGTCTCACTTGAGTCTGCAAAATAAATACATAAGGATCAGGATAGGACGGAATAAAAATATTACTTCATACCCGATCCTTCTGACGGATCTGAACTAGAAAACATCCCCTTCGGGGCTGGGGCTCCGGTCCTACCCGCGACACCTATTTCTATCAACCTTTTCTCCCGAAGCAATTCTGTTCGTTAAAGGCATGCTTCGGGAGGGGGGGAACATCGCGAGTGTGTTTGCGGTGTCCGGACAAGAGGGGTTGAACCTGGTTCGGTCCAACTGGCCTATGCGTGGGGGAGTTATAAGTGGACACACCTTTAACATATCATCTTTTGAGACTGTTATCCACACATAACAAGANTTTTAGATCAGTCAATTTATGATTAATTCGTAAATTATATTGTTGTGGGGACACGAGCGATATACGAGGTTGGGCCCACAATGTGTGGGCTTACGTCCTCGGGAGAGCGAAGCTCTACCTTGGTTTTCACTATAATAATCAAGTGATACAATTACAACGAGATGGTAACGATAATACGGATGAAAACGGATCGAAAAACGGTCGAATATGCAGTTGCGTCGCACTGGACGCGAGTGAACAGTGCAGCCAGGCAGGCAGTCGCGACAAGTGCAGAGTTACTGTTCGCGACCAGTGATTCGTAACGAATAGTGATGAATGGCTGATTCGTAACGAGAAGTAATGATGCCTGATTCGTAACGAGAAGTAATGATGCCTGATTCGTAACGAGCAGTAATGATGCCTGATTCGTAACGAGCAGTAATGATTAGTGTGTTCGGTCGCGAGTCTGGAGGCAGATTTCGCCTTGGGAAGCGTGATAAAATCCGAACCCCTTCTCAATGCCTTGTGACTCCTATTTATAGAGAAGTTTAGCCCAAAACTCACCCTCTTAGGCCCATAAGCATAGTTCACCTCACTTAGCCCAAAATAATTAAATATCCCTAATTATGACAAAATAAATGCCATGTAGATCTCGAAACCTCGGGAAGCAACCCGGATAAGATGTTAGTCGGAAATACGATCGGAAAATTCCCGAGAACCTCGTATATCGATCCTTCGCTTTTAGATAGTGAATTTGCAGCCAGATAACATTATTGCACCTATTCGGTGCACTTCCGGTGGCAAATGACGGAAATACCCCTGGCATCGTTCGGAGCCGAAATGGCCCGAAACACTTCAGATATCTTATCGAGGCTTTATATATCGCTTGACAAGCCAGAATTACGAGAATATCGAAAGTACCGAGAATACCGAGAATACCGATAACCACGCTAGACGAGCTCCTGGATGAGAATGAATATAAAAGAAAGTACCCGGGTAATATCACATACGTTTGAACCGAGAGCTAGGCATTGTCTCACTTGAGTCTGCAAAATAAATACATAAGGATCAGGATAGGACGGAATAAAAATATTACTTCATACCCGATCCTTCTGACGGATCTGAACTAGAAAACATCCCCTTCGGGGCTGGGGCTGCGGTCCTACCCGCGACACCTATTTCTATCAACCTTTTCTCCCGAAGCAATTCTGTTCGTTTAAGGCGTGCTTCGGGAGGGGGGGAACATCGCGAGTGTGTTTGCGGTGTCCGGACAAGAGGGGTTGAACCTGGTTCGGTCCAACTGGCCTATGCGTGGGTGAGTTATACGTGGCCACACCTTTAACATATCCTCTTTTGAGACTGTTATCCACACATAACAAGATTCCCACGCATGGAGAGACTCTTCTTTATCAACTATAGCGCACTCTTTAGTGCGCACCGCTATATAATTTAGTTTGCGGCATCCTAACAGACCCTTACCCCTTCGGGACCCCACCAAGAACAAGTTGAAAAAATGTTCTAAGGTTGGGGCCCTGTTCTGTTGGTGGCAATAGAATGTGAACACCACTATATACACATAACTACCTGGAAATAACGCAAAAGTCGAGCTGTGAATTTCTTTAAGAACGGCTGCTACAAAAGGATGCAGCGGAAAACGTAGCCCGCACTTTAAAGAAGCATAACTAACCGGAATAGCGGAAGCCGACACATTCATTTCCGCCGGAAGGAAACAGGGAATATCTTCCCGTCCCTTCCAGATAGAATAATGTGCCGGAATCGAAAACCTAGACCTAAACTCCTCAATATCCAACTCAGACATGGCTGGGTATCTCATTTTATGAGGAGCCATAGTTTATACCTTAACGAAAATCGGAACGAAATGGGTTGAACGTGAAACAGATTAAGGGTGCAGAGAGCTCGATATGGACAATTTCTTCCTTCGCGAAATGACGATGAGGAGAAACAGTACCCAAAACCCCGATTTAAATATTAATTTCGCGACCAATGGTGAGCTGCCACGTTATATTGTCACAGGCGATGGCAGTATAAACATACTCATCACGCCTGTTGGATAATCGAATGTGAAGAGGTGCAAGTTTGGATATTAATATTTAAAAAAATAATAAGAATAAAAGTATAACACAAATATACGCTATTGAATTTTAAATACAAATTCATTCATTCACTTATAAACTTAAGTGAAAGATCGGTCCCCTGGATGCTTACCACAAGCAGGTACGGTCCCATATTCTTCCGAATGTATAAAAATTGCGTGATCGGCCTTGTATCACCTCTAAGATGGCAATCAAGCCCGAGGGGCTAGTGATGAGAACTCTAGGACCGGGTACCCTGCAATGGATGAGGCCCAATAATGATTGGGTCGATCTATATGGTGGAAGAGAACTTGTGCAGCCCAGTAGTATACTTAAGATAAAATGGCCCGATGTTCCGCGATAGGACCGAAGATAACCTTGGCGAAATAAAACGGTTTCTGACAGCTGGCCCCGTGGTTTGGTCCAAATGGTTACTGTTATCGCTGCTAAAAATCCGCAATAACAAGATTTAGACCCCCTTTTACGGATAGGGGTCTAACGAAAAAGTAATACGAAAGCAAGAAGTAAAAAAAACACGATTTTTGTAGGTGGAAAACCTTTCTGTAAAAGAAAGGATAAAAAACCACCCCGACCGTAGCCTTTGATTCCACTATAAACGTCAAGTTCGTAGATTTACAATAGGAGAACATGATATAGAAAACAAAAGAAAAAATATCATGTTTTGATGGTCGTAGTCGTAGGTTTCCGGGCGAAAAAGAAGTGAATAGCGGCCTCCACTTTAGGTCAAGAATCCAAGCTCTTCTTCATAACACTTTAATCATGTTTATATTGGTGATTTGTCCAGCCCAATTATAACTCACTAGGCCCACCAATAATGGATTCCAATAAATTATGACATATTAATCTCTAAATTAGGCACAATGGTCCAATAAATAAGTTACCCGATCCAAATACCACAATAAGCTATAAACAATGTCAATCATCAAAATATCTCGATCTGCTTTATTTCTCGACATGGGAATTACTATATAGATATATATGTGTCATCGAATAATAAATATGTCAGGGTGATATCAGAAGTCCCCTGATTTGCGTAGTCGAAATATTCGAGTACACAAATCATAAATTTACCCTGAGAATATTTGTGCAATACACTTACAATAGTAGTATTGCATTTTGTAACTAAATATACCAGACATGAGTGAACAAGCATATCTCAAATAAATAAATATTACTGACTGAATACCATGATCTTATGAAACTTTATATATACTTCTAAAATAATGAGTGGGGATATTATCTTCTTATTACTGAATCTGGCAGTATACTTATCCAAAATCTCTCTCTCTGAACTCTGTAACACTTCTTTGATAACTTTTGTTTCATTTGTTGTCTTAAAATTTTTCGATAATTTCCGACCGTCGTTTAAGAGACTGATATATGAGAAATCCTTATATGCCCGAATAAACGACTTCACAATTCATCATATAATAAATATGATTTTCTGATCATAAATAATAAAATATTTCTTGTTGTTGGGGTCATAGCTCAGAGTCCCCTGTCATAAATAAAATTTAGTGAAATCCACACCATAAGGCAGTCATTTGATCATCTTTTTCGTAAATGAAAATATCTTATCGTAAATTATGAAATCCAAGTCATAGGACAATCACTTTGTCATGTTGATCGTAAATGAAAATACACGATCATAAATTAGGAAAACCATCTCATAATATAATAAGAATACCCTTTAAACATTTTCAATTCCACGAAAATACCAAGTTATAAAGAGAATCCCTGAAATCTTAGTGTTGGTCCTTAACAAGCGCCAACACCCCTTACTTAGATCGACTTGTCTCGCACTGCTCCAAAAATAAGCGTAGGAAGCCTTCACGATCCAAGTGAAAGTAACGTCAGGTTCAGGGTACAATCCTTAAACTGACGTAAATATTTCACTCCCACTTGGACAGATCAGGTACCTCGCGCCAGAGAGACCTTTCACTACCTATGCGGAAGTAGCGCCAGGTTCAGGGTACAATCCTTATACTGACATAAATATTTCACTCCCGCATAGATAGATCCAATACCCTTGGCTTAGGTGGCCATTAGAGGGCCACGGAGCACACAGATGTCATTTCGCGTATCTCAATAAGCATCCAATATTGTTCTCACTTCTGGGTCTAAACGAGCACCCAACAATCACAGGCCTCAACTAGCGCCCCACTTAACTTCACTTCATAACTCAAGTCTCAACAAGCACCGTGGACCTCAAGTAGCGCCCTAATTCTTCTAATATGATCGGGTCTCAACAAGCACCCGTGGGCCTCAAGTAGCCCCATCATGTTACCTTTCGTGTATAAACTTGCACACATAAAGTCTCATAATGTATATGACTGACATTTCCTATTCTCCTCCGCAAAGGTAAGTAATCGTAGAAAACCTTCGCTGCCCGAATAGAAGTAGCGCCAGGTTCAGGGTACAATCCTTAGACTGCCGTAAATATTTCACTCCTATTCGGGTGGCTCAAGTTCCTCGCACTAGAGGACCTTCACTATCTAGACGAAAGTAGCGTCAGGTTCAGGGTACAATCCTTATACTGACGTAAATTTTTCACTTGCGCCTAGATGGATCCAATCCCCTAGACCAAAAAGTCCATTTGGAACAACGGAGGAGACGGATTGCCTTTCTCACTGCGGACTGTGACCAGCCTCCGACGAGGGCGCGACCCTCGACGGCGTGTCATGGAGGAGTAGGGAAATGGGCTCCCGTGTGCCACAGAATCATGCTCGGAACGTGGCCGGCTGTCAAAGAATCGGGCCCCTTGACATACTCCAACAATATTCATGTATAGACGATTCTGCTGCAGCCAGAGACTCTCCAGTTTAAAAAATATTTTGACACAGTATCCGATCTAACAAGTTTGAGATTGATCGACTAGAAGACAGGCGGTACAATGCATTTCTAATCTATCCTAAATTGTTTAGTTTCCATCCTCCATCACACTAAAATGCAATGAACCTTACTCCTATCTTACCAGTCCCCTAGTCGATTGATCTTGTGTTGTTAGAAAGGATACAAAAA